>CANTUT010000167.1:617500-623321 GCA_947687605.1 Reutealis trisperma | reverse complement strand
TATATATATATATATGTGTGTGTGTGTGTGTGTGTGTGTGTGTGTGTGTATAGATATATATGTATGTGTGTGTATATATATTTATATATATATATATATAGATACATACATAAATACATACATGCATATATATACGTACTTGCATATTTAGATATATACTTATATATGTGTGTGTGTGTGTGTGTGTGTGTGTTTGTGTGTGTGTTTTTGTGTATGTGTGTGTGTGCGCGCGCTTTAATATGCTTTGCCCCTTTAATTTTATACATAATTTGTTTAAGGTCATAGGGCTTATCTTGTTTTTCACTAATCCTTTTTTCTAAAGGATTTGACTGATTTGACAAAGAGGCTTCTTTAGCTTGGTAAAGCTGTTAATACTTTTGTATTTGTTTTTTTTTTCTTTTCTCCATCATGGATCTGATCAGTAAGATCTAGAATCATGTCTTCCTCTTTGGTGAGAACACATATGCCATTCATTTGACATAAGGCCTTGTAATAATCACAATTACCTTCACAATCTGCCCTTGGAGAGGAAGGTCCGAATGATTCTGAATTAGAACTGGAATTGGATTCATAATCTGTGGCATTAATCTCATAATCTTCTTTTTCTGAATCTGTCTCAATGATAAACACATTAATTAAAGACTTCTTTAGGCCTTCATAAATTGATTAGGCCTATATTTACTGTTTAACTTTGCACCGATTGGCATAGTGGCCTGGTTTTCCACATTTGTTGCAGACAATAGTCTTGTTAGACTTTGATTTTCCTTTAGCCTTAGAATTATGCTTTCTTTTCTTCTGTTCATCTTCTCTTTTATAATTTCTTCATTTTTGCCTTCTAGGATAATAATTTTTCTTTTTTATAAGGCTTTTTCTTCTTATAAGAAGAAAACAATGGTTGATAACCAAACTGCTCAAAAATCTCCTAGCATTGTTCTTTTTATGGCTTTATTTTCTTTGAGTTGAGTGTGCAGCTTCATTTCATTATATAATGAAATTCCTTTAACTACAACTTCAGCAGCTAACTCGCCATAAGTATACATATTATAAGGAATTCCTCCATCCCATTTGGCCTTTATTCTATTACGAGTCCTTTCAGCAAATAAGGGTGGTAGACCATAAATGAATTCTTCTTTCCAAATATCATTTCCATTGTCTTCTGTAGTATAGATTGTAGATAAGAAGACATCTTTATACCATTTGAAATGAGATAAATCTGAACATCTAAGATTCATTAACTGCTTATGGGATTTGTCTAAATAAGACGTAGTGTTGCCGAGAAAATGTATCCCTATATATATAATAGGGTATTGACAACATTTAAAGAAGTTCTTGAGCTTGTAGTAAGCTGTCCTCCTAGTTGAGTCGATGGATGAACTGTTGTTTCTGTTTTAATGGCTGATAGAATTTGGACTCTACCTTCTTGAGTAAGATAAAAATCCCACCAACCTTTAAGTTGGCCTATGAATCCTGCTACTATGGCCTTTGCTACCATATCATCTGTGTTACCCTTAGTTTTGGCAGCATTTGCATACATGGTTATATAATGTATGACATTTTTAATCTGATATTCAGATAGACTGTTAATATTCCATTCAACAATGGATGTCCGATCATAACAGACATAATTGAAAGAAGTATCTTCATATTGGAGGTCTATTGGAGAGGGCCTTGGATAATAAGGCTTTAACGGCATGCTAGAACTCTTCTTAGGATATGTTATCCTATTAACTTGACTTGGTTCTCCAACTTCCATAAACATAGTTTTAAGGTTATTAATAAACCCTTGTTGAGAACTAGTTTCTAAATCAGTATCAGAGCCTGACTCTGATTCTTCTTCTTTCTTTTCCTCTTTAATAAGAGGAGTTAAGCTCTTTTTTTCTTCTTGCTCTTTCTTTTCTCTAGTTTTTATTCCCAAAGAAGTGAGACGTTTAACCAGCTCGTCTACCATTTCTGTAGACTTTTCTTCTTTTGATAATTTTATATCCAGCTTTGCAGATTCCATAGGTTTAAATAAAACCCTCTTCTCATAAGAAGTGGAAGGAGTAGATGCTTCTTTTTGAGGAATATAGTCGACCTATTTTAAGGCAGACACTTGAGTCTCTATTCTAGTCAACTGCTTTCCCATCGAATCAGTTGATAAATTTGTAAAGTTATTTTGTTGGATAATATTTTCTAATTTTCCTTCTCCCTCTCCCCCTTTGAAAGGAGAGCAAGTAATTTCTATGTCCTTTTCATTTTTTAAATAGACATCTGTGGCTAGAGGATGGATGTTCTTAATTATTTTACCTTTGGGAGTAAAGAAAATTTTGTAAGCCGTTTCTAGAGTCATAAGAAACTGATCATCAAAAAAATTTGGAAATGATTTTCCTAACAACATAAAATAATGTTGAAGAAAATCAGGAAAATTTTTTAGACCATCTTTGGCTTTATAAAGCTGATATTTGTTTATGTACTTTTGTGTTTCTTTTCAAAGAAATTAATAAGGAACCATTTTTCAAAAGGACTTTCTTCTGAAGAGATGATAGCTAAATTTAGGCTATCAAGATTAAGAATGCTTTCTTTATCATATCCCATATCTGAAGGAGTGGGCTTTGAAGAGCATGCTTTGTGGGACTTGATTGTCCTTCCTCAGACTTGTATTGAGGAAGTCCTATGCTTTCTGCATTCTTTTTACTCCTAATAAGGAGGGTGACTTTGTAATTGGCTCTGAATAAGAGCTTCTTGGAGGATGAAATGATTGGACAAAAGGAGTTCTAGAAAGATTTGAGAAAGATCTTCTATCAGGCTATAAAATAACATACCTGCTTCTTGAGAAGGCAATTTCTACATTCCCATCTTTATGCTCAAGAATCTCTTGAATAGAACTTGTGTCTTCCTTATTAACTAGAATTGCTTCTTCTACCGTCCATTTATAAGGTAAAATAACCTGATCCTAAGAAATAGTTTTAGGAACCATCATATTACCTTTTGACAAATTTGTCAAAAATAAGGTAGTTGTGCTTTTTGGAGTGAGGAGCTTGGTAGAAGATTCTCTTAAATTAGGGATGACCGAATTCATAGTTTTATAATGGATTCTATAAATAAGAATCACATTTTCTAATCCTGGCAACATATCGTAACCATTTGTCTTTATATCCAAAGTGATAGATCTAAAAGAGACAGAGTAAAGTTAGGATAACAGGAAAAATAAACTAGACCATCGCATAAGGTCGATTCTACTACTCCTAATAAGGAGTCATGAAATTTATTATGCCTTTTATCTCTGACACACAATATAGCAGATGTGTTTAGACCCAATCTTGTGGCAGATTTGAGAGCAACTTGCACCATTTCGACATGGAGAAATTGATACTTTTCTTGATGTTTCTCCATTAGATCTTGGGATAACAGGCTAAATGAACTAAATCCTTCGTGGATTGGTACAGCCTGTTCAACAGTCTTGATAACATAATCAGACTTAAAAGAAAAATTAGTATTAGATTTATAAATAGCAGAAGAACTAATAGCTGGAAGTTTCTAGTTAGATAAGTTCTTATCTATATTTTCTAACATAAGAATCTGTTTATTTTTATTCTTCTTTTCAATCTTACTTCTTGAGCTAGATGAGCTACTAGTAAGATTACCTAAACTTTCAAAGAGTCTATCCATAGTTCTGATCATTGTCAATGATTTACTCCTAGTCCAAAGACACCTATCCTCGGCTAAATAGGACACTGTGGAAACACGACTAAGGTTTCACAAAACTATTAGACAGATCAAAAAGAGCTTAGTCTCTGATACCAATAGGGGAAGCTAGCGCAAGAGAATGAGAAATCTAAGAAGAAAAGATAACAAAGAGACTAATAGAGGAAAATACAAATTAAAAGTGCAAATCAAAATATAACACAATACAAATTTGTAATAAAATTGACATAAATTTTATCACTTACAGAAGAGATTTCTTACAAAGACAGAGGTTGATATTTATAAAACACAAAAAGATCACTCTCACACTTATGTTTTACAAAGACACACCTCAGAGAAACTAAGAAAATACAAACTTAGAAAATTCGATGGTTACAACTAAAACAAAACACACCTTATATAGAAAATGAAAAGCTAAACTAATAATTGTAGATAGTGGAGTGAGCTAGAACGAATCTGGACCTGGCGCACTAAAATGAGTGAAGACAGCTTGAAAAGACGTGCACTCCAAAAGCAAAATAATTGCTTGAAATAAGGCACGTGAATAAAATTGACAGCTGTAATGCACGTATGAGGATAAGACATCTCTCTTTGGCTGAAGATAAGCCAGGATAGCTAGAAAGACACTACTATCCAAAATCAAAAGGATTCTGAGCATCTTGTAATGGCAGACAGTCTTTTGACATAAGGTCATCATCGTCCTTAGAAGAATCTTTATCAATAATTCTATCATGTCTGCTTCTTGATTTTGTCCAACTGGATGAGCCCACCTCTTCCTTTTCTGCAAAAGCTAAAAGAAAACATAATTTAAGCTCTTCTTTTGGAATAGCTTCTAGCAGATCTCATAATAAACTAGATAAGTTTATAGAGGATAATTGTCCAGGAATCAAATATTTATGGGCTTCTTCCTTTTCTTTTACTTTTCCATCTTTTTTATCAAGAACAATAATTCCCTTCACAAAATAAACTGAAGAGTCATCAAACAAATTAAATTTGTTCCACCATTTAATTAAGACCCTTCTAGTTAACCAAGGAATTCGTTCAATGGTTTCACCAAATTTAGGATTTTTTTACTCAGAATTTGCCAATCCCATTTAATAATCCATGGAACCCGGTACCAGATGGCAAAAAAAAGTAAGTGATTCTTTCATTTTGGATTTTCTTCGACAAACTGTTTATAAATAGTTCGAACTTTGTCTAGAAACATAATAGGAAAAATTCCCCAATTAAAAAACCAATCAATAAACCAGGTAGGAATTTGAATATCTCCTTTTAGCTGTAATTGTATTCACCAGCTGTGCTTCCGTTGCCTATTTTCATATAATAAGGCTCCAGTTCATGCCTGCATCCAATCAAAATAATTTATGGATTTATAAAAAGATGACAGGCAGAATTCTTTGTAGGCAAAAGGAGTATTGCCCCATTCTTCAAGAGTAATAATCTTCTTAATGATAAATTTGCTATAAGTAAATTTGCCTTCAGAACGCTCTGTAGAAGAGAAAATAATAGAGCCTGTGACTGGTAGAAATCATAATCTCTAGGAAATGTGGTGAAATTTTTTGTATAAATTTCAGCAACCCTATAAGGCTATAACCCTACAAATTTTACGTCAATAATAAGCAAGAAATAATAAGAAATAGGAATATAAGGGTAAATATTTTCCTTTTTAGTTGTGGCTTGGATGCTAATTTCGTAAGCATCATCTCTTAAGCAGTCTTCTTTGACATAACCACCCATCGAGGACTCATAAGTCCTTTTAGAGGGAGTTGCTAGTCCTTTTCCCTTTGAACTCATTTCCTGTTAAGAATTCATAAGTTAAGAAATCAGGTAAAGAGTTAGAGGAACCATTAATAAACTCAATATCACAATCAAATAAAGATAAGATGGCTTGCCATCTACCAAAAATTTGTTTTGATGCAATATTTTTAACATCTTTCAATAAGATGTCTTTAGCAGATTTGCAATCAACCTTAATAAGGAATTTCTAATTTAATAAATCATATTCAAATTTTTGAACATAGAGAACTATAGATAATAGTTCTTTTTTAACTGTAGAGTAATTAACCCTAGGACCCGTCCAAACACCAGAGGTAAACCTAACTAGCTGTTCTTTACTACTTATCCTCTGTTTAAGTAT
>CANTUT010000167.1:427500-612500 GCA_947687605.1 Reutealis trisperma | reverse complement strand
GATGTCTTATTAAGTTTTATTTAATGCTTGGAACATCGAATAAAGACAACTAAGAAACAAATCTCATTAAGTCAAATGAATCATGTCTTAAGTCTAAAGCCTCTCCTAAAAGGCACAGAAAGAAAGAGAAGAAATAAAAATCACTCATGGCTCTCCTCGTCATCACCCTCAATTTCCTCAATCAAAGCATATCTATGAGCTTTGTCCCTTTGCTAGCAGTTGGAAATCCACCAATCAATGTACTCATTAGACTTGTTGCAATGATGACTTGAATATATAGCATGAAAACTCCTAGACTATCCATTTATAACTACTCAAGCCACACCATTAGTAATTAAAACAGATTGAAATAGGGCACCATTTAAGGGCACAATCTAAGTTTGACCCATTTGATGCAAAACCCTAGTGCCCAAATAAAAGGTAACCATGCACAAAGTAAGAAGATAGGCATACTTGTACCGAAAACTCATAACCATAAACCTGTCTCTCTTGTACCACTTCCACCTCTAAAGCAAGGCATCAGAATCCAACTCAAGAAGCCACTCAATCCATGCCTTGTCGGAACCTTTTGCGATCACAATGATATGAGTCCTATACCATAAGGTAGAGTAGTCCTTCTTCATATGGGGAGCTATAATCCTAAGATGGTCCCTCAACCATATCTAAAAAAAATAAAAAAGAATTTAGGAAAATAAAAAAAAAAGAAAGAAAAGAAAGGGCATAAGGGAAGAAAACAAGCCTGAAGGATGATGGGACTGATAGTCTAAAGGCCATTGGATTCATAAGATCTATCCAAACTCATGATAGTCTCAGCAAGCACTATCACAGTAATAGACATGTTGGATTCCATAGGACGGATCAATTCAGCCACCCTACCATCTTCCGAACCAGTAGAGCTCACAAAGATAAACCAGTAGTAAGACAGAAAGCAAGAGCCCTCATATGCAAGTTGAACCACTCTAGATCCTCAAAATCCTTAGGGTCATAGAATTATGAAACCACAACAATCAAGTTAACCCAGTCCTCCACTATTATAGGACTAGCAGCTTCCATGCTCATATTCAGACGAGTTAAAATAGCTAACCTTTTCTACAGGGATAGCTAAATCAGCCTTAGGATTATATTAGAGCAAAATAGAGAATTTCTTAAAAGTAGCACATATTTCTTCCATACTTGCCCTAAATTTGAAGATATGGGCAATAGGATCCTACTAGCAAATACCAGCATGCAGGAAATTCCAAACAATTTTCACTCCCTTCAGAGTAGGCATAGTACTTATCCCATACTTTCCTAGGTTAATTCTCTCAATCTTAGTAAGGTTCTTGCACTATAGAAACATTACATGGCTGAAGTAGGGCTCCATTGTGAAGAGTGAAAAAGAAAAATAATATTAATAATAATAAAATAGCAAAAGATTGATAAAAAGCAAGAAAAGAGCAAAGGGAAATGATTATAGGGTCTTAGAAATTGAGATTGTATAGTATTTCCAAGTTAAAAAGTGCTTAAAAAAGGACATGCCCAAACCTGCCTCAGAAACTGATCCAATAGCACTAGAATCACATCGCCCCACCTGGTGGCACCATATTTATGCAACCTTGCACACTACACCAATTCCATGCCATCAGTCTGTTTTCATGTCGCTGGATCCACCATGATGTCGCTCAACCTGCCTCATCTCCCTCAGCCTATTCATCCCCCAGGCAAAATTTTAATAATGTTTCTTAGAAGATTCATGCCTTTGAATATCATTTTCATGTAAATCAACGCAAAAAAAATTGACAAAATAGAGAAAAGAAGAAAAATAATGAGAGAAAAACATAAGGAAAGCATAATGAAAGACCTACTAAGTCATAGGGATTATATACATCACATTCATAAGCATTATGCATACATCCATAGCTATCATGACCCGTCTTTGAGCCATGACTTTCCTAAGGCATAGGGAGACATAAGGTCACCTAAACCTGTAGAACCCTCTTATAAGTTATTAACTGCCGATGAAAACCACGTTACCCTTATCCCAAGATCGAAACCAAAATAACTATTCTTTATCATCAATTACCATATTAATTGTGTATATGATAAACATTTACCATTTTAAATCCATTTTAATGCTTATCGCTTTTAAACTCCATTTTCCATTATTTTAGTTATAACTCACCCATATATTACTTAAGTGCTTGGACTAAAATAAAATAGTACCTAATCACACACATGCTACTAATATTCTAAATTATATCATTATTGCAAACCTTAACAATCCATGGAGCTCTAGAGTGAAACTTCCAAAATACAACACAATATATACATCATAATACCAAAAGTAGCAATGCAATTTCCAAGCAAAGACGTAGAACTTGAAATTTACCTTGTTGATCTATCAGCTGGTCCTGAAAATAAACAACAAATATAGGATGAGACAAAGCTTAGTGAGTACAGAATAATATTATAAAGGTTAAACAATGATGTATGTCAAATGTTGATTCCTTTTAACAATAAAGTAAAATGGATCAGAAATTTTTCTTATGGAGCAATTTTCCCACATATATATAAGAGGTATTATATCTTTAGCAGAAAATTTCCTTTCATGGAAACGGTATGTTTGCTCCACAATCAATCGAGTGGCGGCATACGCCTTGCTCACTCTCACATGCCTAGTCACACGTATATGTAAAAACCCACACCTACGCTAGAAATTTTTATGACAATTTGCTTGATTTAGAACTATTAAGGTTAAGTATGTGCTTTTATGGAAATTTATGTTCTATGTGTTAATGAGTATGTGGCATGTTAAATTAATTTTTAATATGTATAATATGAGTTACTAGTGTGAAATAAATGATTTATATGAAGTACATTAGTATAAAATAAATTATTTTAAATAAAATAAATTTTCATGCATAAAAGCAATTTTTAAGCATAAAATGATTTTATGAGTATTTTAAAATAATTTTTAAATGAATGTTTTGGGGATAATTTTAATGAAAATAATAAGAAAAATATTTTTATTTTAATTACTTATAATCAACCCCTAATTTAAATAAAAAGCTAAAATACCTAAAAGTCCACTACCCTAAAACCCTCCTAACCTAGCTCATTAAGGGTATTAATGGAAATTGCCTAAAAACCTACATTTAAACATCAAAATTTCAACCAGCCCTAATGTTTCAGCAGCCATCACTATAATTTTCTGTATTTTGATAGAAAAAATCTCTCAAAACAATTCTCTACTGAAATTAAGAAAATACCTTTCACCTTTGCAATTCTCACCCGTATTCGTAAGTTTTTCTTTCTTTTCAAATTTCCATCTGATTTCTATAAAATAAATTATGAGAAAATTATTTTGAACTGGTTGTTTACTAATTTTTATAGATTTAATTCAGTTTAGGTGTGTTTTTGAAAGAGAAATTTAATTCTCTACCAAAAACAAATCTTTCCGTGCAATTTCTCTAAAGGTGAATCCTACAACTCAAAATTGAAATTTTTATGCATAAACACTACAAGGGTGGGCGATTTCTACATCATTGATTTCTAAACTAATTTTTGATGTGTTTTGATGAAAAATATTGGATTAAACTATATTTCTGCATATTTCTGTAATGACCAAAAAGTTTCAGAAAATAAAAGAATTCAAGGTTTTTGTGCTAGAACTTAGAAGTTGGAAAATTCTATTATTATTTAAATATATGGCTGCCAATTTGTATATGAATGGATTCTAAACTGATATTTGTTTTGTTTAGATGAAAAAGAATGATTTAAATAATGTGTTTGCATATTACTGTAATGAACGGAAAGCACGAAAACTCATGATTTTCACCCTAAGCCTTAAACTTTGGAATTTTCATGCATAATTATTATCTAAGGATGCCAAATCATACATGAAGATGTTTTAAAATGATATTTTCTATGATTGGATGAAAAATAATGGTTTAAACCACTTGTTTACATATTACTGTAATGACCGAAAAATACCAAAAATAAGAAAACTCATGGTTTTGCATCCTAAAACCTAAAATTGGAATTTCCATGTACACGTTACACATATGGCTGCTGATTCATGTGCATTAACGTTCTAAAATGATTTTTGTTGTGTTTACATGAAAATTCTTAGTTCAAAACATGTTTTTTACATATTACTGTAATAGACAGAAAGTGTGAAAAGTAAGAAAAATTCAAATTTTCTTTTGATGATGCATTCGACCTACTATGGAATTTTTATCCCAATGTCTATAATTTTTATGTGATGTATTTTGATGATTATTGACATGTAAGTATGTATGATAAATGATAAAATTGCATATTAGTTGAAGGTATGACCTTAGATAAGCCTAGAGGCTAAAGACAGGGATTGTTAAACATGGGGGAGACTACTCGCTAGTGAGGTCTGTATCTTTGACTAGTCACCGTTAAGATGAAGATCTTCTTTATTACCGATGTGGCAACAGTGGCCATATCGCTCGTGATTACCCTGGTGGTGGACACAAGAAAGCTAGGATGAGTAGTTAGTGATAATCGACGTAACGGCATAGTACTTTATATGATATGAATGATATTTTCTTTTGATTACCTATTGCTTAGTAGGAAGTGATTTCTTTATTTAATATGATATGATTGGCTTATCTTGATAAGAGGTTATTTTCATACTATGAGATATATGCTATTTGATTGTGATATGCGATAAGTGCTAAACCATGCGATATGTGATATACATATGATATGTGCTTAGTGGAATGATATGATAAATGTATGATATTTATGCTGGTATAATGGTGGGGTTAAATGGATTAGAATAGGGGACTAGTACTAAATTCCCTTATCATGATAGCAGAATGCCTCCCAAAAAGAAGGTTGGCATAGTTGGTTAGCACGTTAAAGCAAATGATGATGTCATATCATACACTACATCGAATGTTACCTCTGCACCTGTACAGTTAAGGGAAAGATCCAACTCGAGGGCATCGACTATAGGCTATAGTGAGCAAGCATCTTCGCAAGAGGTGCACACCATGTGTGAGGAAATGAGAGACTTGCATAAGGAAATGGACGAGCTACGAGTTCAAAGGCAGGAAGTGCCGCTAACTTAAGAAAGGAATGGAGTTCTGCCACCTGCGGTAGTAGCACCTACTCGAAGAGAGAGGAAGCAGTTACCTAAGGAAAGGTTGACCGTAGCAAAGTTTAAGAAGCTATAGCCACCTACCTTTTGTGGTGAGGAGGGTGATGACCCACATGAGTTCTTAGATGAGATGGACAAACTTGTCCGTCAACTTTCTTGCTTAGATGCCCGAGTGATAGAATTGGTGGGACTCCAACTCAAGAAGGAAGCTTGGTATCGGTACGAGAGAAATATTGAAGGATGGCTTTACAGAGCAAAACCACCTATGTGGGTAGAGTTTAAATAGGAAGTAATGCATCAGTTCTTACCAGAAGGAGAAAGGCAAGATAAAGCATTGCAGTTCGAGCAATTGAAGCAAAAGCTAGGGATGTCCGTATCAGATTATACTAAGGAGTTTAATTGACTTAGCCGATTTGTCATCAACATTGTTCCTATTGAAGCTAGCCACATTAATCACTTTCTAAGAGGGTTGATCACACCTTTGTTCAATTCATTGGTAGCAACGAAGTTTCCAACCTTAGCTAAGTTGATAGATATGGCTAAGATAATGGAGAAGAGGTACAAGGCAGAAAGAGCCAAATGAGCTGAATGGGACCAGAAGGGAAAGCATAGGAACAAAGGTCATGGGCGACAACATGGAGGAGGAGGAGGCTCCAGGAAGGAATTTTCATCTTTCGAACAACATAATAGTCAAGCTAAGTAGGAACTCCCCACTTGCGGCAAATATGGAAAGAAGCATCCAAGAATTTGCCAAAAAGATTCTACTGTGTGCCTTAAGTGTGGACAAATAGGGCACTTCATAAAGGACTGCCCTTAGTGTAACATCCTAGAAATTAGCTTTAGTTAGGTAGTGAATTTTAGAATTTTAATTCAAAGTTGATATTAAAGATTTGCATAAAATTTTTGCATAGCATTTGAATATATGAAAAGTATAAGAAACCTAAGTAAAACCAAAGAGAAACATAAATGAAACCATAGTGAAACCATATATATACCAAATTGTAAATGTACTTAAAGTACCATATTTTCTGAAATTCGTTTAGTGAAATTTATAATTTTTGAATAATAATCTAAAAGTGAATAAATACATTAATTAAAGCTTAATTAAGTTTAATATCAATATTTAAAAATGTATGGAGAAGGACCAAACTGTAAATTTGCAAGGACCAAATTGCATAACTTAAAAAATTGGAGGACTGAACTATAATTTGGCTAAAACCTGCCCATATAATAGATTTCTCCAGAATTTTCTGCACAAAAATCAGATTTTCTCTCCTTCCTTCTCCTCTTGGCCGAACCTCTCTACCCCCTTTCTCCATTTTTTTTTCTTTCAATTTTCTTTAGAAAAATCATTGAAAACCAATAGCAAATGACCTCTTTTCATCATCCAAATTACTTCCCACTAAGAATTAAGCAAGAAATTGAAGAAGTGGAGATTGGAAGAAATCTGCCATTTTAAGAAAAGCAAGGTTAGTTCACTTTTCTTGATTTTAATCTATAGAAATAGATGTTAGTGAGTGGAAAAGATGATGTAGTATGAGAATTATGTGATAGATTAGTGTATTTGGCATGGAAACTTCATAACTCTTCAAATGCACCTTAAATCAAATTGTTGCTAAAACTTTGAATTCACCTAAAAAGACCTAAGAATAGTTAAATCTGATGCTTAAAGAATGGATTCCAGCAATTGGTTTCATTGAATTTGAAGAAAAATACATAGGTTGCTTAAAATCATCAATTCTGCCCATATGTTCAAAGTCCCACTTCAAGGCTGTTTTTTTTTTCCAATTTTATTGCTTAAATGTGTTAGTTTAGTATCAAATAACATGGAAATAACCTTAGTTTGAATTATAGAAACTCCCTTGAAGAAACCATGCTTGGCCGAACCATAGGAGGTAGAATTGCCTTTGTTTATGCTTGACTTTTTCCATGATTTTCCATGCTGAAATCAACCCTTTACTTGGCCTTTAAATTCCAAATGAGTTGTGGAATATATTGTTGGCAATGTAAATTTATGTAGGGCAATTTGGGCTTCTTTCAATTTGCCCCAAAACTCTTCTAAAATGCAACCAAAGTCATGCCCACCAAGTGTTTCATAAAATGTCCCAAAGAAAATCCATGAACAAATGCCAACCAATGCTTGCTACAAAATTGCCAAGAAAATACCTAATATGTAAATTCCATAATATATCATCCCTAAAGTAATAAATAGGTTATGTATGCCTAAATTGCTAATAAACATAAATGTAGTTAAATTAAACTAAAGAATTAAAGAAAACAAATTAAATGCTCAAAACAGAAAAATAAACATAAATCATGCATTTTATGCTATTAGTTTAAGTATTCTCAATAATGTTTAGTATTAAAACAATGTATTTTGCTTCTTTAGCTTCTAAGGATCAAGAAAAGGAGGTTGATGACTAAGGGATAAAGCTTCAGATTCCATCTTTCATTGGTGAGTAATATATGCATATGTATATATATGTTTATGCCAAAATGGACTCATACCCTTATATGATATTTGCTTGTGAAATGCTCCTTGATGATCCTTTTGAATCTGAATTGCTTCCTTTTCATTGATTCCTTCTTGCTTTGGAATACCTTATTGCTTATATTGAATTTCTAATTGTTCATGGCAAACCTTTGAAACCTGTTTTGCTTCTTTGTAATTACATTGTTCGGCTTTGTAGCACCTTGTGATATGTTCAAATGACTTAATTCTTTAAATGAACTTATGTTGTTTAATTCCTTTTCTTTGAATTTAATTATCGAGTAAACCCTGTGATTTGATTGGATATCAAATGATAGAGCTACTCATCTGATGGAGTAGCATAAATTTTGCATCAGACATTGTGCACAATGAATTATAAACCCAAGCTAGGGAAGGTTAAGCCTCTAGCCATATAGTCTGATCAACTATATGTGGGTAAAGCATGCTACCAAGATAGTAGCCTCTGCTTATTATAAATGTGTGATTAAGTGAATTCTGTCATTTGAGAGCCAATATGATTGTCACCTTTACTTTCATGCCTTTATTTAAACTATTGCTTCTCTTTGCTCTTTTATTCTTTTCTATTTTGTATATGTATGTATACATATATTATTCACTGGGATTTTATCTCATCATTTTAGTGGTTTAACAATTTTCAGGTGGTGATTAGACCAGTGGTTCCAGTAAAGCTTCTCCCTCCTACGTAGAACCTATCATGTAATATTCATATTTATTTTGATGGTTGTAAATATTAGAAACTCCATGGTACTTGGTGGTTTAGTATAGTTTAGACTGGGAATTGTAATAAATATTAAATGTATAAATTATGTAAATTAAATGAATATTAGAATGTTTATTGTATATTTGTGGATGCTAATTGTTTAATATAACGATCCGGGGTTCTACGGGTTTAGGTGGCTTTAGGCTTACCCAATCCCTAGGACTGTCCATCCCTAAAGTGGGATGTGACACTTAGATGAGGAGTTAAGGGAATAGGACCACAACATGACCACAATCTAGACCATTCCAATAGCAAGGGCAAGGAGTCAAGGATAAGGGGCCAACTATTGGGAATGCACCGGCAACAGAGAATAAGGGCAAGGGTCATGTCTTCGCCTTAAACTAGCAAGAGGCTCGCAATTCGCACATAGCCATTATAGTTATCATGCCCATCCAAAATTCTAGTGCAAAATGTTTGATTGATTTTGGTGCTACCCATTCTTTTGTGTTGCCTTATTTTTCTAAGAGTTTAGGTAGAAATAAGGAATTAATAAGTGAACCTTTAGTAGTATCTACTCCTTTGGGGGAGGTGATAGAAGTAAAGTATGTGTATAAGGGTTGTGAGGTAGAAATTAATGGACAAAAACTTCCTATTATATTGCTAGAATTGGATGTGCTAGAATTTGATGTGATATTAGGAATGGACTAGTTATACGAGCATGGAGCTCATATTAACTGTAGAGAGAAACTTGTTGAGTTTCAAACCAAAGATGGGAAGGAGTTTGTGTATCAAGGGGATAGGAATGAGAATCCTCTGAATTTGATATCGGCCTTAGGAGCAAGATGGATGTTAAGAAAAGGGTGCCAAGCATACCTAGCCTATGTGATCGATACTAACAAGGAGGCTGCCATTCGAGACAAGAGCATTCTAGTGGTGGATGAGTTCATGGATGTCTTTCTAGAAGATTTTCCTAGATTACCACCTAACCATGAGATTGAGTTCAACATTAAACTGCTACCTAGTACGCGGCCTATATCAATACCGCCATATCGTATGGCACCAATGGAGCTGAAAGAATTAAAGACATAATTGCATGATCTACTCGACAAGGGTTTTATCCAACTAAGCAGTTTACCATGGGGCACTCTAGTGCTGTTCGTAAAGAAGAAGGATGGCTCGTTCCGGATGTGCATGAACTATCGCTAGCTTAACAAAGTCACTATGAAAAATAAGTACCCATTGCCGAGGATCGATGATCTTTTTGATCAATTGCAAGGAGCTGGTCACTTCTCTAAGATTGACTTAAGGTCTGGCTATCATCAACTAAAGATCTGTGGAGAAGACATCTGTAAGACTGCCTTTCGTACTAGATATGGACACTATGAGTTCACAGTTCTGCCATTCAGTCTAAAAAATGCTCCTGTTGTTTTCATGGACTTGATGAATCGAGTATTTAGATTGTTCCTTGACAAGTTCGTGATCATGTTTATTAATGACATCCTGATTTAGTCAAATAATAAAGAAGAACATGAAGAACATTTGATGATCATGCTTCAAACGCTATGTGATCATGTGAGGCCTCGCCCGAGCACTAGTCTGATCCACTAAATTGAATCAAACAGGCAGAAAGCCTTAAACTAGTTGAGTAGGAATCAAGGAGAAACCACCCAACTTGCTTTGTAAAACAAGGAGCAAAAGTAAAGCAATTTACTTGAAGTTAGTGCTTTTTAAGTCTCCAAGTCTGTGTCTTTTGAAGAGTAGAGAGACCATCTATATATATAGGGGGAAGAATAAAACATAAAGGTTGAAATTTCCAATGTGAGTAGAAACATGCCACTGTTGTTATATAAGCCTCTGCGGCACCATAGAGATCTCTGTGGTAGTTCCACAGAGGGCTTTGTGGCACCACAAGAGGATCCGCAACAATGCCATAGAGCTGTGCAGCAATCAGCTCTGATTCATCCGTTATACCTGTTCTCGCTCATTTCTCGTCCGTTTTCATGATTCTAATTGCGTTGCACTCATTACTGAGTCCCAAATGATTTGACGATGATTTAGGAGTCTTGATTGATTTCTTTCCTAATTGAATGATTTGTAATTTTGAGAGGTATAGAATTAAGGGTTCACAGTTGCCCTCCTCATTAGGATTGCTCTGTCTGGTAGGCAGTTCTAATAAGTGTGAACTTTAGAATGAAGAGGATATCCCTAGTATATTTGGGAGAGTTAGGAAGCAAAAGGCAGTTCCTGTCTGGTAGAAACTAGAAGCTGTGTTCTTGTCTAATGGTAATGAAGATAATCCCATCTGGTAGGTTGTGATGATGTTCATGATGCTAATCCTATATGGTAGGATCTTAAAAGCAATGTTCTTGTCTAGTAGGATCTAGAAGCAATATTCTTATCTAGTAGGAATGACAAAGTATTGGTCCTGTCTGGTAGGAGTGATAATGATGATCCTGTATGGTAGGATCTAAGAGTAATATTCCTGTCTGGTAGGAATAGCAAAGCATTGGTCCTATCTAGTAGGAATGATAATGACGATCCTGTCTGGTAGGATCTAGGAGTAGTATTCCTATCTGGTAGGAATAACAAATCACTGGTCCTATTTGGTAAGAGTGATAATGATGATCCTGTCTGGTAGGATCTAAGAGTAATATTCCTATATGGTAGGAATAACAAATCACTAGTCCTATATGGTAGGCACAATCATCCTGTCTGGTTGGATTGGCAAAATTATCAGCCCTGTCTGGTAGAAGCAGAATATCCATTTGTCATTATAGAAATCTTCTGTATGTTGAATCTTGAGTAACAGTGGTCAGATGCTTAGAGAAGACTATTGCAATCATATAGAAACTTGCTTTCTAAATTCTAACTTGAGACGGGTTCACAACTGCATTCCTATGTGAAAAGTTACAATGCAGAATACTATATAAAGGCATGCCACCCTTCACTTTTTGTAACTTCTCTCATTTGTCAAATTTTGGTTCTCTCTCTAGAAAATCATTTTCTGTGACTTCTCTCTAAAATGGCTTCCCCCTCTAGTAGTCACCATACCAGGAGCTACTAAGTGATACGAACCCCAAGTATATTAAACTTGAGACCAAATTATCTTTACGCTTGGAAGCAACTCGTTGGAAAGCTAAATCAGGTTTTCCCCAAGTCCGTGACCCAAATCCAACCCGTGATAGAGCACCTTGGAATATGATCACCTTTAGATGATGATCTCCATGACACAATACTGAACTCATGGAAGAGAACCTTAGAATAAATATGCACCAAGTAATTAGCTTTGATTGTATGAACTTGATTCAAGCAAGATTAAAACCAAGAGATCACACTTTTAAGAAAATTGAATTTTTATTTATCATAACTTAACTTGATTTTACATGAATGGTTGATTTTATATAGAGGCTCAACCCTAAATTAGAATCAGTTAAGGATTAGGAAATCTCCTGAATTAGAATAAGCTATGGAATAGGAAATCTTTCTAAATATGGATTGAAGTTTCCTAGTTAGAAATTGATTCCTAAACAAATAATAAGCTATAACTGAGTTGGGCTACTAAATATGATAAGTTTTAAGGCCCAAAACATTTAGAATTAAACTCAAATAACAAAAATCAAAAAATAAAACAAATTACACAGCTTTAACTGTCATTGTGCTCGCAACAGAAGGTTCTCAACCTGCTGTGGTTGTGGTCGCGACACCGTCGTAAGCGTGACGCTGCCAATTTCAGCTTTTGTGCACTTTCATCTTATGGCCATGTTTTATGCTTGACTCTTTATATATTTGACCTTCCTCCACTTGAATCATTATCACCAAACTTTGACTTGTGTCTTGAATCCCCATTTTGATGAATGATTCATTCTTGCATTCTTGAATTGTGGCAAGATCATCCCACAAGCCTTGAATCATCCCATTTAGTGCTTCCTTGAATTTCTTCATTCTTGCTCTTATAATGGGACCATTAGGAAGTTGAATTAGATCCTTGCCTTTGTATACTTCCTTGTTTTCATCACCAAGGCATGATCCCAACCCGGTGGACTTGCTTTAGGAACCGGAGCACCATGTGTTTGGTACAGACGTTATGGAGGTATTTACCATTTTTCCCTTCTTTCCTATTGCAATGTTAGTTCATACAAAATATATGCATGTAAAATAAAAGTTTTTTTTTTTATTTTTACAAAGACTACAACCATTAGATTGAGAGGCGATAGATCAAATCTATCTATCATCTCTACTTACCTGGAGACTCATCCTCGAGTTTGAGGGTTGATTGAGTCGTCTGGATTGCTAGAATTTCTGTCCCTAGATTATACCTGAGAGGGTAATATTCCTTTACTGCGAGCATTGGCAGAGAGGTGGTGGGATACCATAGACACTTTTCACTTTCCATGTAGGGAGATGACTATGACCCCTTTGGACTTAACAATGTTAGTTGGTCTACCATTTTGACCTTGAGTCTTAAAGCTTTATCCTGCTTAGACCTCTATCTCGTCAGAGACTACGGTTGACTTATTGGGCGTTGACCCTCACATGTCCCTGGTTTTTGGCTCCAAGGGCAGATTGACATTTATACTTATAATGTGGGAGTCCTTTTAGATGAGTAGGCTACCTGCTTACTGATTCTGATGATATTAGGTTGCTCATTCTGCCACACATGGAGGGATACCATTGATCTAAATATTCTGCGCTCACTGGAGGATTTATCCATTATTAGGTTATTTGACTGGGGAGGTGTAGCTTTGTGCGTGATGTACTGAGAGATGTCTAACCTGTCTAGAGGTGTGTTTGCTACTTTAGGAGGGACCCATATCATCTGGGAGGTATGCTTCTCTCTTTCCACTTTTGTCTTGTACCCACCATCCCCGTATCTTCTGATTATTTTCCTTTGTGCAATATTGGGCCTACAAGCACTTTTCTTTTCTTGCTCCTACTTTGAGGGATCGTATAGTAAATCATATCCTGACTGGCTATCTTTGGTAGACACAAAATTGCCGTCATTAGGAGAGATACAATTTTCACCATATTCGAGATTTTTTCTCCCGTTTAGTATCATCACAGGTATGGACATATGCTTGACACATCATCTTCATCACTCATTCTGATATTCTATTTTCCCCCCATTGTTCTTTTTTCACAGGTTCGGTGGTTACCTTTTACTGACACACTTCGACTCATCACTCCATACCATGAGTATAGTGTGGCTTTGTCTTCCCGCCGCCTCCTTTTACGTTTCCGCACTGATTCCATGTTTTACCTTGGTGAGAGAGTTCGCGGCCAAATTACAGGAGAGAGGATTGTCCCAGCTAACCCCCTACTAAGATGTGATATGGATTGTGCATCCTTGATCAGGATTCATAAGTAGCAGGCCTTCTAGTTGAGCCTTTCTTGGACCTTGAGGTGACTATAGGAGCTTTTGCATGCATTGCCTATTACATTGCATCCCATTTCTTTTAGGATGGGCCTATTCTAATTATAAATCTTCTACCACAGGATTAGTTCATACTTTTGCTGCTAGGAAGAGTGGTGGTATGAGGTTTGCTGCAGATGCCCTTTCTGATAGGGCTGGACCGAGTGAGCAGGCGACTTTTCTTGCCTACTTATGGGCAAGAGAGGACTTGAATTATATTTCTCTTGATCATGGCTTGGCTTGATATGAGATCCCTCATGACCTCCCTATTGATTTTATGCCATTTTTAGATCATGTAGGTGAGGTATGTGCTTTTGCCCCCTTTCTAAGCTTACTCTTTGTCACTTATTGCATTTTCTTACCCATCTTTTCCTTATGTAGATCCCTGAGGATTGGGCTCGCCACAACTATGAGATGGTTCATCACTTGAGGATATCATTGTCTGTCACTCTTACTCTGAGTGGTCGTGATGAGGGAGATGATACAGATTGGAGGAGGAGACATAGGCGAGGCTGGAGTTAACTTACCTCCTGTCATGCAGATGTTATGCTGACTTAATATATGATTATGTATGCATGTATGCATGTTGACGCGAAACTTGACTCATGTTCTAATAGAGATCAAGGAGCTGTGATTACAAGATATTCCCAAGATCCTTTACAAGGAATTGCAAGTCCAATGACAAGGTCAAGAATAAAGAAAATGAAACAATCTTTGCAAGGGTTGATCATGGAAATACAAAATGAAGAATCAACTTTGGAAGGCCTCCATACTATCCAAAAGATGTCGAACCCATCCCAAAGGCTGATCACCTACTCTTGGCTACAAAATGGAGGAGAAGAACAAGAAAATGGTGAAGACTGAAGGTGTCATGATCGCGATGAGCTCAGACTACTTACCCTGGTGCGGGCACAACAGAGAGCCTCTAAGCCATTGTGTCACGGACGTGACCACCTTCGTGGGCCCAAAGGGCTTCCAGTCCGTTTCCTCTGAAATTTTATGAATTTTATGTTTTTAATGTACTCTATGCAGTTGTGGGCCCTGAACTTGATATATCAGTAGGTCCACATCAAATTTATTTTATTTAGTTTGAGTTTAGGAGTTAATTTCTTAATTAGGAATTCTATTTTCCAATAAGGACTTCTTAATTGGGATTCTATTCTCTATAAGGATTCTTAGTTGAGTTCTTATAGAAATAGATTTCTTATTTCCTTATAGAAATAGATTTCCTATCTTAGTTAAGTTCTTAAAGCTTTAGCCTCCTTATAAATTAAAGGCTCCATTGTGATTGAGAAGTTTAGTTTTTATCAACAATAATAACTTTTTCTTTGAATTTTTCTTCAAGTGAGAGATTCTTCCAAGTTCTTGTTTAGAACTTAAATTTGAGCTTATCAAGGTAACTTGTGGTGCTTATCTCCTTATAGCTTTGGTTCTCTTCAACAGGTATGAATTGGGTCAAGCTTTTCTTTTTATTCTTGCTTGTTTGATCTTTGGGTTTTGATTTAATATAATCAGTTCCTAGCTCTCTATAGCTAGCAAGTTGCATCATTTGGTATCAGAGCTTAAGCTCTTCAAATCAAGAATACGTATCCCCTATTTTCTTGTTTCTGAATTTGTCAAAAAAAAAAAAATGTCAGACCTATTACTTTGTTCAACTTCTTGAAGAATTAATTCCATCAAGTTGAAATTTGTTGATCCAATTATTAAAAAAAAAAAAAAAGAAGTCAAATCTATTCATGATCTTGTGTCCTTATTGATCTGAATATAGTTATAAAAAAAAAAAACCTGCACCTTTAGTTTTTTCATCACACCTTTGTCTTTTTTTAAAATTTCAAACCTCAAATTCTTTTGTCACTTGTTATCTTGGTGATAGCATTGATAGAGTTCTTTATAAGAGCTAGTGCAAAGATCTAAAAGAGTGGTAAAAGGCTTGAGTGGTGACCTTAATTAAGAGAAAAGCCATAAAAATCAGAGTGAAACACGAGTGGAGCGAATGTTTTGTGAGTGAAACACGTGAGTTGAGTTGGTGAGGAACCAATCTGCTGTTTTTAATACTAAACCTTTTTCTTTGCAGGTAAAATCATAATGAGCAATAGTGGATGTGAACATCAAGATCCTGAGATGAAGTTGTGGATGAGAGCTATGATGGATCAAATGAAGACACTCAGTTCAAGGATAGATGATTTGCAAACTCCAAGCAAATCAAAGCCTTTGAGAAGTCAAGAGTATGAGGAAGGTGACAAGGTTGAATTGGATAAGGGAGAATCTCACTTTAGGAAAAGAAAGAGGGTAGTTGATAAAAGAGACAACAACTTAGGAAGCATTAAAATGAGGATTCCTAAGTTTCAAGGTAAAAATGACCCTAAGTTGTATTTGGAGTGGGAAAGGAAGGTTGAGCATGTATATGACTACCATAACTATTCCGAGGAGAAAAAGATGAGGTTGGCAGCAATAGAATTCACTGATTACGCAAATATTTAGTGGGATGATCTTCAACAAAAAAGGAGGAGGAATGGTGAAAGGCCCATTCGGAGTCAGGAGGACATAAAGATAGTCATGAAGAAGCAATTTATCCCTAGTCATTACTATAGGGATGTACAAAGGAAACTTCAAAGTTTGGTCCAAGGCTCTAAGAGTGTGGAGGATTATTACAAAGAGATGGAGATTGCGATGATTAGAGCTAACATAGATGAGGACCGAGAGGCGACAATGGCAAGGTTTATTGGAGGGTTACATAGAGAGATCACTGACATAGTGGATTTACAACACTATGTGGATATGGAGGAGCTACTACACAAGGCTATTAAGGTGGAATGACAGCTCAAGTCTAGGGGCTCAAGAACTACTTCATCTTCTAGCCAGACATGGAAGTCAAATTGGAAGGACAACAAAACTGTGTTCAAATCAAAGGAGGAACCCAAGTCCAAGGAGTCTAATGCTGTACCTAAAGGTAAAATTGATTCAAAAACTCCTACTAAGACTTATGACATTAAGTGTTTCAGGTGCCAGGGTTTCGGGCACATCGCTTCTCAATGCCCAAGCAAGTGAGTCATAGTGGTAAGAGACAATGGAGAGATCGAAAGTGCCAGCTCTAGTGAGGATGAAATGCCTCCCTTGGAAGATTGTTCGGATGTTGAGATTGTAGGACCAATGAAAGGGGACTTGTTGGTAGCTAGAAGAGCTTTGAGCATTCAACCAAAGGAAGATGGTGATGAGGAACAAAAAGAGCAGATTTTTCATGCAAGATGCTTGGTAAAAGATAAAATCTGCATAATGGTCATTGATAATGGGAGTTACACTAATGTGGCTAGTACGTTGTTGGTGGATAAGTTACAATTGAAGCCTATGAAGCACCCAAGGCCATACAAGCTGCAATGGTTGAGTGACTGTGGGGAAATCAAAGTAACCAAACAAGTATTGGTTTCCTTCTCCATTAGGAAGTATAAGGATAAAGTTGTATGTGATGTAGCCCCAATGCATGCTGGTCATATTCTTTTAGGACATCTATGGCAATTTGATAGGAAGGTCACTCATGATGGGTACAAAAATCGGTATACTTTTGCCTTTAATAACAAAATTTTTGTACTAACCCCTCTCTCTCCTATGCAAGCTTATGAGGATCAAGTGAGGATAGCAAAAGAATGTAGATTGAGAGAAAAACAGTGGAGTGAAATAGAGGAAAAGAAAAAAAGAGAGAGTGAATAAGAAAAGAAAGAGAATGAGTAAGAGAAAAGAAAAAGTGAAATTGAAAAAATGAATGAAAGTGAAAAGGAAAGTGTGGAAAAAGGAGAGAAACACAAAAGAATGAGTGCATTTGCTGGAAAAAGTGAGGTTAAGAGTCTTTTAATGTCATGGCCACAATTACTTGTACTCATGTACAAGGATGTGTATTTTTCAACTAATGAGCTTAACCCTTCTTTGCCAAGTGTTGTTTTTTCTTTATTACAGGAATTTGATGATTTATTCCCCAAGGAGATTCCACATGGTTTACCTCCTTTAAGAGGTATTGTACATCAAATTGATTTCATGCCTGGAGCTTCAATTCCAAACTGACCAGCTTATAGAGCCAATCTGGAGGAGACAAAGGAGATTCAAAGGCAAGTAGATGAATTGGTGGAGAAAGGATTCGTAAATGGAAAGCCTTAGCCCATTTTCAGTTCCTGTCATCCTAGTTCCAAAGAAAGATGGAACATGGCGTGTGTGTGTGGATTGTTAAGCCATCAACAAAATCACTGTAAAGTATAGACATCCAATTCCTAGATTAGATGATATGTTGGATGAATTGCATGGCTCTTGTTTGTTTACTAAAATAGATTTAAAGAATGGCTACTATCATATTAGAATGAAAGAAGGTAATGAATGGAAAACTGCATTTAAAACTAAGTATGGATTGTATGAGTGGTTGGTAATGCCATTTGGTTTGACTAATGCAACTAGTGCATTCATGAGGTTAATGAATCATGTGATGCGTGCTTTCATTGGAAAATTTGTGGTAGTATACTTTGATGACATTTTAGTATATAGCAAAAGTTTGGATGAACATATAAATCATTTCCATGCTGTCTTTTGTGTGTTGAGGGAGCACAAGTTGTATGCTAATCTTAAGAAGTGCTCATTTTGTTTGGAATTTGTGATATCTCTTGATTTCATTGTGAGTTCTCATGGAGTTCGTGTTGATGAGGAAAAGGTGAAGGCAGTTAGGGAATGGCCTACACTAAAGAATGCAAACAAAGTAAGAAGCTTCCATGGTTTGGCAAGTTTTTATCGAAGGTTTGTTCAAAATTTTAGTTCTATTGCTACACCTTTGAATGAGCTTGTTAAAAAGAATGTTGTGTTTAAGTGGGATGATGTGCATGAAAGAGCTTTTAATACTTTGAAAGATAAATTAACAAATGCACCATTGTTGAGCTTGCCTAATTTTGATAAAGCTTTTGAAATTGAATGTGATGCATCTGGGATTGGGATTGGGGCTGTTTTAATGCGAGATTCCAAACCTATTGCATATTTTAGTGAAAAGCTTAATGGGGCAGCTTTGAGTTATTCTACTTATGACAAAGAATTGTTTGCATTAGTTAGGACTCTGCATATATGGCAGCATTATCTTTGGCCTAGGGAATTCATCATTCATTCTAATCATGAAAGTTTAAAATTTTTAAAATCCCAAGGAAAGCTTAACAAAAGGTATGCTAAATTGTTGGAGTTTATAGAAACATTTCCTTATGTGATTAAGTATAAACATGGAAAGGAAAATGTTGTTGCTGATGCTTTGTCTAGGAGGTATGCATTACTTTCATCATTGCAAACTTACTTAGTTTTGAGTTTCTTAAAGAGTTATATGCGAATGATGCAGATTTTGGGCAAGCATGGAATGCATGTGAAAGATGTGCATTTGGGGAATATTATAGGCATGATTTTGTTTAAAAGGGATAAATTATTTGTGTCCATATGCTCTATATGAGAGTTGCTTGTAAGGGAAACTCATGGGGGTGGATTGATGGGGCATTTTGGTGTTCAAAAGACTTTAGACATCTTGCATGAACATTTTTATTAGCCTAGCATGAAGCATGATGTGCAATTTGTTTGTGACAAGTGTATTTCTTGTAAACAAGCCAAGTCTAAGGTTAAGCCACATGGTTTATATACCCCTTTACCTGTACCTACTCATCCTTGGACTGATATTTTTATGGATTTTGTCTTAGGATTGCCTAGATCTCAAAGTGGTATGGATAGTATATTTGTGGTTGTTGATAGGTTTAGCAAAATGGCTCACTTTATTGGTTGTGCTAGAACTAATGATGCCACACATATTGCTGATTTGTTCTTTAAAAAAGTAGTTCGTTTGCATGGTTTGCCTAGAACAATTGTGAGTGATAGGGATGTTAAGTTTCTAAGCCATCTTTGAAAATTAGAGACTAAATTACTTTTTTCTACTATAGCACATTCTCGAACGGATGGGCAAATCGAGGTAGTCAATAGAACACTCTCTACTTTGTTGCATGCAATCATACAAAAGAACTTGAAACAATGGGAGAAATGCCTACCACACATTGAGTTTGCATATAATAGGAATGTTCATTCAACTACTTCCTTTTCACCATTTGAGATTGTGTATGGGTTTAATCCTTTAACGCCTTTAGATATTTTGCCTTTGCCTACTAATGAACTTACAGATTTGGGTGGTAAAAAGAAGGCAGAATTTGTGAAGGAACTATATGCCAAGGTACGAGCCAACATTGAAAGGAAGAATGAATGCAAGGCAAGCAAATAAGGGATGGGTCAAGGTTGTGTTTGAACCTAGAGATTGGGTATGGGTTCGCATGAGAAAAGAATGATTCCCCATTCAAAGGAAGTCTAGGTTGCAACCTAGAGAGATGGACCATTTCAAGTCTTGGAGCGAATCAATGACAATGCCTACAAGGTAGATTTGCCAAGCAACTATAGTAATGTTAATGCTACATTTAATGTTGCTGATCTTACTTTGTTTGATGTAGGTGATTCGAGGACGAATCCTTTCGAGGAGGGAGGGAATGATAGAGATCAAGGAGCTATGATTACAAGATATTCCCAAGATCCTTTACAAGGAATTGCAAGTCCAATGACAAGGTCAAGAACGAAGAAAATGAAACAATCTTTGCAAGGGTTGATCATGGAAATGCAAAATGAAGAATCAACTTTGGAAGGCCTCCATACTATCCAAAAGATGCCAAACCCATCCCAAAGGCTGATCACCTACTCTTGGCTACAAAATGGAGGAGAAGAATAAGAAAATGGTGAAGACTGAAGGTGTCCTGGTCGCGATGAGCTCAGACTACTTACCCTGGTTCTGGCGCAACAGGAAGCCTCCAAGCCATCGCGTCGCGGGCGCGACACCTGTCACGGGCGTGATGGGCTTCTAGTCCGTTTCCTTTGAAATTTTATGAATTTTATGTTTTTAATGTACTCTATGCAGTTGTAGGCCTTAAACTTGATATATTAGTAGGTCTACATCAGATTTATTTTATTTAGTTTGAGTTTAGGAGTTAATTTCTTAATTAGGAATTCTATTTTCCAATAAGGACTTCTTAATTAGGATTCTATTCTCCATAAGTATTCTTAGTTGAGTTCTTATAGAAATAGATTTCTTATTTCCTTATAGAAATAGATTTCCTATCTTAGTTAAGTTCTCAAAGCTTTAGCCTCCTTATAAATTAGAGGCTCCATTGTAACTGAGAAGTTTAGTTTTTATCAACAATAATAACTTTTTCTTTGAATTTTTCTTCAAGTGAGAGATTCTTCCAAATTTTTGTTTAGAACTTAAATATGAGCTTATCAAGGTAACTTGTGGCGCTCATCTCCTTATAGCTTTGGTTCTCTTCAACAGGTGTGAATTGGGTCAAGCTTTTCTTTTATTCTTGTTTCATCGATCTTTGGGTTTTAATTCAATATAATCAGTTCCTAGCTCTCTATAGCTAGCGGGTCGCATCACGTTCTATTTTATTTGTATGATTCATGGATGTTATGACTCAATTATGCAAGGATTTGACTTATTTATGTTATGAATGCACCTTTTCTATGAATGAATGCATGGTAAGGCTCTCGCAGTAGCTTGTGATAATGTGCCACAGCCAGTGGTCTTGTGCGGTGTCACACAGCCTTGTACAGCTGCTGCAGAGAAGTTTGCAACATCGCATTGATGTTTACAGCAGTGTCGCAGAGACACTTGAGGAAACACACGGTCTTCTGCAGTAATCCCAGCAAAAATCTTTAATTTTTCCCTATATATACCCCTCTTATGGCTTAGAAATCCTCACAACTGCAATTTAACTTTTACAAAACTTTTCCTGCTTTCTTCTCTTTACTTTTCTCTCATCTTTTCCTCTATTTTCCCTTTTCCTTTTCACTCATAGAGCCTTATTTTAGTCATTCAATGCATTTATGGACCAAAAACCTTGAGCAAGTGGAGCATATTAATTTAGGGACTTTTGGGATTAGCACCATACCAACCTTGAGAGGGGTTTGAGTGGATTGGGACTTGTTGAGAGCTTGTCCAAAATTTTGCGATCCTGAGGTGCATGTTTTTACATTTGGGGCTGGCATAGATGAAATGTGCCCTACTTTTGAAGAATTTAGTGTGTTACTGGGATCTAATCCTGAAGCTGACTTGGCTGTCTCCACACTGAGAGTCAGGTATTTCAATTCATTTCTAAGGCTCTTGGGATTCTTCAATTCATTTCTAAGGCTCTTGGGATTCTTCAATTCGTTTCTAAGGCTCTTGTGATTGGATACTGCAATTGCTAGCCCTATGGTCATGAATGATTGGGTGGACTTGACTGCTGTAGTTACCGAGTTCTACGAAGACAAGGAATGGCAGGATCGTCAGATGAATGCTTTAGCTTTTTGTTTGACTGCCGGGTATCTCTTTATAGGTTCAACTGGTTGGGGGACATTAAGATAACCGACCTGACCTGATTTTTCAAATGGCCGAAGGTCACTCTATTGCTAGGATTATCTTAGTAGCAACAATCCTAAGTTTGGATCGAGCTTACAAAAGTGATGGGCCTTGGTCTGTAAGTCCAATCATTCTGTAGGTGTGCTTTTTTCCCCTTTTTCCTTTCTCTTTCCCCTTTCCTTTCTTACTTAGCTATGTTTCTACACAAATTTGGCTAAGGGATCATTTGTAAGTGGTTGCTCCTCCTACTAAAAAGGACTACTCTGCTTCATGGTACCGGTCTCACACAATAGTAAGGAAATTCCATTCTGAAAAGGATTAGACTGAGTGGCTGTTTGAGCTCGATCCCTAGGAATTGCTGTGGCTTTATCCTTGGTATAAGATCAAGAAGTTTATGGCTATGAGTTATGGCTATAGGATGGTTTATTTGCTAGGTTTGATCAAGGTGACATTCCACCAAGGAACAAGGGTGATGTGTTAGATGGGTCATGCGCAAGGACTGCCCCCAGATGGAGCTATCTTTGAATCTACTTTTATCACTCCTACTATGGCTAGGGTTGTTACTAATGGATGGCCTTAGGGTTTTCATGTTGTTCTTCCATCTCGTTGCTTTGATAAGGCAGAGGGTTACAGTTTATGGTGGATCGTTACATCTTGGCCATCAGAGAAGATAAGGAGGGTGACTTTACTTAAGAAGATAGAAGATGACACTTATATAGAGGGGACTACTGACAATTAGGAGATCTATTATTTAGGACTTTAGGCGGAATTTTTTTCAATTTTTTCTTATTTTAGTGAGAAAGACTCTTAGATTTGTCTTAAATCCAATTTTGAATAAAACACCATCATTTTTTTTATTATTTATTATTTATTATTTTATTTTATTTTATTTTATTTTATTTTATTTTATTTTATTTTATTTTATTTTATTTTTTTCATTGAAATAACAAAATTTGACACAAAAGAAAATTTATTAATGATTTAGACCGCACTCAATGAGGGCTGCCTACGTATCTCCTTACATAACTTATTTCTATTACATACTTTTCTCTATTATTTTGGAGAATTAGATCTATGTAGTTCTAGTTACAATACATCATTACACGAAGTATTGCTTTAATTGATCTAAGTTGCGAGGGTTGGAGAATTCAATTCCATCCAAATCCATGAGAATGGCACCTCCACCTGACAGGATGCGTTTAAGCACATAAGGTCCAGTCCAGTTTGGTTTGAATTTGCCTCTAGGGTCATGCATTGGGGCTCGAACTTCCTTTAAGACCAAGTTTCCTTCTTGTAGTCCCCTATCCCTCACCTTCTTGTTGAACTGCTGAGACAACTTTTATTGATAACCCTATAGTCAATACAACGTATCCATTCTCTTTTCTGTGATAGCATTCAATTGATCATGATAACTTTTAATCCATTCTATCTCATCTAACTAACTTTCTCTCATGATCCTGGCTAATTTGATTTCCACCTTAATTAGCAGCACGACTTCCATTCCATATACCAATGAGTAAGGAGTCGCCCTAGTTAGTTTATGGATGGAAGTCTCCGATATCCCTATAGAGAGAATGGTAATTGTTGATGCTAGTGCTTGTGATTATTAGTCATTTTTTGTAGGAGGGATTTGATGGTTTTATTTGCTACTTCAAGTGCCCCATTAGTTTGTGGTCGATAAGAAGATGATCTCTGATGCTAGATCTTTTCCTTTTTCAAAAGTTGAATTACTTCTTTCTAAAAATGAGACCCATTATCTGTAATAATCTCAAAAGGTACCCCAAACCTATAAAGGATGTTAGTTTGGATGAAATAATCCACTCTTTTTAAATCCAGTACCCAGTAAGGTGCCGTTTCTACCCACTTTGTGAAGTAATCAACCGCTACAAGGATGTATTCATGACCAACAGATGATTTGGGGTTTATTCTTCCTATGACATCAATGCCCCAAGTTGTAAAAGGCCAAGGAGTAGTTGTGGGTTGCAAGGGCATAGGAGGCTACTTTTATAGCTTGGAATAAATCTGGCATTTATGACATTTTCGTACAAACTTCACATAGTCTTCATTCATAGTGAGCCAAAAATATCCCAGATTTGCATTTTTTTGAGCTAACGCGATCCCATTCATGTGCGGCCCTTCTTCCCCTCCATGGACCCATTCCATGATCTGTTATGCTTCCTCTTCAGTCATGCATCTCAAGTGTATATTATCCCAGACCCTTTTATACAAAACATCTCCGTTTGGTAAGAAGTTGCTAGTTAATTATCTTAGAGTTCTTCATTCTGATTTAGAAGCCCCTTCTGGATACTTTCCATTCTTGAGATAGTTGAAGATGTCCCAAAACCAAGGTTTCTGATCAGCCAGCTGAATATTCATGCACAAAGTATAGGACCCTGGTTCTCGCTTCACTTCAATCACCATATGTTTGATTATTTCCCCATCTCTCATGTCTAGCATTGATGCAAGTATTGCTAAAGCATCTGCAAATTGATTCTTGGCCCAAGGTACATGAAAATTTTTTGTGAGATCATCCAAGCGCTTATGGTAAGGAACCAAACACTCTTCTCTTATCTTTCATTTCCCAAGTGCTTGGGACACAATTAGATTTGAATCTCTATAGACCTCCAGGTAATCAATCCTTAAATTCACAACAACCTCTAAGCCAGCTATGTAGGCTTCATACTCTGCCTCATTATTCATCACTTCAAAAGCTAGCTTGATAGCCATAGGCAAATTTTCACCCTCAGGGGTGACTATAACAATTCCAGCGCTATACCCTTTGCTATTAGTTGCACCATCGAAGAATAATTTCTAGACTTCAGGCTCAATTTGCATGACCTCTTCATCAAAAAATTCTGGCTCTGACCAATTACTATCTATTAAGGCTGCAGCTAATTGATCTGCTATCATACTCCCTTTTATAGCTTTCCTCTGGACATACTTCAAATCAAAAGCTATGAGAATCGCCATCCATCTTGCCATCTTACTATCAAGAACCGGTCTCTCTATGAGAAACTTTAAGGGACTCTTGTCTGCTAGGACATGGGTAGTATATAAACTCAAATAATGCTGAAGCTTATGACATACCCACACCAAAGCAAGGCATAACTTCTCGATTTGATTATACTTGAGTTCATGAGCGAGCATGCGCTTACTTAAGTAATAAATGGCATTTTCTTTATGTGATTGAACAGCTTTTTGGGCGAGCATTGCCCCCATGGCTTCTTCTGTGATAGAGAAGTACAATAGTAGAGGCTTTCCAAGTCTTAGTAGTTGTAATACAGGAGGACTTAGCAAGTACTCTTTGATTTTCTTGAAAGCTTTCTGGCAATCATCATTCCATGCTTAGAGGTTCCCTTTTTTAACAACTTGAAGATTAGACCACAGATGTCGACTAGCTGAGCTATGAACCGACTAATATATTGTAGTTGTCTAAGGAAGCCTCTAATTTCTTTTTCTATCTTAGGTGCTGGCATCTCTAAAATAGCTTTTGACTTTACTGGATCTACCTCTATTCCTCTCTTACTAACCATGTACCCTAAAAACACTCCGGATGATGCCCTAAATATGCACTTGGTAGGATTCAACTTGAGATTATATTGGTGGAGTCTAGAGAAAAATCACCCTAAGGCATGTAAGTGATCCTCTGCTATTTCAGACTTGATTGCCATGTCATCGACATATACCTCAACATCCTTATGTATCATGTCATGAAAGATTATAGTAGCCATTCTTTTGTAAGTTGCCCCTGCATTCTTTAATCCAAAAGGCATAACCCAGTAGCAGTATGTACCCCACTCAGTCACAAAAGTAGTCTTTTCTTTGTCAGAAGGATGGACCTAAATTTGGTTGTACCTCGCATATAAATAATTCAAGGAGACTACTTCATATCTGGCCATATGGTCAACTAACAAGTCAATATGAGGTAACGAAAAGTCATCCTTGGAGCAAGCTTTGTTTAAATCTCGATAATCCACCCACATCCTGACTTTCCCATTTTTCTTTAGTACTGGAACAATTTTGCTAACCAAGAAGGATACATGATTGGCTCAATGAACCCATTGCCTAATTGCTTGGTGACTTCTTCCTTGATCTTTAAGGATAACTCTAGCTTCAGTCGTCGTAGCTTTTATTTGACAGGCTTTACATGCTCGTAAGTAGGAATTTTATGAATAGCTATAACTAGATCAAGCCAATCATATCCTTGCGTTCTAAAGCAAAGCAATCTAAGAATTCTTGGATCATTTTACTTAAACCGTCCGTATCATGACACAATGATGCAATGAATGTAGTTTTTGGTTTTTATTCATGCCAAAACTTATTGATTCTTTGCCATTTTTAATTTCATTTAATATTTCATTCAAATTGGATTCAAGACAAGGAAAATGAAAGGAAATAGGAAACACAAGATCATAAGAAGAAAACTTGAAGTTTTTATTATGAATAAAAAAGCCGTTGTCCATTAGTACATCGAAATTAAAAGAAAGACCAAAATGTTCAACTATCGACTCAAATGAGGAATTGGAATTAAAAGACTCTGACTTGGATTTTAACTCAAATGTGGACTTAGATTCGAATTCTGACTCAGACTCAGACTCTGGTTTGGATTTGGACTTGGACTCCAGCTCGGACTCTAACTCTGACTCGGACTTGCCACCCTCTCCTTTCTTCTCATAATACCAGTTGTTAGGTTAGGTTTGAGTTGTTTGGATGAATTTTGTTAAGTCAGCCACTTCATCTCTTATCATGCAAATTTACTCAAAGAGAGCAACCTCCATATTATCCTCCCAATCTTGTTCCAACATGAAAACTGATTCATAGTCTTCTAAGGAAAGCCTGACATCAAAGAAGAGTTCAAAATCAGGGATTAGCTTCTTAGTAATAGGACAGACCCAAGGTTCTGGAAAACCATAGTATGGGAAATTCTCACCCTCCTTCACAAAGTATCCATTAAGTGTTTTGAAATGAGGACGCATAGGCCAATCATATGATTCACCTTTCTTGAGGGCTGCCATTTTCTCTTTAGCCCTTTTCTTTGCCTCAGCCAGGTCTTCTTTTGTAGGTTTGTAACTAAGACCAAATGGTGGGTTAGCCACAAGGTACTTTTTGAACTGACTTACTCCTTGCTGTCTCTTGCCTAATCCTAATCCAGGAAAATAATTCATTTTTCTCAACATATTAGCCACAGCAATATTTCCATAAGGATCAAAATCAAAAGGCACAAGCTCGAGTTCTTTACCTCCTTCTTTCTTTATGAATTATACTATTTCAAAAGCAAAATCTGATAATGGTAGAGTTGGCAGCTTAGGCTGTATCTCCAAAATTGGCACAGAACTTGGGACCTCACTTTTCCCATGCATATCCCCCTTAATAGTGATAATAGATGATCCGTAAAGAAATTTCAGCTTTTGATGAAGGGAAGAGGGGATAGCTTTGGCCTGATGTATCCAGGGTTGTCCAAGGAGGAGATTAAAGCATGCTGGTACATCAATAACTTGAAATGGGATAGGATAAGTGACAAGTCCAATGATGACATCCAAGGTAGCCACACCTAGGACCTCCCTTTTTGTGTTGTCATATGCCCTTACAATCTGGTCATAAGGTGTAAAGTTCGAAACCTTTAACCCCAAGCAACTTGCTACTTTTAATTGATAGACATTCAAAGTAGACCCATTGTCTACCAATACTATAGGAATTGTCTTCCCCTAAGTAAGGACTGTTATGTGTAAGGCATGATTGTGGTTTAGCTCCCCCTTAGGCAAGTCATGGTCATTAAAATAGATGGAGGTAGTTTTTGTGGTATTAGTGAGAGAGGCCACTAAAGTTTCAGAGGTGTTATCTATGGGAGCTTAGCATTGGTTCAATGCCTTACAAAGAGCTTGGCGATGAGGGTAAGATGATTGGATAAGGCTCCAGATGGATATGTTGGCTTAGGTCTTTTTTAGCTGCTTAAGGATAGGATCCTCATCAGGCTCAGTGGTTCCTCTTATCTTTTTAGCAGGGGATGGGATAAGTTGGATGGATGGCTGGTCATCTTGTTGAGTAGGTGCTTGGTAGATCTTGCCACTCCTGGTTATAGCATCAATCTCTTCCACAAGATTGCTCAAATCTAGAACATAATAATATTCAGAAGCTGACCGAATCAAAGAGATAGGATCAACTTCGAGATTAGTGGTGGTGATGAGGTTAATTTAGTGGTTAGGGAGAGGATTGGTGGAAATGTTGGGTCTCAGTTTGGGAGGTATGATGTCCTCACTGTCTATAAGATCTTGTATCTTGTGCTTCAAAGTCCAACACATTTCTGTTTGGTGGCCAACCCCTTAGTGATACTCGCAGTATTCATTAGGATTGTGATTTGCAGGAAGTGGGTTAGGAGGAGCTCTTAGTTCCAGGGGCTTGATCAACTTGGTTTCTAAGGCTTTCTTGTATACCACAATCAGAGGAACCCCTAACTCAATAAAGGACTTTCTTCCCAATCTTAATGGCTGATGATGAGAAATGGCAGATATCTCCCCTTCCTTCTTATTATTTGAGGTAGTGACATTAGCTTGGTAGGGAGTACTCTTCTTATATCTATTATGGGTGGTCTCATCTTTGATGTGGCCACTTTGGATCAAATCTTCTATTTTGGAGGCAGTGGCAATAAGGGCTTTCAAGCTTGGGAGGTATTAAGTGAGGAGATAATTTGGTATACCGGCAAAAGGTTTTTCATAATTATATCAACTTGCTCTTATTCAGTTAGTCAACTCACCATTTGGGCTGCCTTTTCTCTCCACCTCATAAGGAACGAGGAGAAAGATTCCTTTGGGTTCTGCTTAGTCTTTAGATCTCTCCTTGTGATATCCATTTTAATGTTGTACTCATACTGCTTAACAAATGTATTGCAGATATCATCCCAAGTCCTTTTTTTTTTTTTTTTATACTTATATCCAGGTCTAAAAACCATTTTATAGCAGTTCCAGTGAGAGATTGTTGAAACAATTAGGCAAGTAGCTCATTATCAACCCCTAAAAGAGCCATTGCCCCCACATATATCTTCAAGTGCATCTTAGGGCTAGTTGTCCCATTGAATCTAACTAGCATTAGCATTTTGAACTTTGGTGGAACTCTGGCATTAGGCAAGAAGGCTGAAGAACTAGCATCAATCACATCATCATATTTCTTAATGTTTTTGAGGGTTTTTTCCATAGCTTTAAATTTTTCCATTAAGGCTTTAGTATTCATATAGGAAGAAAATTCCCCTCCTTGAAAAAGATTGAAAGGAAAAGGAGTGGCATAAAAAGTGACATTTGGTATTTGGGAAGTGATAGGTGATGGGGTAACATATGGAATTAGTACAGAGGGTGAAATGATATTTGGAATGCAAAGGGCATCAACTGTAGCCTTTCCTTTATCAGTTAAGTCAATAGGGACATTGGGGGAAAAAGAGGCATTTGTAGCGGCTTGGGTCATGCTAGGAATGGTTTGGATTGGTGTAATATTTGAGCTAAGGCTAGCTTGACTCATCATAGCTTGAACCTCCTCTAAAATGGACTGTCTCTACTCTTTGAACTAGGCTTGCTGAGCCTCCAAAATAGCTTAAAAATTCCTTTCTTGCTTTAGGAGAAGATTCATTAAGAATGAATTTAGTTGGACCTCTTCCTCTGTATTAGTTGCATTCAGACCACTTTCTTTCAATCCACTTGTTCTCTCGCCCATCTTAGGTACCTTTTGATAAGGAGAAAGGTAGACAAAATGAGTATAATACCAAGGTAATACAGCAGGATGACAGACCTTTGGGCTAGCATTGGTATTTTTTAGGGATGGATATTTTAGTGAACCATAAGCTTGGTGAGCTCTCCACTTGTTTCAAGGTTCTTCGATGATGAATGTATGCATATATATATGCATGAATGAAAAGTCATTTCATAAATACAATAAGGCTTCTTTTATGGTACATACAACCTAAGGTCCAAGTTCTAATTTCATTAAATGAAAGGGCCAAGGTAGCTTGGTTTGAGTACCCGTCACACTAGAGCAACGATATACCCAACCACATGTGAGTCAAAGAGCCTCGCATGAGTCCAATAGTATGTGCATCCTTGTTACACCTTTGAAAGGATTAAAGGACTCATCGCGGGGTGGATGATTTCACTATCGATGAATAGACCCAAGGAGGGTTACCCACTCGATGCTAGTCACTATATGTTGTTTTCCTAGAACTAGGTTGAATGGCAAATAGCCTATGCAAGTGATGCATGCAAAGTTACAATCATATTAAAAGGCCAAACTCTTTTAAACTAATTTGTGGTCCACTTATTTTTTCCTTTTAAAAAGAAAATTTGTCCCCAGTGGAGTCCCCATGATACAGAACCTCCAAGAATAAGCTTGAGAAACCCTTTATGTATTTGAACCCCCAAAGCATTAACTTGAAAACCCTAATACTCAATTTGGCAACAACCCCTAAGAAAGGTTAGAATTCAGATTGCTTAGATAAGATGATTAAAGAATTGGAATAAGGAAAACTTGTTTCTGAATTCCAATTTTGAAACACTCCACAAGAAGATGATCAATCTACTTGAATGTTCGTTAAAGCATGTATTCTACATAAGAGCACAAAGATAAAAGCAAACAGCCTTTAAGGTTTAATAATTCAATCATAATCTGTCCAAAAACACACAGTCAAGGCTTATTAATAGCCTTTACAAAGAAATCCTAATGAGCAAGTTCTCATTAATGACAAGAGTTGACAAATCAAACTCTTAGAGAGCAAGATTAAGAAACTAATATGATTTTATTAAAACTAATTAAAACCAGCCCATAACTAATATGGCCCATTACAAACTTAATTAAACCCATTAGTAACTTGGACTTGAATTAAGTTGTAAGGAACTTGGGCTGTACATGCTCCAAAGCTTTGGCATCCTTACAAACCCTCACTTGCCAAATTTACTAAGCCTTGTAGATGATGGATTAAGGCTTATTGAGGCTTCTTGGAATGAGATCTTATTATAGGTCCTTGAGGCATATTGATTGGACTAGAAACCTCTTGAACTTTATCCTTGCCTTCTTGATCTCTCTCGTCTTCATGATGTTGAATCCGCTCCACTTGGTGTGTAGGCTGATCCATAACACCCCAACTGTGAGGCCTCACCCGAGCATCGGTCCGATCCACTAGAAGGAATCGAAATGCTCATTTGGGAAAGAACTCATAAGAAAGCCCTCGAGCTTATTTTGAAAATCATTTTAGAGTCACCACCTTAATTTGTTTTTATTTGGGAAAATATAAGAAAAAAACCCATTTGACTCTCATCATTACCCAAAGGAAAAAGATCACTAGCCTTGAAACTAAAGAGAATTCAGGGACTAGGTTTTTAGTTTAACAGAACATGTTTGGCCAAGTAATATAAAAATAACTTAAAATATATTTCATGAACAATTTAAGATGCATGGACAATTTATAATATGTATGACCATTGATTCTAATAATAAATACAAGTAATAGTCCAAAATAAAATTAACATTACCAATAAAATTCCAAACATAGGGGATACCTCCTCTAGCCCTTATGGGTTATGGAAAGTCACACATTCCCCAAACTAATCCTGATAATAAAGCAAAGAAATAAACACAAAAGTAAGTGAAGAAGGTGATAGGGTGATAGTTGATTAATTTTTGGATTCGATGCCTAGACCAAGCATGCCTACGTATCCCTTTGAATAGGAATCAGAACCCATGCAGTTCTCCTTTCTTGCAAAGAGGTTAGTTTAGCCTAGCCACTTTATCATATTTTGATTGATTGATTAAAAGAGAGTTGAGTTAATTAATTAATTTAATTCATTACTGAGTTGATTAGCTAGCAACCTAGATGAATCAATTTAATTAACTAACTAAAAGAGACAATAACCAAATAGAAAGGAAAAGAAGATTACCTTCTGCTTTCACGACTTAGGGATGTAAGGCGGATGGAGTGGACAACAAGATCATAATTCCACCTTCTCCATACAAGAGACACAAGCATTGGACCACCAAAATGCAACTTCACGTTTTCCACATGATGGACACGAGCCTTGGGCAATGAGATTGCCTCGAATAGGCAGGCGGAAAGCCTTAAACTAATTGAGTAGGAATCAATGAGAAACCACCCAACTTGCTTTGCAGAGCAAGGAGCAAAAGCAAAGCAATTTACTTGAAGTTAGTGCTTTTTAAGCCTCCAAGTCTATGTCTTTTAAAAAGTAGAGAGACCATCTATATATATATGGGAAGAATGAAGCATAGAGGCTGAAATTTTCAATGTGGGAGCAAAAACATACAACTTTGCTGCATAAACCTCTATGGCACTGCAAAGGTCTTTGCGGCAGTGTCGCAGAGGGCTTTGTGGCACCGCAAGAGGATATGCAGCAATGCCACAGAGCTGTGTGGCAACCAGCACTAATTCGCCCATTCTGCCCATTTTCGCCCATTCTCGCTCGTTTCTCTTCTGTTTTCCATGATTCCAATTGTGTTGCACTCATTACTAAGTCCCAAATGATTTAATGATGATTTAGGAGTCTTGATTAATTCCTTTCCTGACTGAATGGTTTGTAATTTTGAGAGGTACAAAATTAAGGGTTCACAAATCACCAGCTCTATGCTAAGTTATCTATGTGTGAGTTTTGGATGAAGTCTGTCAACTTTTTGGGACATGTAGTAAGTAAGGAAGGGATTCAAGTTGATCCTAAGAAAGTTGAAGCGGTAGCAAATTAGCCAAGGCCCACAATGATTTTAGAAGTACAGAGTTTCTTGGGCATGGCTAGGTATTATCGCATATTCATACAGGACTTTTCTAAGATAACAACCTCATTGACCAAGTTGAGTTCAAGTGGGAAGAGTCCTATGAGAAGAGTTTTCAAAAACTCAGGAAGTGTTTGACATTGGCTCTAGTTTTAGCATTATTGCAAAGAGAACAAAGGTTCACTATCTACTGTGATGCCTCGCGAGTAGGACTTGGATGCGTCTTGATGCAGAATGGGAAAGTCATCGCCTATGCATCACTGTAGCTTAAGAAGCATGAAGATAATTATCCTACTCGTGATTTGGAGTTAGCTACCATAGTTTTCACTCTTAAAATCTAGAGACATTACATGTATGGAACAAAGTGTGAGATCTACACGGATGATAAGAGTCTTTAATACATCTTGAGCCAAAGAGACCTTAACCTGAGGCAGAGTTGATGGATTGAACTATTGAAGGACTACGATTGTCAGATTATTTACCATCCTAGAAAGGCAAACATGGTGGCGAATGCCTTGAGTCAAAAATTGATAGGAAGCCTAGCCCATATGACTATGCAAAAGAGGCCAATCGTGAAGGAATTAAAGAAATTGTTTAGTCAAGGCTTGAAGCTAGAGATTAAAGGATTAAGAGTTTTATTGGCTCATTTCCAAGTGAAGTATAAGCTAATGGAGGAAATAAGGGATTCACAAGGTAAGGACCCACACATGGTGAAGTTGAAGGATGAGACAAAAGCAGGGAAGAACTCTGAGTTTGAAATGGTCAATGGAATTTTAAAATGCAGGAATAGAGTATCATGCCTAATGTGGATGGATTAAGGGAAAGGATATTAAAGGAGGCACATCAAACACCTTACTGTGCTTATCCTGGAACTACCAAGATGTACCATGATGTGAAAGCTAACTATTGATGGCTCGAATTGAAGAAGGATGTGGCAATGTTTGTAGCATCTTGTCTAACTTGCCAACAAGTCAAGTATGAACATCAACGACGCTATGGATTGCTATAAGAAATTCGACTACCTGAATGGAAGTGGGAACGCATCACTATGGACTTTGTAGTTGGATTACCTAGAACCTCTAAAGGATATGACTCTATATGGGTCATAGTGGACCGACTGATCTGCTCATTTTTTTGGAGTTAAGACCACATATTCTGCAATGTAGTATGCATAGTTATACATGAACGAGATCGTGAAACTACAGGAGTGCAAATTTCCATTATCTCAGATCGAGGGACTCAATTCACCTCAAGGTTCTTATAGAAGTTACAAGAAGCGTTAGGAACACAACTGGATTTCAGTACGACATTTCACCCTCAAACAAATGGACAGTCTGAAAGGACTATTCAGACACTGGAGGACATGTTAAGAATATACGTCTTGGATTTTGGAGGTAGCTAGGATAAGTACTTACCTTTGATTGAATTTGCCTACAGCAATAGCTATCATTCATCCATCATTATGGCACCATATGAAGCATTGTTTAGGAGAAAATGTCATTCTCCAGTTTGTTGAATTAAACCTGGAGACAAGCATATGGAGATGCCAGAGTTGCTTAAGGAGACTACCAAGAAAGTACCTGTGATTCAAGAGTGGCTGAAAATGGCCTTCAGTCGACAAAAGAGTTATGAGCATCCTAAATGAAATCCATTTTGCTGTGGGAGATCATGTGTTCTTGAAGGTCTCTCCAATGAAAGGTGTTATGAGATTTGGCAAGAAAGAAAAGTTATCACCTCGCTTCATTGGTCCTTTCAAAATCTTAGATAAGGTTAGGAAAGTATCTTATAAACTTGCCTTGCTGCTAACTATGGCGCATGTGCATCCAGTGTTTCACGTCTCTATGTGAAGAACGTATGTGTCAGATCCATCTCATGTCTTGTCACCTCCAAACATAATGTTAGATGAGCAGCTATCCTATGAGGAGTCACCAATAGCTATAGTGGATCAATAAGTGAAAAGGTTAAGAAACAAGGAGATACCCATGATTAAGGTCTAATGGCAAAATCATGGGATAGATGAGTGCACTTAGGAAGCTGAGGAGGAGATGCGGCAGAAGCATCCTTAGCTTTTCAAGATCAGGTAAGTAAGAATTTAAATTTAAGGATAAATTTCTTTTAGGAGAGAGGGGGGGGGGGGGGGGGGGGGGAGGGAGGAGGAGAATGTAACAACCCACACCTACCTTAGAAATTTTTATGACAATTTGTTTGATTTAGAACTATTAAGGTTAAGTGTGTGCTTTTATGGAAATTTATGTTCTATGTGTTGATGAGTATGTGGCATGTTAAATTAATTTTTAATATGCATAATATGAGTTATTAGTGTGAAATAAATGATTTATATGAAGTACATTAGTATAAAATAAATTATTTTAAATAAAATGAATTTTCATTCATAAAGACAATTTTTAAGCATAAAATGATTTTATGAGTATTTTAAAACAATTTTTAAATAAATGTTTTGGGGAAAATTTTAATGAAAATAATAAAAAAATATATTTTTATTTTAATTTCTTATAATCAGCCCCTAATTTAAATAAAAAGCCTAAATACCTAAAAGTCCACTACCCAAAAACCCTCCTAACCTAGCTCATTAAGGGTATTAGTGGAAATTGCCCAAAACCCTACATTTAAATATCAAAATTTCGGCCAGCCCTAATGTCCCAGTAGCCATCACTCTAATTTTCTGTATTTTGATAGAAAAATTCTCTCAAAACAGTTCTCTCTACTGAAATTAAGAAAACACATTTCACCTTTGCGATTTCTCGCCCGTATTCGTAAATTTTTCTTTTTTTCAAATTCCCATCTGATTTCTATGAAATAAATTATGAGAAAATTATTTTGAATTGGTTGTTTACTGATTTTTATAGATTTGATTTAGTTTGGGTGTGTTTTTCGAAGAGAAATTTAATTCTCTACCGAAAACATAAATCTTTCCGCGCAATTTCTCCAAAGGTAGATCTTACAACTCAAAATTGAAATTTTTATGCATAAATACTACAAGAGGGGGCAATTTCTACATCATTGATTTCTAAACTGATTTTTGATGTGTTTGATGAAAAATATTAGATTAAACTATTTTTTTGCATATTTCTGTAATGACCAAAAAGTTTCAAAAAACAAAGGAATTCAAGGTTTTTGTGCTAGAACTTAGAAGTTGGAAAATTCTATTATTATTTAAATATATGGCTGCCAATTTATATATGAATAGATTCTAAACTGATATTTGTTTTTTTGGATGAAAAAGAACGATTTAAATCATGTGTTTGCATATTACTATAATGAATGGAAAGTGCAAAAACTCATGATTGTCACCCTAAGCCTTTAACTTTGGAATTTTCATGCAGAATTATTATCTAAGCCTACCAAATCATACATGAAGATGTTATAAATTGGTATTTGCTATGATTGGATGAAAAATAATGGTTTAAACCACCTATTTACATATTACTGTAATGACCAAAAAATACCGAAAACAAGAAAACTCATGGTTTTGCATCCTAAAACCTAAAATTGGAATTTCCATGTACATGTTACACATATGGCTGCTGATTCATGTGAAATCTTGGTTCAAACCATGTTTTTTATATATTACTATAATAGATGGAAAGTGCAAAAAGTAAGAAAAATTCAGTTTTTCCTTTGATGATGCATTCGGCCTACTATGGGATTTTTATCCCAATGTTTATAATTTTCATGTGATATATTTTGATGATTATTGATATGTATGTATGTATGATAAATGATAAAACTGCATGTTAGTTGAAGGTATGACCCTAGATAAGCCTAGAGGCACTTTGGTATACTTCAGGTATCTTAACCTTATGTTGTGATTGAAATGTGAATATGATTGGATAATATGAAAATGGATTTTATGATGAATTAACATTGAATTAATAAAGTGATTGATTGAAGGAATTAGTCACAAGAGATAAGCATGATGCTTGAAAGGTTATCGATAAGTTGACATATATGGAAGTGTTATAAGATGATTGTTAAAATGAATTGATATTAAGATAATAATATTATGTTGACCTTGGAAAAATATAGATATGAGTTATAATGTGATTTCATATGGGCCTATTAAGGCTAAGTGTGCAAGACTTTTAAGTCAACATGTTATGTGCAAGTGATGAGGTGCACTTATAAGTGTAACTCTAAGCACATGCGAATGTTATATGTGCATGGGTTAGTTATGGGATAGGATAGCATAATGATTAAATAAATACTAAGTATTGAATTAAATATCATGATAGAGTTTGAGGAGATTTAGAGTTTCAAGGGGGCTACGTGAAATAGGAATGAAGGAACCACAAGGTGAGTAAACATTGTATTCATTCTATAAGTGTGAGTAATATTATAATATGTTACAAATATGTGATATCATGTTATGTGAGCCTTTGAGATTCTTGATCCTATCCTAAAATATGATGAAATGATTTCCTTGTAAAGCTTGGGTTGCCAAAGGATAATTGGTCCAAAAACCATTTTTGTTTATCCAATGATAATTTCTTGTGATTATTGCCTTAACTTATATTCTTTCTGGAACTACACTATTCTTGTATCTGTTGTTCAAAAAGTTAAATTACTATTGCTATTGTGGTACATGTTTTGTTGCCTTAAATGTTATTGTCATATGTGATTATCATTAGCTCTAGCTATGGTACCTCTAACCCTTTATGCAGAAGTCCTCATACCGATGCGGGTAATCTTCGAAACCTGTGCATATGGTCTTAACCCAATGGATAGGAATAGTATATCCACCTTAGCTAGAAAGGAGTGGTTCTAGCCATAGGGCCTGATCAGCTTCACACCTTCTATGTGATAGGGGTTAGAATTTGGTTTAAGGCCACCTCTCCTCTATGTGTTCAAGTGGTAGAGTAATAGCCTCCACCCTCTATGTGTTATAAGTGTGATTTCTACAAACTTATTAATTGAAAGCCTTGCTAAATTGCAACTTGATTCATGAATTGTACACCATAAACTATGTGTATAAACTATGAGTTTCCTTTTCACAGGACTATGTGTTAATGTATGTGCTATATTGTTTACTCATTGAGATCATCTATCTCACCCCTTTTCCTTTTTCCTTGTGTGGTTCCAGGTGAGTAATATGAGGAGGTAAGGTGATAGCTCACGCATGTACTTTGCTTGGGGAATTCCTTATCCAAAGTCTTTAATAATACTATGATATAAAGGGTTATCGTTAGATGCTCCGGGAATAATTATTTTTATATTTATTTGAAATGTTTGTTTAAGTTTCAATTGGATTATAAATACTATTTTCTTATGGATTATATGTGAAGTATCCAATTATTGTCTTCTACAACTAAGGTTTTCACATAAATGTTTTAAATGAGTTATTGTATGAGGTTCAGTATGATCCTAGGTATGATTTGTATATGTGTAAGTGGGTTCTATGGGGGTGGGTGACCTTATGTCTCCCTGTGTTCTAAGACCATCATATCTCTAAAGTTGAGATGTGACAGTACAACTGATTAGGTCATACGTACTGGAGCTCTTAAACCTTTCCTAGCTAAGGTTCGGATAATCTTTACCCTATCCACGGGTCCATTACCATTGTGACCTTGGCATTTTAAATCCTATCTTCCCATATCATAATAAACTCAAACAAAGACATATTGCCTCAAATTAATTCAATAAAATATACATGAACATTCACACTTCACAATCATACACTTAGAACCAAAAAGGGTTCCTTTCATCCTATCACTATATCATTAGTAATATATTCATAAAAATTCATATTCTATGGTATTATTATAACTCTAATGAGCTATGGAAACCTTGGGTATTACATTTTACCCTCCTAAAAAAAAAAATTCATCCACAAATTTAAAAACTTACCTGTTATCTGAAACAAGTGCGGGTACCACTATAGCATATTGTTCTCACTTTCCTATGTGCATTCCTCCACATTGTGGTTATGCCATTAGACTTTTACTGTCTGTACTTCTTTGTTCCTCAACTTCTTTACTTGTCAATCCAAAATGGTAATTGGAACTTCTTCGTAGGAAAGGTCTCTATCAATCTCAATATGCTGGGGTTGTAATATATGCGATGGATCCAATATGTACTTCCTCAACATTGACACATAAAAAACTCAGTGTACGTGTTCCAGTGCGGGAGGAGTGGTAATTTATATGAAACCTCTCCGACCTTACCGAGAATCTTAAAAGGTCTGACAAATCGAGGAGATAATTTTCCCTTCTTTCCAAATCTCATCGCTCACTTCATTGGTGAAAACCTTTAAGAATACATGGTCCCCTAGCGTAAACTGAATATCCTTCCTCTTAAGATCAGCATAGCTTTTGTGATGACTAAAAGCAATTTTTAGTCTCGCTTGGATAATCTTCACCTTTTCTATGGCTTGCTTTACCATGTCTGGGGCTTCAAGATGTTTATCGCCAACCTCTGTCCAATAGATCAGAGGTCGACACTTCTTGCCATACAATGCTTCATAAGACACCATTCATATAGAAGAATGGTAACCATTATTAATGCAAATTCAATAAGTGGTAGGTGCTTATCCCAGCCACCTCTAAAGTCCAAAACACACATACAAAGCATATCCTCCAATGTCTGAATTGTTCTTTTAGACTGCCCATTCATCTGCAGATGAAAAGCAATTCTGAAGTCAAGTTGTGTTCCTAATGCCTCTTGTATCCTCTGCCAAAATCTCAAAGTAAATTGGGTGCCTCGATTTGAAATAATTGAAAGTGGAACTCCATGTAATCTCACGATGTTATCAACATAAATATTAGCATAATCACTCACTATATATGTGGTCTTTAATTCAATGAAGTGTGCAGATTTTGTCAATCGGTCCACTATGACCTAGATAAAGTCATAGCCTTTCACCGTCTTAGGTAGTCCCACTATAAAATCCATAGTAACATGTTCCCATTTCCACTCTGGCAATTTTATCACTTGAAGTAATCCAAAAGGTCATTGACGCTCAAATTTCACCTATTGACAGGTGAGACAAAAAGCAACAAAATTCACCACGTCCTTTTTTAATCTCGACCACCAATATGAACCTTTTACATCATGGTACATTTTGGTGGCACCTGGATGTACACTGTAAGGAGTCTGGTGTGATTCCTTCAGAATCCTCTCTCTTAGCCCTTCTACATTTGGTACACAAAGCCGATTGCCACACTTTAGAATGTCTTCCTCCACCCTGAACTCTAGAACTTGTCTCTTTTTTAAGTTTTCTTTAATCTTTACAAAATGAGGATCTCAACTTTGAAAAGTCTTAATTTCATCAATAAGCTTTGGCTTCACTTAGAAGTAAGCTAACAATACTTGTGAATCACTTACCTCCAATCACAAGTCCTCATTAAACATCTGTTTTAATTCCTTCACCATAGGTTTTCTTCATCCCGCTATGTGAGAAAGACTACCCATCGATTTTCTACTAAGAGCATTTGTAATAACATTAGCTTTACTAAGATGATAAAAGATCTGACAATCATAGTCCTTAAGTAACTCAACCCATCGCCGCTGTCTCAAATTTAAATCCCTTTGCTTTAAAATATACTAAAGGCTCTTATGATCAATATAGATCTCACATTTCTCCCCGTATAAATAATATCTCCATATCTTTAAAGCAAAGATAACTACTGCCATTTCTGTATGGTGAGTAGGATAATTTACTTCATGTCTCTTTGATTGCCTAGATGCATCGGTAATAACCTTTCCATTATGCATTAGTACACACCCTAAACCAACTCTTGAGGCATCACAGTATATAGCAAAACCTTCATTTCCATCAGGTAAAGCTAATATTGGAGCTAAAATGAAGAAATCTTTAAGCTTTTGGAAACTCTCCTCACAAGCTTCATCCCACTTATATCTAACTTGCTTCCTCTTAAGCTTCGTTAATGGTGCAGCTATCTTTGAGAAGTCTTTTATGAATCGGCGGTAGTAACCTACCAACCCTAAGAAACTCCTCACCTCTATGACCATTGTGGGTCGAGGCCAATTTGCTACTGCTTCCACTTTCTTGGGATCTATTTTGATTCCTTCCTTACTCACCACATGTCCAAGGAAACATACTTGCTCCAACCAAAAGTCACATTTTGACAACTTGGCATAAAGCTTATATTCCCTCAAAGTTTGTAACACCATTCTCAAATGCTCTTCATGGTCCTCCTTATTCTTCAAGTAAATTAAGATATCATCAATAAACACAATCACAAATCTACAACACAATCACAAATCTATCTAAGAAAGGTTTGAATACTCAATTCATCAAGTCCATAAAAGCTGCTAGTGCATTGGTCAGCCCAAATGGCAACACAATAAACTCGTAATGACCATATCTTGTTCTAAATGCAGTTTTACAAATGTCCTCACCCTGAATCTTTAGCTGATGATATCTCGATCGTAAATCGATTTTTGAAAAGTAACTTGCCCCTTGTAGCTGATCGAATAAATCATCAATCCTTGGTAAATGATACTTATTCTTTATGGTCACCTTGTTCAACTGTCTGTAGTCAATACATAATCTAAGAGATCCATTTTTCTTTTTGACAAACAAAACTAGAGTGTCCCACAGGGAATTACTCGGTCTAATAAAACCCTTGTCAAGTAAATCTTGCAGCTAGACCTTCAACTCCTTCAATTTTGAAGGTGCCATCCAGTATGGTAATATTGATATCGGTTGAGTTCTAGGCAAAAGCTCAATCGAAAACTCAATTTTCTTATCCGGTGGCATTCCCAACAAATCCTCAAGGAAGACATCAGGAAAATCTCCTACAATAGATATCTTCTTAATATCACTACCCTTCTCACTAACATCCATTACCTGTGCCAAAAATGTTTGGCATCCCTTCCTAGGTATCCTTTTTGCTCCTATGGCCAAAATAAGATTCATAGGAAAATTACTCCGATTCCCCTGAAATTTAAACTCCTATCCACATCCTCCTTTAAAATTAATTCTTTTACCCCGATAGTCTATACTAACATTATGCCTGGATAACCAATCCATACCCAATATAACGTCAAATTCTAATATTTCTAGGTCAATCAAATCCACAAGAAATTTTCTACTCTTAATTTCAACAATATAGTCTGTGTACATTTGATCTACTATCATATCATTTCCTAGTGGTGTGCTTATAATCAAAGGTTCATGCATAACTTCCTTATCTTTTCCTAACTTCCTAGCAAAATAAGGTGAAACAAAAGAGTGTGTCACACTCGAATCAAACAAGCAACTAGCACTTACAAACTGAATAGAAACAGTACCTGTAACAATATTATTTAAAGCTCCTGCTTCTTGTTGATTGAGAGCATACACTCTTCCTTGATCCCTAATCTCCGTGGCTTTGACATTATTCAAGGATTGCTCTGCTCCTCTTGCTCGCCCTCTTTGGCCATAGTTTTCAGGTCGATACATCTGCACGATAGGCTGTGATAACTTTGTTACTACCCTTTGATTGACCGTCTATGGATAATCTTTTATGAAATGCCCCACCTGACCACATTTCAAACATGCTCTCGAGGCTCTCCTACATTCTCCCTTATGTGGCCTTCCACATAAAAAACATATGGGAATAGCTTGGCTCTATTGTCTAGATCGAAAATTACCCACATTACCCAGCGTAGATGGCACTAAACCACTACCATCCCGGAACTGATTCTGTCCACTTCCTCGCAGCTAATAGGGGGTGGAAACAGTGAAAGTCTGCTCCGGACCCCTATTTTGACCAAAACTACCACACTGTTGATTACCCAGTCCCCTATTCTTATTGTTTTGTTTTTGATCCCTTTCCATTCGTTTCGCTCTTTCTGCCTTATGCCTTCCCTCCATGAGCTTAGCCTTATCAATCAATTTGGCCATAATGGAAAACTTAGTGGCCACCAGAACATGATATAACGGAGCTACTAATCCTTGATGGAAATGGTCAACTAACTTGCTTCCGTTGGCACGATATGAGTAGCATACTTGCTCAACCTTTTGAACTCTCAAGCATACTCTGAAACTGACATCCTAGGCCTCTGCTTCAATTGTTCAAACTAAAGTGCAAGATTCTATCTCTCCCCTTTAGACAGAAATTCATTCATCAATTCCTGTTTGAACTCTTCCTAAGTAGGTGGATCATCTCTGTACAATCGCTCTTATATATTCCTTTGAAACTAACCCCATGCATCACTCTGAAGTTAAATTCCTATTAACTTGATCAATTTCTCATCAGAGCATGTCATCCTCTAGGCTATCTTATCCATTTCCTCCAAAAATTTCTAAAGATCCTCCCCTTCCTTCTTCCTCTAAAAATTCTAGTGGTTTGAACTTTTTTAAGTCATGCACCGTAACTCCTTCTCCCAGTAACATCTATCTCCTCACCCTACATATTGCTCGTGGTAAGATGGGAGGTACATCATCCACTTATGGTGCAGGTGGCACCATATGTGGTGGTGGAACTTTCTGATGCTAAAGCCTTTATTCTAAAAGTTCCTACCCCATTGCTTCATATTCTTATCATAATCCTTCCATATCCCCTTGTGGTCCTCATTCTCCACCACTTGTAGTATGCTATCTTGATTGGGAAGATTCTTGATCGGTATTTCAAACAAACGCAAAATTAGATGCTACATCTAGGATGATGCTATTAGCTTCTTGGGATCCTTGTCCCTCTAGCTGAGCAATCTCATAGGGTAACATCTATGCCAAAAACAACATACATAGTGTCATTCACACATCACAATTTTGATATTCAACATATGTAATTTTTCATAAATCATCAATTTACCTTACTCATATCATCTCATTAATTGTACCTATACCATTTAGCCATTGCATGTAACCCATAAAGCAAAATCATTATCACACATAACCATTTCCATATAAACATTATAATGTACTCATCATTATTCCTTTATTTTGCAAACTTACACACCTATGTACAAGTACTACATCTATGACATTCTTTTAGTCACCCTAATTTTAGATCATCCATATTGTTTTTGTACATATAAACCATACTATGCCCAAAATGTGATCATGGTCTACTAATCCATGATCTATCCCACTAATTCTCAAAGTCCCTCTCATCATTAGAGGCCTTTCTCTCTCCTGGCCCCACCTGCTTACAACCTGTAGACATTATATGTAAGGATAACAAACGTCTCCTCATAGGACACCTCTCCTCAGAGTGGTTAAATCTCCCACATGCAGCACATATATGCTTGGGAAATCCCAGCATCAAATCCCTAAGAGGTGGAATTGGGTCCGTCTCTGAATTCCTATACATATTACTAACCCTTGCTAGTTCCCACTTCAAGTCCCTCACTGTCCTCCTCATATTAAGTACCTCATTCCATAACATGTGCAACTCTCTCATAATCTCTTCATTCTTAGCCTTCATCTTAATTGCCCAAATAGGATCAAGATCCTCCTTCGGATCAGTCTCCTCCGAGTCAAGATAAGCAACCGAGGCTGCATTAGATACATCCCTCTCCTCAATAAGATTATGAATCCTCGGCATCGACACATTACCAGTCACAAACAACATTTTACAACTCAATAATATTATATAATAACAACATATAAAATCCCACAAATATCACAGAAGGATAATAACTTAATGTATAACGTTAACGCAAATCTGACTTAACAAGATACTTTACTAACAATAAAGAATCCTATGCTCTATGCTTTAACTTATAACTCAAAATAGGTATAAAGACCTAAATCTTCGTTTTGATATCACCTTTGTCACGACCTATCTTTAAGCCATGACTGTCCTAGGGCATAGGGAGACATAAGGTCACCTAAACTAGTAGAACCCTCTTATAAGTTATTAACTGCTGATGAAAACTACGTTACCCTTATGCTAAGATTGAAACCAAAATAACCATTCCTTATCACCGATTACCATATTAATTTTCTATATGATAAACATTTACCATTTTAAATTCATTTTCATGCTTATGCTTTTAAACTCCATTTTCTAGTATTTTAGTTACAACTTGCCCATATATTACTTAAGTGCTTGGACTAAAATAAAATAGTACCTAAACACACATATGCTTATAATATTCTAAATTATATCATTATTATAGACCTTAATAATCCATGGAGCTCTAGAGTGAAACTTCCAAAATACAACATAATATATACATCATAATACCAAAAGTAGCAATGCAATTTCCAAGCAAAGATGTAAAACTTAGAATTTACCTTGCTGATCTATCAACTAGTCCTGAAAATAAACAACAACTATGAAATGAGACAAAATTCAGTGAGTACAGAATAATATTATAAAGGTTAAATAGTGATGTATGTCAAATGGTGATTCCTTTTTATAATAAAGTAAAATGGATCAGAAAGTTTTCTTATGGAGTAATTTTCCCACATATATATAATAGTAGGTATTATAACTTTAGCAGAAAATTTCCTCTCGTGGAAATGGTATATTTCAGTGGCGGCATACGCCTTGCTCACTCCCACATGCCTAGTCACACATACAACTGATAAGGTCATACGTACTGGGGACCTTAAACCCTTCCCAGCTAAGGTTCGGATAATCTTTACCCTATCCGCGGGTTCGTTACCATTGTGCACATGGTCTAATATATTACCCCACATCAGAGGGGTTTTCTTCTTATCATGGTATCATTATAACATTTTACCTTTCTATACATGAAATGATTCAATGGATAATACATTAATAAACAATTAGGTTCCCATCATTTATCACATTATTAGATCAAAGCAATATAGGTTCATTGGGCCAAGTGCCATAAAGGAATATTTTAATCAATTTGGCTTAATAATCTATAAGGCAGATAATGCTTGCTAAAGAATTGCAATGCATTTCAATTAGAAAATGATTTAACATTTATCCTCATATTTAAGGCACAAATTATATTATATTATTAAGTACTCATCTCTTACTCCTTAGTTTCTATACCGATAGACTCAACGTAAATTATAATGAGGCTTCTCGATATCCTGAGCAATGTCCTTGCCTTTTAATTCTACAAATACACCCAAACAAATGTACATTAAACTCTATTCCTTTAACTTTCTAACCAAACTCTAATTATTTCTTATAAACATATCATTCCACAATGTCACATATCATTTACCCCTTGCTTACACATGTCATAAACCAATTCAATATCTTTTAAATATCCCCTATAACACAATCAAGGAAACACATGTAATACTAACATCTAATTACATTCTCAATGATCTTATTATAAGATCATGAATGAGAAAATTCATGAAAAAAAAAGTTAAATAAAATAATCTAGCAATAAGTCACAAACACTAGGACAAACTATTCCAATATGGCCAGGAACATAACTGCCCATAGGTAAAATCCTAGCTGTGCCTCCACCCGTGGGAGGCTATTGGATGAATTTCTAAATTTGTCCTTATCACATGGCTGGAATCCCAACTGTGTGGTCACCCGTGGCTGTCCAACTTCCATTGATTTTCTCATGCTTCCTTTGTTGTTTCTCACTTATTAAACCCCTTTTTTTTTTTTTTTTTAATTCTCATCCTCATATTCCATCAATTAACATGCAAAACCAATCCTTCCTTAAATCTCTCCACCAAAATCAAACAATAGAAATCAAAAGAAAAAAATATATAGTTGCTAGCAATCCATCACTCTTAGGCTAGAAACAAGGAAATAATCACTTAAGCATAAAATCTTACCTTAAAATGCTTTAGATTTGGTTCTAAGTTGAAGAACAAGTTGAGAGGTTTTAAATCTTTGGTGAGAATATGATTTTGGTGCTAGCTTACAAATGAAAAGAACTAACATATTTTCACTTTATATGTAAATGAAATCAATGGTAGTGATTTAATCTCACAAGATCAATGGTCACATTTTTGCCTAAGATGGATGACTAAGATTGATCAAGATGGATGGTTAAGACTACCCTTAGGTGTATGGTGACTTAGCACCATAATGATGAGTTCAATAATCACTAAAAAGCATATGGACATGGTGATGGGAAAGTAAATTAGCTTAGGTGTTAAAGTTGACAAAAGTCAACAAAGGTAGCTATCACCCAAAATGTTGACTAACCTAACTTAACCTCACCCTAACCCTTAGTTAGTTCATTCTAACCTTAGTTTAGTCAAACTCTACCAATTTATGGGGCTTAGTGGGCCGGCCATTCCATGGGCTTGGACCTTGAGTCCGAATCCCATTATCAAGCCCACTCGAGCACGTTTCCAAACTCAAAAATTTTCCATAACTTTTTCCCTCTCCTTTCACTTGGCATTTTAAATCCTACCTTTCCATGTCATAATAAACTCAAACAAAGACATATTGCCTCAAATTAATTCAATAAAATATACATGAATGTTCACACTTTACAAAAATACATAATCATACACTTAGCACTAGAAAGGGTTCCTTTCATCCCATCACTATATCATTGGTAATATATTCATAAAAATTCATATTCTATGATATTATTATAACTCTAATGAGCTATGGAAACCTTGGGTATTACAATAGCACATACCATAAAGTAAAGATAAAATGCATCATCATCTTAAGAACGTGCATACATGTCATACATAATAATTTAGTTAATATCCAAGGCAAACAAGAAGATCACTGACGGTTGCACCTCAACCTACGATGTCCCTGCCTAAATAGCTCCACCTCTTCCTCAAACATGTCCAAGTGGCACAGGGTGGTGCTTATGGAATACACATATTGGGCCAAAAGATTGTATTAGTAGCGAGTGAAATCTATCAAACTTTGAAAAAAAAAAGATCAGACATGAGAATCACCAAAAAACAGCTAAGAACTAAGTGGCAACTATATGAGATCATACCTTTGTGATATTATTAGGAATTGTAGGAAACAAGGGCACTTGAGTATCTGGGAGATCATGCCGATGATCCTCGCTTTCATGAGAAAAATATTCAAGATGAGCAGGTAACCAAGTAAGTGAAAAAGATGGGAGAATCAGAGCAGTTGGGCCTCCTATAGAAGCATCTAGAGCCGGAGCTGAAGCGTTAGCACCAAGGTCTAAAGGACCAGCTATAAAACTAAGGGATCAAACTTGGGTCCCAAGTTGCCAACCCTATAGGGTAATACCCGAGGAGTAAAACTACCAAATCTAGAGCAAGGCACTAGAGAGGTGCCAGAAGTAGACCCTTTATGAGTCAACCTCCCTGATTTATTTAAAGGAGGTATGCCCCACATCAAGAAAGCCTCAATGAATTCATCATGGTTAGCATTAGGCAAAAGGAGGTCCAGACAAGAAACTCCTATAGCTAAAGTGTCCTCACCTAGTTTGGCCAATCCATGTCTCATGTCCTTAAGAGGAGACATCAGAACCACTCTCACTCCTATGACTTGAACCCTCACTTTCTCTCCTAAATAAAACAATCTTAAAGGCCAGCAATGCATAAGAAACAACTAAAGGATAGGTCTAGGCTTTGTTTGATCCAATTCGATACCTAGGCCATCAATCTAGTAAAAGGAACCAATCTGATATGTAAAATAGATCACTGGGTAAGAGGTAATGAATGAAAGGGAAATACAAGTCTACACCAACAAAGGTACCTGCCCGAGGGTCAACAAAGCAAAGGTCGATCTATAAATCTTAAAAGTTGGCTGTGAAAGCCTAGTCCTCCTGTTGGCATGCCTCTAGAGATGCCAATATGGTGGGTCAACAATATCAAAATCTTGCGGCTGAAGGGCTAACTCTAGAAAATGCTCATAAGTCCAATACTACAAAGAGAAGATAGATAATCAATTAACTAAGAACAGGGGGCAAAAGGTATAGGTGAAGTATAAAAACTCACCTGCCAAACAACAGAAGTGCCACTATGGCCATTATACTTTCCACGTGAAATGCCACACATCTCATTATATATAGCACAGAGGCCCACACCTCCCCAGTCAAACTGACTAATATCATCTAAGTTTGCTAATGAATGTAAGATGCCTAAGTTAAGAGAGTCTTTACCATTACGTAGAAAACTACAACACAGAATAGACAAGGCGTGTAACATTCTAGAAATCAGCTTTAGTTAGGTAATGAATTTTAGAATTTTAATTCGAAGTTGACATTAAGGATTTGCATAAAATTTTTGCATAGCATTTGAATATATGAAAAGTATAAGAAATCTAAGTAAAACCAAAGAGAAACATAAATGAAACCATAGTGAAACCATATATATACCAAATTGTAAACGTACTTAAAGTACCATATTTTCTGAAATTCGTTTAGTAAAATTTTTAATTTTTGAATAATAATCTAAAAGTGAATAAATACATTAATTAAAGCTCAATTAAGTTTAATATTAATATTTAAAAATGTATGAAGGATCAAACTGTAAATTTGTAAGGACCAAATTGCATAACTTAAAAAATGGAGGACTAAACTGTAATTTGGCTAAAAATTGCCCATATAACAGATTTCTCTAGAATTTCTATACAAAAATCAGATTTTTCTCTTCTTCCTTCTCCGCTTGGCTGAACCTCTCTAGCCCCTCTTCTCCATCTTTTTTCTTTCAATTTTCTTTAGAAAAATCATTGCAAACCTATAGCAAATAATCTCTTTTCATCATTCAAATTACTTCCCACCAAGAATTAAGCAAGAAATAAGCAAGAAATTGAAGAAGTGGAGATTGGAAGAAACTTGCCATTTTAAGAAAAGCAAGGTTAGTCCACTTTTCTTGATTTTAATCCATAGAAATAGATGTTAGTGAGTGGAAAAGATGATTTAGTATGAGAATTATGTGATAGATTAGTGTATTTAGCATGGAAACTTCATAACTCTTCAAATGCACCTTAAATCAAATTGTTGTTAAAAATTTGAATTCACCTAAAAAGACTTAAGAATAGTTAAATCTGATGCTTAAGGAATGGATTCCAGCAATTGGAATCATTGAATTTGAAGAAAAATGCATAGGTTGCTTAAAATCATCAATACTGCCCATATGTTCAAAGTCCCACTTCAAGGCTGTTTTTTTCCAATTTTATTGCTTAAATGTGTTAGTTTAGTATCAAATAACATGGAAATAACCTTAGTTTGAATTATAGAAACTCCCTTGAAGAAATCATGCTTGGCAGAACCATAGGAGGCAGAATTGCCTTTGTTTATGCTTGACTTTTTCATGATTTTCCATGCTGAAATGAACCCTTTACTTGGCTTTTAAATTCCAAATGAGTTGTGGAATATATGGTTGGCAATGTGAATTTATGTAGGGCAATTTGGGCTTCTTCCAATTTGCCCCAAAACTCTTCCAAAATGCAACCAAAGTCATGCCCACCAAGTGTTTGATAAAAATGTCCCAAAGAAAATCTATAAACAAATGCCAACCAATGCTTGCTACAAAATTGCCAAGAAAATACCTAATATGTAAATTCCATAATATATCATCTCTAAAGTAATAAATAGGTTATGTATGCCTAAATTGCTAATAAACATAAATGTAGTTAAATTAAACTAAAGAATTAATGAAAACAAATTAAATGCTCAAAACAGAAAAAATAAACATAAATCATGCATTTTATGCTATTAGTTTAAGTATTCTCAATAATGTTTAGTATTAAAACAATGTATTTTGCTTCTTTAGCTTCCAAGGATCAAGAAAAGGAGGTTGAGGATTAAGGGATAAAGCTTCAGGTTCCATCTTTCATTGGTGAGTAATATATGCATATGTATATATATGTTTATACCAAAATGAACTTATATCCTTATATGATATTTGCTTGTGAAATGCTCCTTGATGATCCTTTTGAATCTGAATTACTTCCTTTTCATTGATTCCTTCTTGCTTTGGAATACCTTATTGCTTACATTGAATTTCTAATCGTTTATGGCAAATCTTTGAAACCTGTTTTGCTTCTTTGTAATTACCTTGTTCGACTTTGTAGCACCTTGTGATATGTTCAAATGACTTTGATTCTTTAAATGAATTTATGTTGTTTAATCCACTTTCTTTGAATTTAATTATTGAGTAAACCTTGTGATTTGATTGGATATCAAATGACAGAGCTACTCATCTGATGGAGTAGCATAAATTTTGCATCAGACATTATGCACAATGAATTATAAACCCGAGCTAGGGAGGGTTAAGCCCCTAGCCATATAGTCTGATCAACTATATGTGGGTAAAGCATGCTACCAAGATAGTAGCCTCTGCTTATTATAAATGTGTGATTGAGTGAAGTCTGTCATTTGAGAGCCAATATGATTGTCACCTTTACTTTCATGCCTTTATTTAAACTATTGCTTATCTTTGCTCTTTTAATTTTTTATATGTATATGTATGTATGCATATATTATTCACTAGGATTTTATCTCATCATTTTTAGTGGTTTAAAAATTTTCAGGTGGTGAGTAGACCAGTGGTTCCAGTAAAGCTTCTCCCTCCTGTGTGGAACCTATCATGTAATATTCATATTTATTTTAATGGTTGTAAATATTAGAAACTCCATGGTACTTAGTGGTTTAGTATAGTTTAGAATGGGAATTGTAATAAATATTAAATGTATAAATTATATGTAAATTAAATGAATATTAATGAATATCAGAATGTTTATTGTATTTTTGTGGATGCTAATTGTTTAATAAAACAATCTGGGGTTCTACGGGTTTAGGTAGCTTTAGGCTTACCCAATCTCTAGGACCGTCCATCCCTAGGTGGGATGTGACAAGGCGCATAGCTTGGCACCTTGATCTATATTATATTGGCATGGTGTCTCCCTCATGTTTTTCAAGACGTGATGAAGCTAGGAATGTAGGACTTTAACATTCCTATAGGGAGGGTTAGCTCTAATTAGAGTAATCATCTCCAAAGGGGGGAGATCAGTCCAAGAAGGATAGAACTCAAGGGGGTGGGAACTGAAATGCATACCCATGATCATGCTCCACTCAAAAGGAGTAACTGTCATCTCACCACATGGGAAATAGAATGTATTTATGGTGTCCCACCAGTGCTCTACCAAAGCTATAATCACAACAGTGTTGACAATACCCTTAATGTCCAACTCTAGCCATCTAAGTAAACTAGATAGCTTGAATTGCTGATGTATGGCTTCCTAGTTATTGATGAAAAGACAAATTGAATCCATAACACTCCTGCCTCCTCTCGATCTCAACTGTGCATGCAAAAATAAAAAATAAAAAAAAAGAAAATAAAAAACATTGTTCTACTTTATAATGCATTTTTTATCAAATACTAACCAAAAGTGCAGGAACATAATAGACCTAAGTTTCCCATGGTAACTGACATAATGTTCTAGCTCTTTCAGCAATATCTTAGGATGTGGGTTGTCCATTAGAGCAGCATAGTGGTATTCCATCATGAAAAATAGAGGAAGCTAAGTAAGAAATTGAGATATAGGGTTTAGAGAGAAAGAGTGTAAAATGAAGTATGAGGAATGAGTAAGGAAGATGGGTTATATATAGCCAAAATTGTGGGCCCCATATAAATACATCTTTTGACCTTTTAACTTACAGTCCAAATCTCCTTATTTTGGCACAACTAGCCTATTCTAGCTCAGAATTCAGTTTTGTTTGAAGCAATGAGTCCACAAAGTTTCTATCTACCTCCTGGAATAGACTAGGTCTTAATTGAAGCTTAGAATCTTTTGAAATTATAGAAACTATAGAAATGCGAAAATAACTCAATAGTCCAAATGGAGTCAAGAAAGCCCAGAATCGGATATGGCACTTTAATACAGCCCTTGAAGTAGACTAAGACCCTTGGTTGTCAGAAAACCATCAGAACTCCTTCATTTCACGCTTATCAAACCCGGATTTTAATAAGTCGAATCTAATAAGGGGCCAACTATGAACCCTCAAATTTATACATTCAAATGATCGGCACTCAATTATGAACCCATAAAATCAAATTAGGCTCAAATCGCATAAAAAAAATGATCAAAATGGGCAGAAACAAATCAAACTAGTCAAATCAGGATCTAAGCGCAACTAGGGTCGGGTAGCATAACTTGAGTGCAACCGGGCTGAGTGGCACCCATAGTGTGTCACTACGTTGGCTAGCATCACAGTGATGCCGCCGGCTTGGCTAGTACCTGTAACAGCCCATACCCACCCTAGGAATTTTTGTAATAAGTTGCTTGATTTAGAACTATTATGGTTAAGTATGTACTTTTGTGAAAATTAGTAATCTAAGTGATTGATGAGCATGTGGCATATTAAATTAATTTTAATATGTATAATATAAGTTGCTATTATGAAATAAATGATTCACATGAAGTGCATTTGCATAAAAGAATTTATTTTAAATAAAATGAATTTTCATGCATAAAGACAATTTTTAAGCATAAAATGATTTTATGAGTATTTTAAAATAATTTTTTTAAAATAAATATTTTGGGGGAAATATTACAGAAATAATAAGAAAAATATTCTTTTTATTTTAATTATAATCAGCCCAAAATTTAAATAAAAAGCCCAAGTACCCAAAAGTCTACTACACTAAAATCTTCCTAACCTAATTCATTAAGAGTATTAGTGGAAATTGTACCCGAACCCTAATATATATTGTAAATTCAGCTAGCCTAGGTCTTTCAGTAGCCACCACTTTAGTTTTCTGTATCTTGGTAGAAAAATCCTCTCAAAATATTTCTCTCAACCGAAATTAAGAAAAAACCTTTCCGTTTCGCGATTTGTTAACCGTAATCATAAGTTTTTCTTCTCTTTCAATTTCTAAACTGATTTCTATGAAATAAATTATGGGAAAATTATTTTGAACTGGTTGATTACTGATTTTTATAGATTTAACTCTGTTTGGATGAGTTTTTGGGAGAGAAAATCTATTTTTGACCTAAAACACAAATTTTTCCGCGAGATTTCTTCAAAGGTGAATTCTATAAGTTAAAATCACAATTTTTATGTATAAACATCACTAGAGGGGGGCAATTTGTGCATTATTATTTTCTAAATTGATTTTTGATATGTTTGGATGAAAAATAATGGATTAAATAATATTTTTGCATATTTCTGTGATGACCAAAAAGTTTCGAAAAACAAAGAAATTCAAGATTCTTGTGCTAGAACTTAGAAGTTAGAAAATTCTATTATTAAATTAATGTGGCTGCCGATTTGTGTGAGAAAGCATTCTAATATGATATTTGTTTTGTTTATATGACAAATAATGATTTGAATCATGTGTATGTATATTGCTATAATGAATGAAAATCGTGAAAACTCAAGATTTTTTACCTAAGCCTTAAAACTTGGAATTTTTTTTTTTTGTATAAATACTATCCATGACTACCGAATCATGTATAGACATGTTCTAAACTGATATTTGCTGAGATTGAATGAAAAATAATGGTTTGAACAACTTGTTTACATGAAATGACTGAAAAATACCGAAAACAAGAAAACTCATGGTTTTGCACCCTATGACCCAAAAGTTAAATTTTTATGTATGGACAATATTAAGTGTGGCCAATTCACATGAATTAATACCTTAAAATGATTTTTGTTGTATTTAAATGAAAAATATTAGTTCAAACCATGTTTTTACATATTTATGAAATAGAAGGAAAGTGTGAAAAGAAAGAGAATTTAATTTTTCCTTTGGTGATACATTCAGCCTACATCAATATTTTTGTCCCAATGTCTATAATTTTTATGTGATGTGTTTTGATGATTATCGACATGTATGTATGAATAATAAATGATAAAATTGCATGTTAATTGAAGGTATGACCCTAGGTAAGCTTAAAGGCATTTTGGTATACTTAAGGTATACTTAAAGTATCTTAACCTTATATTATGATTAGAATGTAAATATAATTGGGAAATATGGAACTAGATGTTATGATGACTTGATAATAAATACATGGTTTTGAGTTGATGAAGTGACAATTGAATAAAAAGGATCATAAGAGTTAAGCATGACACTTGAAAGGTTAATTGTTAAGTTAACATGTATGGAAGTGTAAAGCATACTAAGATGATTGTTAAAGTGAAATGATAGAAATGATATTGAGGTAATAATATTGTGATGACCTTAGAAAGGTATTGACATGATTGTAATGTGTTCTCATGTTAGCCTATAAGGCCTAAGTGTGCAAGAGTTTTAAAGTCAACATGTTATGTGCAAGTGATGAGTACAACCATATGTGGACTCTAAATGTATGTGTATGCTATATGTGCATAGGGTAGTTATGGAATAGGAGCATCATGAGTTAATAAATACTAAGTATTAAACTAAATATTATATTAGAGTTTGAGGAGCTTTAGAAGTGCAAAGGGACTACGTATACTAAGAGCAAAGAAACCCCAAGGTGAGTAAACACTATGTTCATATTACAAGTGTGAGTAAACATTGTATTCATTCTACAAGTGCAAGTAACATTTTGTTATGTTACAAATATGTGATATCATGTTATGTGAGCCCTTGACATTCTTGAAATCCAAGTTCTTTCTATTCTAAAATGAAACTTTATGATTTCTTGGTAAAGCTTGGGTTGCCAAAGGACATTTGGTCCAAAACTATTTTGTTTATCCAATGAGAATTTCTTGTGATTATCACCCTAACTTATATTCTTTTGGAACTACACTATCATTGTATCTTTTGTTCGAAAGTTAAGCCACTATTGTTATTGAGATACATGTTATTGTTGCCTATATTGTTAATTGTGATTACCATTAGCTCTAGCTATAGTACTTTTTACCCTTTATGTAGAATCCTCGTGTCGATGCCAGTAATCATTGGAACCTATGCACACGGTCTCAACCTGATGGATATGGGTACTGTATCCACCTCAGCTAGAAAGGGGCGGTTCTAGCCGTAGAGCCTGATCAGCTCCATGCCTTATAAGTGATAGGAATTGGAATTTGGTATAAGGCCACCTCTCCTTAATAAGTTTGAGTGATAGAGCAATAGCCTTCACTCATTATAAGTTATAAGTGTGATTTCTACAAACTTGCCAAATTGAACCCTTGCTAAACTGTAACTTGATTTATGAATTATAAATCATGAACTATGTGTATAAGCTATGTGTTTCCTTTTCAAAAGAATATGTGATAATATATGTGCCTTATCGTTTACTCATTGAGATCATCTATCTCACCCTTTTTTTTTTTCCTTGTGTGGTTCCAGGTGAGCAAATGTGAGGAGGCAAGGTGATGGCTCAAGCATTCTACTTCGCTTGGGGGATTCCTTGTCCAAGTTATTAATAATGCTATTTTATGAAGTCTTGTCATTAGATGCTCCGGGAATGTTGATTGATACTCTTTTGAGATATATTATTTTCCATATGGATTATATGTGTAATGTTTAATTATAGACTTCCGCAATTAAAGGTATTCATATAAATGTCTTAAATGAGTTATAGTAAGAGGTTTAGTACGATCCTAGGCATGATTTGTTTATGTGTAAGTGGGTTCTATGAGCCTGGGTGACCTTATGTCTCCCATATTTTAGGACCGTCATATCTCTAAGGTTGGGATGTGACAATACCATGCTAGTGCCGCCCTATAAGCAGGCACAGTGTTGGTGCCGCCGGCCCTTATTCTTTCCTTATTTGCCCTCAGATTTTCTCTTATAAATACAAGTCCATTCCCAGTCATTAAGACATACAATTTCAGATATACAAAAATTCCTCAATTTCTGTCAATCTTAAGCTAAAATTTTGTCAATTTTCAAAACCAAAAAATCTCTGTTCTTTAATTAATCTATACCAAAATTATTTTTAAAATTAATTTCAATTTTCAATTTTTATTTTCAATTATTATCTTTTTATTTAATTCTTTTTGTGCAAGGTTCATCTTGTGGGATTCCAATCTAAGATGGAGCTTAGATCTTATGCAAGGCTTGCCCAGTTCATATGAAGAAAGCATAAAGCCAATGTATAATTCCTTTTTTTTTTTTGAGATTTCTTAAAACATATCTAGAAGTCTCTCTTTTATATCTTTCCTTAGGTCTAAAATTGAAAAAATCTAACTTAGTTAATTTTAAATCTTAACTAAATTAGCAAATCAACTTAACCTTTTCAAAAACTCCTCCTTCATAAGAAGAAAAAACTATGTGGGGTTTGATTCCCATTTAGGGATACAAGATATGCTAGTCTTTTATGCATCAACTCCAAAATATTTTTAAAAATAATTTTCCCCTTCCTTTATCTTTCTTTAATGAGGTTATTTTTATTTTCTTTATTTTCTTTCTATTATTGAGTTGCGTCTTTCTTGAATTTTATTCATACTAATCACTTTTGATTTGTGAATTCTTGCAATTAGTTGGGGAATATGTGCTCTTTCTAGTACCCATAAGGAATAGAGCAAAGATCATCTCTTTTATTTATTTTAATCTATTTTGGTTTGTAATAATTCTTAAGTAGATTTTATTTTGCTTATTACTTTATAACTATCATTCATGTGTTGTACGAATATTATCGCTCATGTATCATCCTTATTTCTATCCATGCATACATGAAAACAACTTTTTTTTCCTTATAAAAAGCTATTTTGCATCTTCTAGCCAAACTAAGAAAAATCTTTTCTTAATATTGCTTATTACCAAAACCTAGTCCCCGAGCCCTCTTTGGTCACTCATGAACTAGTGCTTTTCCATGGGCTAATTGTTATAATTTTTGGAGTTAAAATTAGGGTTTTTCTTTGATTTTCCCAAAATGCTTTGAAAAATTAAAGTGGCAACTCACTTTTTGCAATTTACAATATTCAAAAACCATTTTTTGAACTCATAGCGAGTTCTAATCATGATACTTTTCCTAAAAGTATTCTGGTGCTTGGGCAAGGACTCATAGTTGGATACAGGGACATAAGGATGAGACTAAAGACATAAGGATGAGACTAAACTAACGATTTGAGTACTTCATATGAAGAATGATGGCAAAACAAAGACTTGAAGGGTAAGATCTACTAGGATGAATTTGACAGACACTGAGTGATGATTGTGATAGACATTTGACAATTCACAAACTTAGGAAATATAACTCTAGGGAGAGATAGAACTGCTAGCTTTTTTGGACAAAAACTGACAAACTAAGTATGACTTTTTATTTTTTTGAATGAGATAGGACAAACAATCAATTAGGCATTAAATCCAAAACAAAGCTCTAATTTATGCTTGAGTTGCCATTTCAAGATAACAAAGTTGCTCTATCCTCTGGCTAAGTCACCTTTTCAAATTTTTAACTCAGCGAATCATTTTCCTTATTAACTCTCATTTCTGTTTGAGCTACCCTTTTAAATTTTCAACCTAGTGAGCTTCTTTTGCTTCTTCATTTTACTAAAGAAGAGAGCAGCATTAGCACAAAAGGGATATTGATACAAACCCCAAATGACCTAGTTTGAGAATTAATACCTTTACGCTTGGAAGTGACTCCCTTCAAAGCTCAACTTAATAATAAACCTATGTCAAGAAACCTTGGTATGTTATGAACAAGCAAAGTAATTAGCTTTGAAAGTTCCAATTGATTCTAAATCTTAGAATCAAATTTGAGAAAACTCTCACAAGCTTAAAGCTTAAATTTGTGGAAAATCAACTTCACCTCTTTATTGAATGAATAGCTAAGTATTTATAGTGTTACAAAAAAACCAATCTTCCTATACAAGGGTTGAAGATTCCTAATTAGAAATAACTCCTAAACTACTTGTTATATAAGAAAACTAATTCCTAAACAAGAAAACAAGATAATCTCATTTTTGGGTTTAAACCTAATATAAATAGGCCCAAAACTCACTAATTACATATCCAAACTTAATTTAATTGAACATGGACTTATATCATATTGATAGGGGCCCAAAAAATCAAAAACTAAAGTAAAATATAATTAAATTTAGAAAATAGAAAACATAATCAATCTAGCTCATTATATAAGTATGTTGTAGCTTGCCCTTCATTCGTCGTGCCTGTGATGCTTGTCACTCCTACGATGAAGAAATGCCCATGATTTGTTGCGCCCGCAACAAGCCCTGTTTTCAACTATTTTATGGAATTTCTTCACTTGCGGAATTTCTTCAAACATAGGCCTAAACCTCTTTTGAAAGTATTGCATGAATTTAAATCTTACCTTAAAACTTCCTTGAATACAATGTTTTCCAAAGGTGATGCTCATTATGTAAGTCTTCTTGATAAAATTATAAAAAGATTTGTATTTCTTTGGATTCCTCTTGAAAGAGCCATTGAACATGAATTCAAGCTCGATTGATTCTCTTTTCATGCTAGCTTGATGAAAAGGACAGCCATAAAAAACTTTTTTGATATCTATATCATGCATACATCAGAGCTCTTCTGGCAAGGCATCTTAACTCTCGTCATTGCCTCCCCCCTCAAAAGGATTCATCCTCGAATCTTGACTTAAACAGCTAAAACTAGAGAATGCATTGCTCATACTATCTTTTTGCTCTTGCTCATCCTTTTGTACATCTAACTCAATCACATCTTGTGCTTCCTTTAAGATTTCTAGATGATTATCAATCATTGAAACCTTTTCATAAACAACAACAATGTTTTTTTCTTCATCACCAATTGAAGAATCATGCCTCCTAGGTGACAAATCTCTAGCATAAATCTAATCAGCTTCACATGTAGCTTGAACAGATCTAGCTATGATGACTTTAACCTCTTTTTCTTTATTCTTCATCTTCTCTAATGGTGGCTTGGATGTGTTTTTTCTTTTATCAACTTCTTGATGTCATCTTGGAAGTTGCCTAGAGGAATTTTAAGCTTTTGGTTGTCACCCCCTTGTGAGTGTACTTTCAAGCCTCTCAAATTGATCATGAATTCTATCAAATTTTCTTTCCATGGCTTGACATTGTTCAATGAGTACATCCATATCCCTAATGTGACATCTTCTTTGAAATTCATTCCAACTTTTGTCCATTTTTTTGTTAAGTTATTCTAGGGACTCTAAGAAATTTTGCTCTTCATCTTTAACTTTGGTACTTATTGTGAAAACCTGAAAAGAATATTATCAAAGCAAAATACCTCACTTCACTTTCTCACATGTTTCACTCAAAAGTAGATGACACTTATGTTCACTCGTGTTTAATCACTCTTACCTTTTATCACTCAACTCTCAATTCCAACCAAACAAAAAAATTAATACTTGAATGGTTCACAATAACCAAGAGTAAGGAAGAATTTAACACAAACTTGAAAGAAAAACAAGAAAATAATTTACACTTAAAATGAATTAAAGACACAAACAAAGAAAAATAAGAAATGAAAAATTTTAGGAATCCCAATCCTAGTTAGATGGGAAGTAAGAAACCTAGAATGACTTAAGTTGATGCGAAACCCCAAGAGACCCGTCTTGAGACCCATACACTGTTACACTTGCTAACGGCCCTAAGGAAAGCCAAATTAGATCTAAACCCAAAAAACCTTAACCCTTTAATGAACCCTTGTCAAAGAACCTTGGTATGATTTGAACTCACAAAGTAATTAGCTGTGGAAGCTCTAGGTTGATTCTTGTCAAGAACCAAATTTGAGAGTAAAACTCACAAAAAAAATTCATAAATTCATCAAAAAGTTATAATTACAATATTAAGTGGTCTTTTCATATGAAAACCACCAAAGACAACTTCTCTAGAAAGCTAAAACAACTTTAATTCAGATTTGGGCTTAGTTATATATAAAACAGGCCCAAATCTATTTAATATGATGTCAAAACATAAAATTAATTAAGTATGGGCTTAATACTAATTTGAAAGGCCCAAACTCATACAAAATCACATTAAAGTAATTATTTCTAACCATAGAATTAAACCCAAAATCTAGACAGCCCCATATTAATTCCCATGAATTTAGATCTTCATGTTTTCTTAAATAAACACTTGAGATAAGTTAACCCATGCTTGATCTGAATCTTGGAATCCCAAATGGTTACTTGATTCTTCTTTGCAACCTTCAATTGTAGACAAATTATTCCATAATCCTTATATTAAGCCTTGAATTGCACCTTTGAATTTCTTGGCTTTGGATCTTGTAATTGGTCCCATTAGTAATGTTAATGGATCCTTGTTTGGCTTGATTTGGTTGGATCCCTGGATTACATCATTCCCTTCATCCTCAAAAGGATTCACCTTTGAATCTTCATCACTTACATCAAAAGAAGAGAGATCACTAACATTAAAGGTAGCACTAACATCATACTCACCTTAAAGATCTAGCTTGTATACATTGCTATTGACTCTTTATAATACTTGAAAAGGACCATCTCCTCTTAGATGCAACTTGGATTTCCTTTGGTTAGGAAACCTTTCCTTTCTCATATGCACCTAAACCCAATCACCTGGTTTAAAAATTACTTGCCTCCTTCCTTTGTTTGCTCGATTTGCTCTTTGTTGATTCCTTTTCTCAATGTTCATGCGCACTTCTTCATGAAGCTTTTTCACCAAATCTACCTTCTTTTTGCCATCCAAACTATTTCTTTCATTCATAGGCAAAGGCACAAGATCTAAAGAAGTTAGTGGGTTAAAACCAAACACAACCTCAAATGGTAAATAACTAGCAGTAGAATGCACAACTGAATTATAAGCAAATTCAACAAAAGGCAAACAATCTTCCCAATTCTTCATATTCCTTTGAATAATAGCACGCAATAAGGTTCCTAAAGTTCTATTCACTACCTCAATTTGGCTATCTATTTGAGGGTGACAAGTAGTAGAAAACAACAATTTAGTTCTCATTTTCCCCCATAACACCTTCCAAAAGTAGCTCAAGAATTTTACATCCTTATCACTCACAGTTGTTCTAGGAATGCCATGAAGTCTCACTACTTCCCTAAAGAACAAATTTGCTATATTTGTTGCATCATCAGTTTTACTACAAGGTCTAAAATGTGCCATTTTAGAAAACCTATCAACAACAACAAATATAGAGTCTGTATCTTTTCTTGACCTAGGTAATCCTAAAACAAAATCCATAGATATCTCAACCCATGGTTCACTAGGTATAGGCAAAGGTGTGTACAACCCATGTTGTAAAACCTTAGATTTTGCTTGCCTACATGCAACCCATCTATCACATATTCTAGTGACATCCTTTTTTCATGTTATGCCAATAAAAATGCCCATTTAAAGTGTCTAAAGTTGTCACATCCAACTTTAAAGATACAACACTCCTAGAACACAGGGAGACATAAGGTCACCTACACCATAGAATCCACTCATGTATATAATAACTTTGCCTAGGATCGTACCAAACCTCATACATTAACTTGATAAAACCTTTTATAAAGGAAAACCTTAAGTTGCAGAAGGATAGTTAAATATACTTTAAACACAATCCCAAAATAAATGAATACTTTTAAGACTCCAAAATAAATCATTAAACATAAAGTTCCAAAATAATACTCCCTGAGCGTTTAGAGACTCATCATAACATAGCATAGTAATAAACTTTGACAAGGGAATTTCCTAAGCAGAGTAGATTGTTTGAGCAATCACTTTGCCTCCTCATGATGCTTACTTGGAACCACACAAGAAGAAAAAAAAAGGGTGAGATAGATGATCTCAATAAATCAACAATACAACTTGTAAAATAGCATATATCCCTTAAAGGTTTAAGGTTCATAAATCATGGTTTGCAAATGAGCAAGGTTCATAAAAATTAACTTGTAACTTGTAAACTTGTAAAGAGTGATGGCTATTAGCTTATTCACTCAAGGGAGAGGTGGCATCATACCAAATTCCAACTCTTAACTTGTAACTTGTAAAGAGTTGTGAAATTGATTAGGCTCCATGGCTAGAATTGCCCCTTCTAGCTGAGGTGGATACATTACCCCTATCCATCAGGTTAAGACTATCTGCACAGGTATCGATGATTACCCGCATCGGCATGAGGATTTCTGCATAAGGGTTCATAGATACCATAGCTAGAGCTAATGGCAATCACTTATAATAATAGCATTTAAGAATGCAATCACATGTAACATAATAGCAACAATAGTTTAACTTGTTGAATAAAAGATAAATATCAGTGTGGTTCTAGAAAGAAAGTAAGGTAAGGCAACAATTCACAAAGGTCTTTATTATAATTGAATAATCAAAAATGGTTTTGGACCAATTGCCCTTTGGCAATCCAAGCTTACAAAGAAATCATTTAGTCATAATTAAAAATAGAAAAGAACTTGGGTTTCAATATATCAAGGTTCACATAACATGATAACTTGTACTTGTAACTTGAACATAATGTTTACTCACCTTGTGGTTCATTTGCTCCTAGTACTTGTAGCCCCTTTGAACTTCTACTACTCCTCAAGCTCTAACATAACATTTAATTCAATACTCAGCATTTGCTTAATATCATGCTATCTTATCCCATAACTATCCCATGCACATAGAACATTCACATAAACTTCGAGTTGCACTTAGAAGTGCACTCATCATTTGCACATAACATGTTGGTTTTCAAGGCCTTACACACTTTGCCTTTATAGGCCCATATGAAATCACATAGTAACTCATACCAAGACTCTTCTAAATTCAAACACAATATATTATGATCTTAATATCAATTTAATTTAACTTTAACTTAGTACAGTTAACACTTTCCATATATGTTAACTTAATAAGTAATCCTTTAAGTGTCATGCTTTATCTCTCATGACCAATCCATACAATCAAACTCATATTCAATTTAAGATCATTAATTCATTATTAACTCATCATAAAACCTATTTTCCATATCACTTAATCATATTAACCATACATAGTAATAGGGTTAGCAAACCCTAGGTATATCTAATTATCTCTAGACTTGTCTAGAGTTATTCCTTCAACCAACATGTAATTAAATCATTTATTATTATATATACATGTCAATAATCAATAAAAAATATCATATAAAAATTATAGATATTGAAATTAAATTCCCAATGTAGGTCAAATACCCTATAATTATGGCAAACATGAACTTTCTCACTTTCACACTTTTTGTTCATTACAGTAATATGGAAACACATTATTTAAACAAATATTTTTCATGTAAACATGTCAAAAATCATTTTAGAATGCTCCAATGTACAAATCGGCACCCGTATAGATTCATATACATGAAAATTTTCCAATTTTAAGTTTTAGGATGAAAACCATGAATCTTTCTTATTTTTTGTACTTTCTGGTCATTACAGTAATATATAAACACATGATTTAAACTAATATTTTTCATATAAACATGACAAAAATTAGTTTAGAACATCAACATGTAGGAATCAGCAGCCCTTAGTAATTCATATGCATGAGAATTCTAATTTTAGATTTTAAAATGAAAATCAAGAGTTCTCTTGTTTTTCGGTATTTTCTAATCATTACAGTAATATACAGAAATATGTTTTAAATCAATATTTTTCATCTAAACGCAAAAAAAAAATCAATTTAGAACACAATGAAATACAAATTGGCCACCTCTCCCACAATTATGCATGAAAATTCCAAACTTTGAGTTTTAGGATTCACCTTTGGACGATTCGCCTAGAGAAAGTTGTGTTTTTAGTGAAAAAATTGATTTCTCTTTCAAAAATTCACCTAGGCTGAATTTAATCAATAGAAAATCAGTAAATACATAGCCCAAAATAATTTTTTCATGATTAGTTTCATAAAAATCAAATAGTAAATTGGAAGAAGAGAAAAACTTATGAAAACGGTCTCGAAATCGCAAGGTTTGAAAGCACCTTGTCAATTTCGGTTGAGAGAATATTTTTGAAAGAATTTTTCTGTCAAAATTATGAAGAATGATAGAATGGTGGCTGTCTCCCTTATGGCTGCCCAAATTTTGCTTAATATCTATAGGTTTTGGCAAAATTACAAGTTTGCCATTAATGAGCTAGGTTAGTAATGTTTTGGTGTAGTGGGCTTTTGGAAAATTAGGCTTTTTATTTAATTTATGGGCTGATTATTAGTAATTAAAAATAAAATATTTTTCTTATTATTTTCATTAAAATTTCCCCCAAAATATTTATTTAAAAATGTTCATAAAAATTATTTTATGCTTAAAAATCGCTTTGTGCATGAAAATTCAATTTATATGCAATAAATTAGTTTATGCTCATGCACTTCATATAAAATTACTTATTTCATCATAATAATTTATATTATGCATATTAAAGCTAATCTAATGTGCTACGTACTCATCAATCACATAACACATGAATTTTCATAAAAGCACACATTTAGTCCTAATAGTTCTAAATTCAAGTAATTATCATAGGAACTCCTAGGGTGGGTGTTGGTTGTTATATTCTCCCCCCTTAAAATAAATTCATCCTTGAATTTAGATACTTAATTATATGCTCTCAAAAAGCTGAGGATGCTTCCGTCTCACCTCCTCCTCGGCTTCCCAAGTACACTCGTCTATCCCATGATTTTGCCATTGAACTTTGATCATGAGTATCTCCTTGTTCCTTAACCTTTTCACTTGTCGATCCACTATAGCTATTGGAAGTTCTTCATAAGATAATTGCTTATCTATTGCGATGTCTAGAGGTGACAACACATGGGATGAATTCGACATATATTTTCTTAACATCGAGATATCAAAAACTGCACGTACATGCACCACAATTAGGGGGAAGGAAAGCCTATAAGACACTTCCCCAACCTTGATCCAAGATTTTGAAAGGACCAACGAAGCAAGACAATAGCTTACCTTTCTTATCAAATTTCATAACACCTTTCATTGGGGAGACCTTCAAGAATACGTGATCTCCTATGGCAAAATGTACGTCCTTTCTCTTGGGATCTGCATATCTCTTTTACTGACTAAAGGCCATCCTCAGCTGATCTTGTATCAATGGTACCTTCTCTGTAGTCTCCTTAAGCAATTCTGGCATTTTCACATACTTGTCTCTAGGCTCAGCCCAACAAACTAGAGAATGACATTTCCTCCCATACAATGCTTCGTATGGTGCCATACCAATAGATGAATGGTAGCTATTATTATAGGCAAACTCTATCAGGGGCAGATACTTATCCCAACTACCACCAAAGTCTAGAACGCACATCTTTAGCATGTCCTTAAGTGTTTGAATTGTCCTTTCAGACTATCCATCCCTTTGAGGGTGAAACATGCTACTAAAGTCTAATTGCATTCCCAATGCTTCTTGCAACTTTTGCTAGAATCTCGAGATGAACTGAGTGCCTCAATCCAAGATGATAGAAATTGATACTCCATGTAGTTTCATGATCTCATCAATGTATAGTTATGCATATTGAGTTGTAGAGTATATGGTCTTAACTTCCACAAAATTAGCACACTTTGTCAATCTATCCACTATGACCTATACAGAGTCATAACCCTTGGAGGGTTCTAGGTAACCCAACTATGAAGTCCATCGTGATATGCTCCCATTTCTACTCAGGTAACTTAATCTCTTGCAGCAGTCCAAAAGGTAGTTAGTGCTCATACTTGACTTGTTGGCAAGTTAGGTATGATGCCACAAACTTAGCCATATCCTTCTTTAGTCTAGGTCACTAATAGTTAGCTCTCACATCGTGATACAATTTAGTAGTTCTAGGATGAACACAGTAAGGTGTCTGATGTGCCTCCTTCAATATCCTTTCCTTTAGTCCCTCCACATCAGGCATGCATACTCTTTTTTCACACTTTAGAATCGCATCAACTACTTCGAATTTAGGGTTCTTTCCTTTCTCAGTCTCATCCTTTAACTTAACCAAGTGTGGGTCTTTATCTTATAAAGCCTTTATCTCCTCCACTAGCTTTGACTTCACTTGAAAATGAGCCACTAAAGCTCGTGATTCTTGAATCTCTAGCCTCAAGCCCTGACTAAACAATCTTTTTAATTCTTTCATGGTTGGCCTCTTCCACACAGTCACATGGGCTAGGCTTTCCATCGATTTCTGACTCAAGGCATCCACCACCATGTTCGTCTTTTCGAGATGGTAGAGAATATGATAGTCATAATCCTTCAATAGTTCAACCCATCTCCTCTGCCTTAGGTTGAGGTATTTTTGGCTTAAGATGTACTATAGGCTCTTATAATTTATGTAGATCTTGCACTTTGTCCCATACATATAGTGTCTCATGATCTTAAGAGCGAACACTACCGCAGCCAATTCCAAGTCTTGAGTAAGGTAGTTTACTTTATGCTTCTTGAGTTGTTGTGATGCATAGGCGATGATTTTACCATTTTACACTAGTATGCATCTAAGTCCTATTCTCAAGGCATCACAGTAGACTGTGAATCCTTCTTCACCTAATGCAAACAAGGAAGTATACAAAGGCAAGGATCCAATTCAACTTCCCAATGGTCCCATTACAGAGCAAGAATGAAGAAATTCAAGGAAGTACTAAATGGGATGATTCAAGGCTTGTGGAATGATCTTGCCATAATTCAAGAACATAAGAATGAATCATTCATCAAAAAAGGGATTCAAGACACAAATCAAAGTTTGGTGATAATGATTCAAGTGGAGGAAGGTCAAATATATGAAGAGTCAAGCATAAAACATGGCCATAAGATGAAAGTGCACAAAAGCTAAAATGGGGCAGTGTCGCGCCCGTGACGGGTGTCGCAACCGTGACGACACCGGGTTAAGAACTCTCTGTTGTGAGCGCACCAATGTTGCGAGCGCAACAAAAGCTGAAGTTGTTAATTCATTTCATTTGTCTATTTTTGTTATTTTACTTTAATTTTAGATGTTTTGGGCCTTAAAACTTATCATATTTAGTAGCCCAATTCAGTTATAGCTTATTATTTGTTTAGGAATCAATTTCTAACTAGGAAACTTCAATTCTTGTTTAGAAAGATTTCCTATTTCATAGTTGATTCTAATTTAGGAGATTTCCTAATCCTTAGCTGATTCTAATTTAAGGTTGAGCCTCTATATAAACTCAACCATTCATGTAAAATCAAGTTAAGTTATGATCAATAAAATTCAGTTTTCTTAAGAATGTGATCTCTTGTTCTTTTTTTATTCTTGCTTGAATCAAGTTCATACAATCGAAGTTAATTACTTTGTATGTATTTATTCCAAGGTTCTCTTCCACGAGTTTGGTATTGTGTCGTAGAGATCATCATCTAAACGTGATCATATTCCAAGGTGCTCTATCATGGGTTAGATTTGGGTCGCGGACTTGGGGAAAACCTTATTTAGCTTTCCAAAAAGTTGCTTCCAAGCGTAAAGATAATTAGGTCTCAAGTTTAATCTACTTGGGGTTCGTATCATCACCTTCGGGTAAAGCCAGAACCAGAGTTGATATTAAGCACTTCTTAAGCTTTTGGAAACTCTCTTCACAGGACTCTTCCCAATTAAACTTAACTTATTTTCTGGTCAACTTAGTCAATGGTGCTGCTATTTTAGAAAAGTCTTGTACAAATCTATGATAATAGCTGGCCATACCCAAGAAACTCCAAACTTCAGAAACTATTATAGGTCATGGCCAATTGGCTACTACTTCAACTTTCTTCATCTTGAATCCCTTACTTTCCACATGCCCAAGAAAATTGACAGACTCTATCCAAAACTCACACTTAGACAACTTCGAATAGAATTGGTGGTCTCACAATGTCTGTAGCACGATCCTCAAATGCTCTTCATGTTCTTCTTTACTCTTGGAGTAAATCAAAATGTCATCGATAAACATAATCATGAACTTGTCAAGGAATGGCCTAACTACTTGATTCATCAAGTCCATAAAAGTAGCAGGAGCATTTGTCAAACCAAATGGTAGGACTGTGAACTCATAATGACTGTATCTTATATGGAAGGTAGTCTTGCAAATGTCTTCTCCATGGATCTTTAGTTGATGATATCCAGACCTCAAGTCTATCTCAGAGAAGTAACCAACTCCTTGCAATTGATCAAAAAGATCATCTATCCTTGGTAAAGGATACTTATTCTTCACAGTAACTTTGTTGAGCTAGTGATAATCAATCCACATCCGGAATGAGCCATCCTTTCTTTTCACAAACAACACCAACATGCCTATGGAGAACAACTCAGTCAGATGAAATGCTTGTCAAGTAGATCGTACAGTTGTGTCTTTAATTTTTTCAACTTCGCCAATGCCATATGATATGGCAGTATCGATATAAGCTGCATGCCCGATAGCAGCTCAATGTTGAACTCGATCTCACAATCCGGTGATATCTTAGGTAAATCCTTAGGAAAGATGTCCATAAATTTGTCCACTATTGTGATGCTCTTGCCTCGAACGGCAGCCTTTTTTTTAGTATCGACTACATGAGCTAGGTACGCTTAGCACCCTTTCCTTAACATCCTCCTTGCTCCTAAGGCTAATATCAAATTTAGAGGTTTCTCATTCCTATCTCCTTGGTACTTAAACTCCTCCCCCTCCTTAGTTCGAAATTCCACTAACTTTTCTCTACAGTTAATGTGAGCTCCATGCTTATAAAGCTAGTCCATTCCTAAGATCACATCAAATTCTAGAACACCTAATTCCAACAATCCTACTGGAAGTTTTCGTCCATTAATGTCTACCTCACAATCCTTAAATACATATTTCACTTCCATCACTTCTCCCAAAGGAGTTGACACTACTAAAGGTTCAATCATTAATTCTTTATTTCTACCAAGACTCTTAACAAAACATGATGATACAAAAGAATGCATTGCACTAGAATCAATCAAACATCTTGCACTAGAATTTTGGATGGGAATGATACCTGTGATGGCAATATACGAGGTGCGGGCCTCTTATTGATTTACTGAGAAAACTATACCATTACTCCTATTGTCTATAGCTGGTGTGTTTTCATTAGCTAGCCCTTTGTTCTTAACTCCTTGCACTTGGGATTGGAATGGTCTGGATTGTGGAGGTGCCGAGGTCGCATTCCCCAAATTCCTCATTTGAGGACAGTCCTTGATGAAGTGACCAATTTGTCCATACTTTAAGCATATGCCTGAGACTCTTCAGCAAACTCAGGATGTTTCTTCCCACACTAACCACTAGTGGGAAAGTTGTATTTAGTTTGTCCATTCCACTGTCTAGGTGTTATAGTGGATAGTGATGATTCCTTCCTTGGAACTCCTCCTCCTCCTCTGTGTGGGCCTCAATGCCTCTTGCTCTTGTGCTTCCCCTTTTGCTCACACTTAGCTCGTTCAGCCCTCTCGGCCTTATATCTCTTTTCCATTATCTTAGCCTTATCTATTAGCTTAGCCAAGGTCGAGAATTCAGTTAGCTTCAGTAGGAACGATGTTGACAACAAGCCTGCAAAGTCGATTAAACTCCTTAGCATAATCCGATATCGACATTCCAGGTTTCTACTTTAGCTCCTAGAACTGCAGCTCCCTATCTTACCTTTTGCCTTCAAGCAAGAATTGATCCATCACCTTTTGCTTAAATTCTGCCCACATAGGTGGGTCAGCTCCATACAGTCACTCCTCAATATTTCTCTCGTACTAGTACAAAGCCTCCTTCTTGAGTTGGAGTCCTCAACTCAATCACTTAGGCATCTGAGTAAGATAATTGACTAACTGGCTTGTCCATCTCATCTAAGAATTCATGATGGTCATCACCCTCCTCATCATAGAAGGTAGGTGGTTGTAGCTTTTTGAACTCCGAGACGGTCATCCCTTCATCAAACAGCCGCTTCCTTTCCCTCTGTGCAGGTGCCACTACTATAAGAGGCGAAACTCTATATCCTTCTTAAGTTGGTGGCATTTCCCGCCTTTGAGCTCACAACTCATCCAATTCCTTACATAAGTCCCTCATTTCCTCATGCATAACGTGAACCTCTTATGAAGAGGCTTGCTCGCTATAACCCATGGTCAGTGCCTTTGAATTAGCTCTTTCTCTTGACAGTGCAGGTGCAAAGGCAGCATTCGAAGTAGTGTCTAATATTGCATCCTCACTAGCCCTAATAGGTTGGGCAACTATGCAAACCTTCTTCTTAGGAGGTATTCTGCTATTATGATAAGGGAGTTTAGTGCTAACTCCCTTCTAACCCATCTAACCCCATTATCATATCATACTTACCATGCATTTTACATGAGTACACATCATATCATACCACATCTCATTGTGAAGCCTCAATTTTATACCCTCAGCATCCAACCGTAGTCTTAAAACTTGTTGAATTTAACACATTGCGCGGAGTTATTATGATGGTCTCGCTAACTGGTTAGTAGGCGGGTTAGCCTTCAATTACATTGCCACCAGACATTCAAAATTTCCAAACTTCATACCAACAACCAATATCTGAAAAAAAAAAAAAAAAAAAAGGCCAGTCAGCATGCCCACCGAGGTGCCAACTGTGCTGGCTCCAACCTGGGCGGCACCGTTTACCCAGCTGGTGGCCCCGCCTAGACTGCCCTCCTGCAGTCCCTAAAATACCCCCCAATATGATTTTTCAACTTTTTTCTAGCTCTACCCTTTTGGTCTTTTCACTTTTTCACTTTCTAAACTACCCTCACTCGCTTTTTTTATAAATACCATCCCATTTCCTCCATTTCAACATACCTCTTGAATTTGAGTAGATTGCTATCCTTAAATTCCTCTTTTCTTCTCTCTCCAATCACTCTCTAATTAATTCATTAATCTTTTTAATCAATTAATTACCTCACCCTAACCAAGTTAATTAATCTTTTTAATTAACTAAAACTCTTTTTTTAATTAATCACTCAATTAATTAATTAATTAATCTTTTTAATTAATTAATCCATCCATCCTTTTCATCATATTAATTAGTTAATTAATCACTTTAATTAATTAATTAATCTCTCAATCAATCCAATCACCTGGTCCCAATAAAACGGAACTTCAGTCTGGTAAAACCCTCCACCCACTAAAAGTCAAGGTATCAACCTTTTTCTCTCAAACCCAAATCAAACAATCAATCTGATCAACCCTTAAACCCCTCCACTTAATCATGGAACAAACTACGTGGGTTTTGATCCCCATTTGATGGGGTATATAGGCACGTTTGGAATCTAAATCCAAACCTCAAATCCAAATCCCAATCAACTTCCTTTCCCCCCTTTTTTTTAATTAATGTATTTTATCAATGTCTCATTTTAATTTTCTCATTACACTCATGTCATATTCATGCATATTACTTACAATTATCATTTTATAATTATTATTCATGAAATCTAATTTTAAAGTTAAGTTAACTTAAGAGTCAAATTTAGATTATTTAAAACCAAAAACCTAGTCCCTGAACTCAACCTGGTTCAAAGGCTAGTGATTTTTATCCTTGGGCAAATTCATTTAAAAATTAATAAATTGGAGTCAATTTGGGTTTTTTCCTTAATATTTTTCCAACTAAATAAAATTAAGGTGGCGACTCCTAAAAATCATTTTCAAAATCAACCAAATCCGAACTTGAGAGTTCCATCGTGAGTCTAAACCCGAATGAGCATCCCGGTTCCCTCTAACAGACTGGGCCGATGCTCGGGCGAGGCCTCACACTCATATCACATATTGCATATCATATATCACATATTAAGGCATATATCATGTATCATAATCATGTAACATATAACTTATAGCATTACAAATTTCCCTATCATATATAGTCAATCATGTCATAGGCAATATAAGAAATCAATGCATACTAAGTCGTTAGACATTCAAATAATATTATTCACATCGTATAAATCCTATACCCCAGGCCAATAGTCATCCACGACCAGCGCAAACCTCAACTATACCCCTCGTTAGGACGAATGTCAGGTAGTTTCTAGGGTCACTCAGGGGAGTAATCGATACAAGGGCAATCAATATAAATGTGACTGAAACAATGACATTTGTAGCAAAGTAAATCTTTATTCGGCTCGTGACCCATCAAGGACAAAGTCCTAGATGGCAAGTAGCCAGAATCTCCAGGTCTATGATCTCCCATCTGCTTAACATCTCTAGTATTAAGCTACTCCACGTCCTCCCTTAAGGATGAATCACAAGCCTAAGATATCGGTTTTCCTCCTTCAAATCTAAGTAATCACTCTCTAGTTTCTGAATTTTACTATAAACCTAATCACAGTCTAAATACTCCTCGGGGTCCTCTTCTTCAGGTACCTTCTCTTCCTTATGGTGAATCAGGAGCACGACTTTCTTGAACATCTCTCGCCATGTCCTTTTGCATGCCACACATGGTGCTCTAGGTCGCGGTCCTCTAGCAGGAGTAATCTTCTTAGTCATCAAGTAAAAAAATTATAAGGCACACAAATAATAACAATGAGTACTATAGCTTATTAGGATTTCGCATAACTATACTAGCAATAGACTGCAAGTGACATAACAGGAAAATTCCTACACTCCATGATTATACTTAACCATCCCAATAAATAGACAAGTCCAAACTAGACTTTAAAACCTATAACTCTGATACCAACTTTGTCACGTCCCAACTTTAGAGATATGACGATCTTAGAATATAGGGAGACATAAAGTTACCCATGCCCATAGAACCCACTCATGTATATAATAACTTTGCCTAGGATCGTATCGAACCTCATACGTTAACTTGATAAAACCTTTTATAAAGGAAAACCTTAAGTTATGGAAGAATAGTTAAATATACTTTAAACACAATCCCAAAATAAATGAACATTTTTTAGGACTCCAAAATAAATCATCAAACATAAAGTTCCAAAATAAGACTCCCGGAGCATCTAGAGACTCATTATAATATAGCATAGTAATAAACTTTTACAAGAGAATTTCCCAAGCAGGGCAGATTGCTTGAGCGATCACCTTGCCTCTTTATGATGCTCACCTGGAACCACACAAGAAGAAAAAAAAGGGTAAGATAGATGATCTCAATGAGTAAACAATACAACTTGTAAAATAGCATATATCCTTTTATAAGGGTTCAAGGTTCATAATCATGGTTTGCAAATGAGCAAGGTTCACATCAATTAACTTTTAACTTGTAAACTTGTAAAGAGTGACGGCTATTAGCTCATTCACTCAAATGAGAGGTGGCATCACACCAAATTCCAACTCCCATCTTGTAACTTGTAAAGAGTCGTGAAACTGATTAGTCTCCATGGCTAGAACTACCCGTTCTAGCTGAGGTGGATACACTACCCCTATCCATCAGGTTAAGACCATATGCACAGGTGCTGATGATTACCAGCATTGGCATGAGGATTTCTGCATAAGGATTCATAAATACCATAACTAGAGCTAATGACAATCACTTATAACAATAGCATTTAAGAATGCAATCACATGTAACATAATAGCAATAATAATTTAACTTGTTGAACAAAAGATAGATATCAGTGTGGTTCCAAAAAGAAAGTAAGGTAAGGTAATAATTCGCAAAGGTTCTTTATTATAATTGAATAATCAAAAATGGTTTTGGACCATTGTCCTTTGGCAACCAAGGCTTACAAAGAAATAATTTAGTCATAATTAAAAATAGAAAAGAACTTGGGTTTCAATATATCAAGGTTCACATAACATGATAACTTGAACAAAATGTTTACTTACCTTGTGGTTCCTTTGCTCCTAGTACTTGTAGCCCCTTTGAACTTCTACTACTCCTCAATCTCTAATATAATATTTAATTCAATACTTAGCATTTGCTTAATATCATACTATCCTATCCCATAACTACCCCATGCACAAAGAACATTCACATAAACTTGGAGTTGCACTTAGAAGTGCACTCATCATTTGCAAATGGCATGTTGACTTTCAAAGTCTTGCATACTTTGCCTTTATAGGCCCACGTGAAATCATATAGTAACTCATACCAAGACTCTTCTAAAGTCAAACACAATATATCATGATCTTAATATCAATTTAATTTAACATTTAACTTAGTACACTTAACACTTTCCATATATGTCAACTTAACAAGTAACCATTCAAATGTCATGCTTTATCTCTCATGGCCAATCCATACAATCAAACTCATAGTCAATTTAATATCATTAATTCCCATAATTGTCTCTAGATTTGTCTAGAGTTATTCCTTTAACCAACATGCAATTAAATTATTTATCATTCATATATACATGTCAATAATCATTAAAATATATCATACAAAAATTATAGACATTGGAATTAAATTCCAAATGTAGGCCGAATACCCTATAATTATGGAAAATATGAACTTTCTCACTTTTTGCATTTTTCGTTCATTACAGTAATATGGAAACACATGATTCAAACTAATATTTTTCATGTAAACATGTCAAAAATCTTTTTAGAATGCTCCAATGTACAAATTGGCACCCATATAGATACACATGCATGCAAAATTTCCAATTTTATGTTTTAGGATGAAAACCATAAATCTTTCTTGTTTTCGATACTTTTCGGTCAGTACAATAATATATAAACACATGATTGAAACCGATATTTTTCATGTAAACATGACAAAAATTATTTTAGAACATCAACATGCAGGAATGGGTGGCCCTTGGTAATTCATATGCATGAAAATTCTAATTTTAGGTTTTAGAGTGAAAATCATGAGTTCTCTTGCTTTTAGATATTTTTTTATTATTACAGTAATATATAAAAATATGTTTTAAGTCAATATTCTTCATCTAAACACAACAAAAATCAATTTAAAACACAATGAAATACAAATCGGCAGCCCCTCCAACTATTATGCATGAAAATTCCAAACTTTGAGTTTTAGGATTCACCTTTGGAGGATTCGCGTAGAGAAGGTTGTGTTTTGTTGAAAAAATTGATTTCTCTTTCAAAAATTCACATGGGCTGAATTTAATCAATAGAAAATCAATAAATACACAGCCCAAAATAATTTTCACATGATTAATTTCATAAAAATCAAATAGTAAATCAGAAAAAGAGAAAAACTTACGAAAACGGTCTCGAAATCTCAAAGTTTGAAAGCACCTTGTGAATTTCGGTTGAGAGAATATTTTTGAAAGAATTTTTTTGTCAAAATTATGAAGAATAATAGAATGGTGGCTGTCTCCCTTAGGGCTGGCCGAATTTTGCTTAATATATGTAGGTTTTGGCAAAATTACAAGTTTGCCATTAATAAGCTAGGTTAGGAGTATTTTGGTGTAGTGGCTTTTAGAAAATTGGGCTTTTAGAAAATTGGGCTTTTTATTTAATTTATGGGCTGATTATATGTAATTAAAAATAAAATATTTTTCTTATTATTTTTATTAAAATTTTCCAAAATATTTATTTTAAAATGCTCATAAAAATTATTTTATGCTTAAAAATTGCTTTGTGCATGAAAATTCAATTTATGTACAATAAATTATTTTATGCTTATGCACTTCATATAAATTGCTTATTTCATTATAATAATTCATATTATGCATATTAGAGCTAATCTAACATGCCACATACTCATCAATCACATAACACATAAATTTTCATAAAAACACCACTTAGTCCTAATAGTTCTAAATTCAAGTAATTGTCATAGGAACTCCTAGTGTGGGTGTGAGTTATTACAAAAGTTTTATCAATACCAAAGTGTCCCATTAATCCATCCTTATGTGATTCCCTAACAAGTAATTCTCGCATTGAACAATTAGGAATGCACAATTTATTCTCTTTAAACAAATACCCATCCATCCTATAAAACTTACCATAAGTACCTTTCTCGCAAGCATCATAAATACTAGAAAAATTAGAATCCTTACCATACAATTCTATTATGTGCTCAAATCCCAACATCTTAGCATTCATGGTGTTAATGAGAGTGTACCTTCTAGATAGGGCACTGCAACTACATTCTCTTTACCTTTCTTGTACTTGATCACATATGGCAATGTTTCAATGAACTCACTCCACTTGGCATGCCTTTTATTCAATTTGACTTAGCCTTTAAGATACTTCAAGGATTAGTGGTTTGCAAAACAGCTCCAATCCCTAAAGCATCACACTCAATTTCAAAGGTTTTAATAAAGTTAGGCAAAGCTAAAATTGGTGTCATGCTTAACTTTTCCTTAGGCAAACTAAATGCAACGTTCTAATCATCATCCCACTTAAAACCAACATTTTCTTAATTACTTCGATGAGTGGTGCAGCAATAGTGCTAAAGTCTTTAACAAATTGCCTATAAAAACTTGCCAAACCATGAAAAGATCTTACCTCACTTGTTGATTTAGGCATAGGCCAATTTTTAATAGCACTTATCTTATCTTCATCTACTTCAACACCTTGTGCACTAACAACAAAACCTAAGAATATGACTTTATCTAAACGAAGGGAGCTTTTCTTAAGATTAGCATATAGCTTCTCTTTTCTCAAAACAGGCAAAACAGCCCTTAAATGTTCTAGATGCTTATACATATTTTTGCTATAAACTAAGATATCATTAAAATACACAACAAAAAAATTGCCAATGAAAGGTCTCAAAACATAGTTCATAAGTCTCATAAAAGTGCTAGGTGTATTAGTTAGTCCAAAAGGCATAACTAACCATTCATACAAACCATGCTTTGTTTTAAAGGTAGTTTTCCCCTCATCACCTTCTTTCATGCGAATTTGGTGATAACCACTTTTCAAGTCAATTTTGCTAAAAATACAAGCACCATGCAATTCATCTAACATATCATCCAACCTAGGAATGGGATGTCTATACTTTACTGTGATGTTGTTGATAGCTCTACAATCAACACACATAAGCCAAGTACCATCCTTTTTAGGGATAAGAATTACCGGAATAACACATGGACTCATGCTTTCATGAACATACCCCTTGGACATCTATTCCTCCATTTGTCTTTGCAACTCTTTTGTTTCCTCTATATTACTTTTATAGGATAGCCAATTAGGAATTGGTGCTCTAGGAATGAGATCAATTTGATGCTCTATGCCTCAATGGGTAGTAATCCATTGGGTAACTCTTCAAGAAACACATCTTCAAATTCTTGCAAAAGAGAAACATAAGCACTAGGTAAAATATTGTCATGATGCTAAAATAAGATTCCTTATACATAAGCACAAGTATAGTCCTCTCACATCTCATAGCCTCTCGAATGTCACTCCCTTTTGCATAGAACCTGACTTGTTTTCTCTCTTTTTCTTCACTTAATTCTATCATCTTTTCTTTTCCCTTGTGTGAATTGGTTCTCTCTTTCTTTTCACTCATCTTTTTTTTCCACTATATGTTTCAACTCACACTCACTTACATTCACTTTCTTTGAATAAGCTCCTTTTTACTTTTCCCACTCTTCAAATTGTTTCATTCTTTTAAGATCATCTTCATACACTTCTTTTAGAAACAAGGGATTGAGGATAGTGCACTTGCCATCCCTTTCATTGTCATACTAGCTGGTATATCCATCATGCTTGGCTCTCCTATCAAATTGCCAAGGCCTTCCCAAAAGCATATGGCTTGCTTGCATTGGTACCACATCACACAAAACCTTATCCTTATACTTACCAATGCTAAAAGAAACCAAAACTTGCTTGTTAACCTTCACTTCACCACATTCATTCAACCATCTAAGTTTATAAGGTCTTGGGTACTTGATTGTGGGTAAACCCAATTTTTCAACAAGGTAGTAACTAGCCATATTGGTGCAACTTCCCCCATCAATAATCACATGGCAGACTTTGTTTTGCACAAAACACCTTGTATGGAACAAGTTCTCCCTTTGTTGATTAACCATCTCATCTTCCTTAACTTGGGCACTCAAAGCATGCATGGTAACAAGCAATTCTCCATTCACAGCATCTTCACCATTCTCATCATCACTTGCATCCTCTAAATAATGCTTACTCACATTGTCTTCATCATTATCACTTTCAAAAAATATCTCTCCATAGTGGATGAACATAGCCTTCTTATTAGGACATTGGGAAGTAATATTACCTGAGCCCAAACATTTAAAACATTTAATATCATGAGAGCAATTTAGGAATTCAATTCTACCTTTACCTTTCTCCTTGGAGATAGATTTTAATTCTCCCTTTCTTGAATCATATTTGGGCTTGTAAGAAGTCTTCTCGTCCTTCTTCCATGAACTAGATTTCCATGAACTTGAAGAAGATGAACTCTGATTCCTGTATTTAAGTTGCTTCTCCACCTTGATTGCCATATGCAACATGTCTTCAAGCTCCATATAATTTTGCAATTCCACAACATTGGCAATTTCTCAATTCAGCCAATGAAAAAATTAGCCATGGTGACCTCTCTATCTTCTTTGATGTTGACCCAAATTATAGCAACTTCCATCTCCTTGTAGTATTCATCAACACTTTTAGAACCTTGAGTAAGACTTTGAAGCTTGTTATGCAATTCCCTATGGTAATGTGAGGGAACAAATCTCCTTCTCATGATATCTTTCAAGTCTTCCCATTCTTCAATAAGCCTTTCCCCATACCTTTTTCTCTTTTTTTTTAGTGTCATCCCACTAAGTGATAGCATAATCCTCAAATTCAGCTATGGCAAGCCTCAGCTTTTTAGTTTCAGAATAGTCATGGCAATCAAAAATTAACTCAATCTTCTTTTTCCAATCAACGTAAGCTTCAGGATCATTTCTACCTTTAAATGTAGGAATTTTCAATTTGATACCTCCATTCCCCTCTTATCTTCTAGCCCTCCTATTTCCTATTCTTTCAAAATTTTCTTATTCTTTTTCTTAATCACCATATGACTCATTGTCCTCCTCTTAATGGACCCTACTTTGCCTAGCTGGTTGTGGTGGATTAGGAGCATTAGGTGGCTGCCCCCTTATGACTGAAACCTTGAGTCTCTCCAACCTATCAGCCATATCACCATACCTTCTATTCATGGCTTGTAACAACTCGGTCAAGGCATCAATTCTATCAATGTGTGGTTGTGAGTTGGAAGGATCACCCATCTCGAATTTTTTAAAAAAACACAGGTTAGTAAAATAATTTAAAACCTCACTTCACTCCATCACGTGTTTCACTCAAGTATTTGACACTCAAGATCACTCGTGTTTCACTCAAATTAATTGGCTTTTCACTAGTTGAGCTCACACTCTTCCCTTTTTTTTTTTTTCTCTCAACTCTTTTATAAAGTTCTTACCAAGAGCTAATTTATAAGCAATTTCCAAAGTAATACAATGTTAACCCAATAAACACTAAGAGATTCTTAAAATTTCATTGACACACACAAGAAGCAAAACCACTTTTTAAAAAAAAAAAAAAAAAGGTTCAAAACTAGGACTAGGAATTTATGAAAGAAAATGAACAAGGAATAATATATTAAGACACAAGAATTTCAGAATTTGAACACAAGATCAAATTCAATTCAATAGGAAGTTGAAAGATCAAATTCTGCGAACTGTAATTTTGTTTTCTAATGTGGGATGCTGAATCAATTCATCAAATTTTCTTATCCTTCTTTTTTTCTAGGAAGAACAAGCCATAATCAAACAAAGCTCACCATTTTTTTTTTTTTTTAATTTAAGATTATTCTCACCAACAAAGTTGAGATTCAGCCACAAGAACACAACTTATGGGTATTGAAGAATGAGTACACATGATAATTCAGAATTGAGAAATGACCCAAAATTGGATTTGATGAATAGATGAATTTTAGACTCAATCTAATCATAAAAATCAAAGATAAATATTAAGAAACTCAAAGATCACAAAAATTTAGATTAATGATTTTTGAAATTCTTGAAAGACACAAACAAACAAAGAACAAAAGACAATCATATTGGAACTTATAATTTTTTTTTAATAATTTTTTTCTTTATGGACTTAAGAACAAGGAAATATAGAAATCAAGAGAAAAAAAAATCAAAAGAAGAAACAAGTAGGAAAAAAATGACCCAAAGAAAACAAATACAAAGATATGCAAACTTGACATAGAGCCAAAGCTTTGATACCAAACTGATGTGAAATCCCAAGAGACCCGCCTTGAGACCTATGCACTGTTATGCTTGCTAACAGCCCTGAAGAAAGCCAAATCAGATCTGAACTTGAAAAACCTCAACCCTTTGGTGAACCTGTGTCAAAGAACCTTGGTATGGTTTGAACTCACAAAGTAATTAGCTTTGAAAGCTCTAGGTTAATTCTTGTCAAGAACCAAATTTGAGAGTAAAACTCACAAAGAAAATTCATAAATTCATCAAAAAGTTTTGATTACAATGTTAAGGGGTCTTTTTATATGAAAACCACAAAAGACAACTTCTCTAGGAAGCTAAAACAACTTTAATTCAAATTTAGGCTTAGTTACATGTAAAACAGGCCCAAATCTATTTAATATGATGTCTAAACATAAAATTAATTAAGTATGGGCTTAATACTAATTTGAAAGGCCCAAACTTATACAAAATCACATTAAAGTATTTATTTCTAACTATAGAATTAAACCCAAAATCTAGACAACCCCATATTAATTCCCATGAATTTAGATCTTCATGTTTTCTTCCATAAGCACTTGAGATAAGTTAACCAAAGCTTGATTTGAATCTTGGACAAATTATTCCACAATCCTTGTATTAAGCCTTGAATTCCACCTTTGAATTTCCTGGCTTTAGATTTTGTAATTGGTCCCATTGGTAATGTTAATGGATCCTTGTTTGGCTAAATTTGATTGGATCCCTAAATTGCATCACAAGTATAAGAAACCTAGAATGACTCAAGTATAAAACTAAAAATTGAAATAAAATAGGAATCTTAAACCTAGTAGGATTAAGGAGGTAGGAATTTTAATCCTTGTACAATTATGATTCTTGAGTTGGAAAGTCAATTCCTACTTCAATCCTAATTTTATTTCAATTAAAACAACTCTTCCTAGTTCAATCTTCATAAGTAATCAAATTTACTTTTATACTAGGAAAACAATTAATTAATTCTTTCCTTGTCTAACTCATACTAAGAAGTCAATTCAGCTTATAAAACTTATTTTCTCTTCTCTATGGCTAATTCTTTTCTTTCTTTTTATTGTGGACCAATTTTTGCTCTATTTTTTCTTCTTTTTTTTTTTTATTATGAATTTCTCTCTTCTTCTTCTTTTTTTCATTTTGCAACTAATCACTTAAGAATTGAAAACAAAATCAACAAGACAAAGATAAACAAACAGATCTGAATTTGAAGAAAACACAAAACAATAAAAACAAGACTCTAAAATACTGAATTGAAGACAAAACTCTATGACTTCTGAATTTAAAGGTAGTTAATTTTTTTTTAATGTTAAACAACTAATTTTTGACAAAACAAAAAGAAACGAAGGCAATAGGATCAAATAGACACAATTGGAAGCAAGTTTTGAACAAGACAAACAAAAGAACTAAAGTTGTGAATTTTTTTAAATTATTTTTTTAATTTCAAATTTTGATTTTATTTAAATAAAAGTAATTTTATAACTTGATTTGACAAAATAACTTGAAACGGAAGGGAACAAAAAAGGAAAAGAAATAAATGGAAAGACACAAAAACAAGAAAAACACAAAAAAAAAATGAAACAAATAAAAAACTAATAAAAAATGAAACAGAAAAAAAAAAGAATATAACTTGATTTAGAACCTAAGCTCTAATACCAATTTGATCTAAACCCCAAATAACCTGCTTTGAGACCCAATATCTTTACTCTTAGAAATAAATCCCTTGGAAAGCCTAATCAAATTTACAAGGAAAAAACTCAACTTAATGACAAATCTGTGTCAAGGAACCTTAGTATGTTATGAACAAGCAAAGTAATTAGCTTTGAAAGTTTAGGTTGATTCTAAATCCTAGAACCAGATTTGAGAAAGCTCTCACAAACTTAAAGCCTAAATTTGTGTAAAATCAACTTCACCTCTTTATTGAATGAATAGCTAAGTATTTATAGTGTTACAAAAAACCCTAAATTAGAATTAGTTAAGGACTAGGAAATCTTCCTATATAAGGATTGAAGATTCCTAATTACAAATAACTCTTAAACTACTTGTTACACAAGAAAATTGATTCCTAGATAAGAGAATCTCGTTTTTAGGCTTAATCCTAATATAAATAGGCCTAAAACTCACTAATTACATATCCAAACTTAATTTAATTGAACATGAGCTTATATCATATTGATAGGGGCCCAAAAACATCAAAAATTAAAGTAAAATATAATTAAATTCAGAAAATAGAAAACATAATCAATAGCCCATTATGTAAGCATGTTGCAACTTGCCCTGCATTCATCATGTCTGAGATGCCTGTTGCACCCATGATGAAAGAAATGCCCATCATCTGTTATGCCCACAACACTCGTCGAGCCCGCAACAAGCCATGTTTTCAACTTTTTTATGGAATTTCTTCACTAGTGGAATTTCTTCAAACATAGGGTCAAACCTCTTTCCAAAGGATTACATGAATTTAAATCTTACCTTGAAACTTTCTTAACTATAATGCTTTCCAAATGTGATGCTCATTATGCAAGTCTTTTTGATAAAATTGTATAAAACTTTGTATTTCTTTGGATTCCTCTTAAAAGAGCCATGGAACATGAATTCAAGCCCCATTGATTCTCTTTCCATGCTAGGTTGATGAAAAGGACACCCTTGAAAAACCTTTCTGAAATCTATATCATGCATACATCGAAACTCTTCTTGAATGGCATCTTAACTCTCATCAGATATTATATATATCGTGCTTGAATTGGGCTACTTATGTACCTCCATCCTTGTTATCCTTTTGCTTGTCCTTTCTCAAAAGGGTCAAATCTCCGTAATTCTTAGTTAAAATGCACCATTGATACAATTTTCCAAGTGAGGTTAGAAGATTTGATTTTATTTAAACACATTAGGATGATACTTCTATCAGGCAAGGTTTTCCTAAATATTTATTAGTCAAATCACTACATATGAGCTTCATATTAGGAATCGATAGCCTATTACTCAGTTGTCTTAAAAGAACATCCATTTTTCTTATCCACTGTTCTTCTTTATCAATTGTGTTCAAATGATCATGATGTTGTCCTTAGCTAGAAGAATTTTCACCCTAACTGTTGCCCCAACCCTCATTTCATCCATTAAGGAGTTGCCCCCAATTAAAATAGGGTGAATAGTCTAATATAGTCTCTAATGGCATTCGCTGATGCTTCTTGGCTAATTTTTGCCAAGTGAGCTTAATAACCGGGATGATGTAGCAACGATTCCCAAATACTTCCTTCTGAAGATATGACTAATTAACGGTGATGATTTCAAATGGTTCTTCTAAACTTACCAAAAGATGTTCGTTTGGATCATCACTAAGGTGCATTTATGTTTGCTTGGGGACGTCAGGCTAATTCTCTTAAGCCTAAGGAGTAACAATTGCATTAAAAGCCACCTTTAAAGCATTACAGAGATCTGTCATAACTTTTGTCCTTAGTAAGCCAAAATCTCTTAATATAGTGCATTCCCATTCATCCTAGATCTTTTCCATCAGCATGACAAGTGGAAATCCATATTTGATCAACATATGGATTAGTCGAAGAGACAATTATCAAATATGTTTATGCGATTCACATAAGAGGATGAATGTGGGGCAACAACTATGTGAATCTTTTAAGTACTATATTGACTAATGGTTAAATAATCAATTTGGTGAACCAATAACTTGATGATCTCTCTTTTTGATCATTATATCCTTCCTTTCATGCATTCATCCATGAACTCTCACATGTAACTTTCCCTTGCATGAAAATCTATTGATCTTTGTTTCATTCAAATTGGATTCAAGAAGAGAAAACACATAAAGAGATAACAAAATGAAAAAAATTTAAATTTTACTAGGAATTAAAAAAAAAAAGGAATGCCATCATCCATGATTACATAAACAAATTGAAAAGATAAATTAGGAAAAAAGATTATAGACTCGAAACTTAGAAACATGACTTTGATACACAGACTCTAATGACTTTGATTGACATGATTTTAACAAACCCTAATTTTCGTTTGGACTTAGCATTTGGACTCCAACTCTAATAAGCTCTAAAGCTAAGATTGTGTCCTTCTTAAAGTTCTGACTCACTAGGTGGATGTATAGTAGGATGGACTAAGTTGGTTTTACTCCACATACCATTTCTTTTGATTTTTCTACTTTGGAGCTTAAGGAGTCAATGATGGCTTAGAGATCAATAAGGGCATTTGGTTTAGGTAAAGATGAGGTCTCCATTATCAATAAGGTCTTAGATCATATAGCTTAGACTCTTGCACATGTTTGTCTTATGGGCAACTCTTTAATGGTATTCAAAGAATTAATTTGCATTACAGTTGTTGGGTAAAGGGTTTGATGGTGCCTTTAGTTTTAAGGGAAGAAGGGTTTATGCCTAAAGACTGGCTACACAGATTTTTCAAATAACATAAATCAGGGTGGTATCGGTGTTCAAGTTAATAAGAGTAGTGTTTGGGGTGGTGCTCCAAGCTTTTTGTTTTTGGAACATTATACATTTGATGATGAATTTGGAGTCCTAATTGTTCTTTTTCTTATGGATTATATTCAAAGTATTTTTAAACTATTCTTCAAGATTTCCTTTATTATTGGCTATTCAAGCTAATGCATGAGATTTCAGTATGATCTTAGGCAGTGTTTAACTATGCATGAGTGGATGCTATGGGCGTGAGTGACCTTATATCTCCCCATGTTCTAGGACCGTGATATCTTAAAAGTTAGGATGTGACAATTGGTACCTTAAAGCCAAATCGAAGAACAAGGTAAATACTTAGAAGGGAACAAGAACATAGGCATGCAAACTTTGAGGAAAAGGATTCCCTTTGGTATTGTGGGCTAACCATATTTGGGCTTTAAAGGTCTCCTAAAGTATGATGGGTCAAAGTCGAGGGTTTAGGGTAATGTATGCCGAACCAAAGAAATTAGGCTTTAGAGGTTCGGGTATGTTAAGCCACGGTTATTAGGCTTTAAAGGTTTGAGTATATATTTTGGCCATTTGGGGCTGTGTTGGGCTAAAGGCATTGGGCTAAAGGGTAATAGGTCAGTCTTGAAAGTAATGGGCTAAGGGTGTTGGGGTTAAGGGTAGTGGATCTATTTTTCAAATAAGGGGTAGGATCAAGATATCGGTGACCTAAAGTGTTTAGGTTTTTGGATAATGGGTGTGGGTCAAATTAGTGGTAAAGTAGTAGAGTTTGGGTAAAAGCACCTAAGTTTTGGGTTGGCTGAGGGGCAATGGTATTTAGGGTAATAGGTTTAAGGTTAGAGGTTCAGGTATTTATTGTTTTGGTTAAATGCTAAAGACTTAGGTAGTAGTGTTAAGGATAAAGGTGAGAGTGTTTAGGGTTTAAGGTGTAGCCTAGATAGAGGCGAGAATGTTTAGGGGTGACGGTGTTTGAATGGAGGTGTGAATGTTTGACCCTTCTTTGGTTCAAAATATAGCCTAGATTTAAGATGCATGCATGTTGTACAATGTGGATACATGGTATGTATGAAAAAAATATCTCATGAAGATGTAATGGTGTAAGGGCTTTATTTATGGTACATACAACCTAAGATCAAGTTCTAGGTTCATTATATGGAAAAGTAAGGGTGGCTTGGATTGGTTACCCATCACACTATAGTAGTAATCTACCTAACCATATATGAATCAAGGAGTCTCGCGTAGGTCCAACAGTATATGCATGTTCATTACACCTTCGAAAGAATTAAAAGATTCATCACAGGTGGATGATTTCACTATCGTTAAATAGACCCAAAAAGAGTTACCCACTCAATGCTACTCGCTGTCCATTGTTTTCCTAAAACTAAGTTTGGAGGCAAAGAGCCTATACAAGTGATGTATGAGAGTCACAACTATATTAAAGGCCAAACTTTATTTTTAAACCAATTAGTAGTCCTCTTATATTTTCCTTTTATTAAAAAGAAAGTTTGTCCCCAACAGAGTCACTAACTATGAGGCCTTACTCAAGTATCGGTCCAATCTGCTAAAGAGAATCGAAATACTCATTGGGTCCAAACTCATATTGGAGCCCTTTAGTTTAGATTGATTGATTTTAAAAATTGGTTTTAGAGTCGCCACCTTAATTTTATTTAATTAGAAAAAAGATTAAGGGAAAAACCTAAATTGACTTCAATTTTATCCTAAAGAAAAAGATCGCTAGCCTCGAAACCAAAGAGGATTCGGGAACTAGGTTTTTAATCTTATTTTAATAAAAAATAATTTGGCAATTAACTTAGTTATGATTTTAAAAATTAAATATCATGATCTTGTTAAAATGCATGGACAGTTGATTAATGCATAATTATTTCATCTATCCACAAAGATAAAACAAAACAAAAAAATAATAAAAGGAAAAATGAAGATTAAATTAAAATTATAATAAGAACCCCAAAATTAAGGGATACATCCTCTAACCCTTATAGGTTCTAGAGAAGTCACATATTTCCTAAACAAAACCTAGAATAATTAAACAAATAATTAAATATCCTAACCATGTGAAAAAGGTGATCATAGGAGAAGTTGGTTTATTTTAATTAGATTTGATACTTGATGAATTAAACATGCCTATATATCCCTTTGAATGGGAACAATAACCCACACAGTTGTCCCTTTTTGTGAAGGGGATTATTTATTCTAGCCTTTTATCATGTTTTAATTGATTAATTAATTAATTTGAAAGAGTGGATTGATTAACTAACCTAATTGATTTGCCAAGTTGAATTAATTAATATTAATTAACCAACAACAAGAAATAGGCAATGAGCCATAGAGGGAGAAATAGAATCCTAAGGAGCGAGAAAATAAAAGAAAATAAAAAGATAGAAACCCATATTAGAAGAATACCTTGCGTTTGTGTGGCTTAGGACATAGGGCAAATTAAGCTTGCAATCGAATCTACTCCAAATGAACCTCAAACTATGACAGAACAATGGATGAAACCCCTTTAAAATGTTTTACAAAGTAAGGAGCAATGCAAAGCTTTGGATGATGGTAGGATGGCGGGATAAAACTCTTTTGAAATACTTTGCAAATCAAGGAAAAATGCAAAGCAAAAGAAAACTTTAAATCTCAGGGGCTTGTTCCTTAACAGACTAAGACAAAGGATTGATTGATGTAATGTTTTTTTGAACTCGCCAAAAGTGTAAAATACTAAGTGAAGGTCCCATATACATAGGGTGAAGGTTGGAGAGTGAATTAGAGGAGTTCATTTGTGGGATTTCAATTAAAAATCAGAGGTTCACCGTAGTTTTCACAGGAGGTTGTATGGCTGTTACAGATGGCTGTATGGCTGCTGTGCAAAACTATGCAAGCCTATGCAGCAGTGTCTGCCTTCTATGCAAAATTGCACAGGTCTATGTGGCAGCCACGCCATAGCCCATCTATTTCATCAATTTGGGCCCATTCTCACCCATATCAGTGATTCCAATTGTATTGTACTCTGTATTCAATTCCATATATTCTAAGTGTGGTTTAGAAGCCAAAGGGGTGGGTCCTAAGTATATGTGTCTTAGTTTTCTAGTTTTGACAATTTTGGTTTCTATAAGACTATTTATCGAGCTTATATACATCTAAGGTTTCGATGGATATTAGGATGCAAAATTAAGGGTTCATAATTTCCAACTATCCTAGAAGGCTATAGTGATACAAACTAAATCTCTGATATAAAAGATTCTAAGTCTATTAGTGGATATGTATTCACACTAATAGGTGTAGCTATGGCTTGAAAATCCTTAAATAAATTATTATAGCCAGATCTACAATGATATATGAGTTTATTAACTTGGATAAATGTAGTGAGAAAGCTAAATGGCTTCGTCATTTTTTAGAGGATATTCCAAAGTGATAAAGGCTTATGCCAACAATTTGTATTCATTGTGATAGTCAATCTACAATTGGAAGAGCACAAAGTAATATGTATAATGGTAGGTTTGAACCCTTAATTTTGTGCTCTCATGATGCGGCTGCAGTTTGACACCTGCTAAGATTAGTGCACTATATAAAGTCGATAAAAAGGTCCCGCCAGTCAGTTAGCAGTCAAGGGTCAAAGGGACAGCGCCCTAAAGAAAATGGGCTTTCAGGTATAATAGGACAAGAAAACTTAATTTTTCAACATTGCTAGCATCACTTTGAACTTAACTAGACATTATGTACCATATAGCATTCTCTTAAAGTCAATTGTCTTTTTCTCAAAATTGACTATCGAACTATCCAAAAATTAATCTTGAATCCACCAACACTAACCCAAAATTGTTTAAAATCCAAAAAGTCCTAAAAACTGACCCGAAAGTTTCAAAATCTAGCCTGAAAGCTTGAAAATCCTAAAAACTAGGACTAACATGTGTCAATTGCTGGGACATCTGGTAGGCCTACTGATAATGCGAGTGGTATCACTGGAAGGTCAGGCAGTGCCATTAGATACGTTGATAGCCGATCCCCTCCATTGGTTATCCTCTTGCTCTCTTCCTCTCTCTTTCTCTCTAATTAATCTCTTATACTCTCTTTGAATAAACCCTAAATTAATTAGTTTCTCCTTAATTTTAATTAATTTTAGGATAATTAATTAGTTAATTAATTATTTTAACTAATTAATTAATCCCCATAGCAATCAAAATTAATTAATTAGTTAATCATTTTAATTAATTAATTAATTCACTTAGTTAAATAATTAAGTACTCTCCTTAAGTAATTAATTAATCAAATTAATCCTCCTCGAGTTAATTAAATCAAATGCACTCTACTTCAGTAGGATTCTTGCTTTCCAACTTTGATAAAATGGAACTTCAGTATGGAAAGACTCTCTACCCTTCATACATGCCAAAAGAGAAGGTATAATACTTTCTCTCACTCACACAATCCCCAAACTAAATCAAATCAATCCTAAATCCCACCACTTAACTGTGGAATGAACTATATAGGTTTTGATTCCATTCAATGGGATACGTAGGGACATTTGGAGTCTAAATCTAAATTTCAAATTCAAATCCCAATTAATCCCTTTCCCCTTCTTTGTCCATGTAAATATTCATATTTTCTTAGAGAATCTTTGGTCTTTCTAAAATTTAACAAAGTTAAAGAAGGCATTCCATTATCTAATTAATTTAATTATCTTAGAGTTAAGGAGTGATTTTTGGTTCTCCTAGAATCCATAAGGACTAGAGAGAAAACTCTCCTTAACTTGTAGATGTTTAATTTATTTGCTTCTCAATTTCTCTATGCATTCATAATTATGCTATATTCATGCATCTTAATTGTCATTTATATTTGTTATTTATGAAATTAATTTTCAAGTCAAATTAAACTTAAGAGCCAAATTTAGATTATTTGAAATAAAAAATCTAGTCCTAAGCTCAACCTGGTTCAAAGGTTAGTAATTTTATCATTAGATAAATTAATTGAAAAATTAATAAATTAAAGTCAAAATTGGGTTTTTCCTTAATTTTTTCATTTTAAAATAAATTAAGATAGCGACTCCCGAATTCTTTTCAGAAATCAAATCCATTTTCTGAAAGATAGTCGTTCAAATTGTGAGCGTTCAAATTGTGAGCACCAAAATTCAAACCTTGGACTTAAAAATTGCTCGCCTTAAAAGCTCTCGAGCAAGGAGGGCATTCGAGTAAGGTCTCACAGTAAGTCAAGACATATACACCATAGATATAATATCATTAAACAACTACTCTCAACTAGAATTATCATTATTAATTATATAAAATCAAAGGATAATATTGCAGATCCGCTAACCAAAGGGTTAAATAGAGAATTAGTAGTAAGTCATCAAAGGGAATATGACTAAAGTCCATAAAGGAATAAGTTAGTATAAAGGAAAACCCAACCTAGTTTACTGAAGATCTCAAGATCTAGGTTGAAAGAGACAAGCTAATTGTAAGCACTTAGTTAGATCACTATGGGTTTATACTCCTATCTAATCCTAAGATGAAAATAGTGATACCCATAAAAAAGAGGCTAAGTGATGCTTTTTAATGATATTATTGCTTCAAAAATCTGAGCAGAGCAATGTGAGTTACTCTTGAAGAGATCATCTATATTAGAGAGAAGGGGGGCCGCTTCGAAAAGAATCATGTTGGGCTCAGTTCTTAGGAACTCTCACTGAGCCAAGTATATATTCAGGACCAAAATGAACATAATAATGAGAACATAATAGTGTTAGAGATGTTCCTGTGTGAAATATATCATCGTTTACATAAATGGCATAATAGTTTAAAGATATCATATCTACTATTTAGCTAGCAAAGTAAATATACTTTCATAAGGGAAGGTTCAAAGAGTTATATCTACCTGTCATATATAAGAATTGCCCATTTAATTTTGTCACCATAATTGTGTGTTATCAATTTCCATTCATGTAGGGCATTGTTAGACAAATGTTTTAAAATTTTGATTACTTACAATAAATCAATATTGAAACATTTTAGCATACTAAATGGAAAGTTGATTATTTGTATTAATTTTTTTATAATTAATTTTGTAACTCTCTTATAATTATTTGTGTTTTATTATCTTTCTCTTTCTTTATATAAAGAGAATTTTAGTTGGTATTCACAAATACAGAAAAAGAAAAAATAAGCTTTTCTTATTGATTTCTTTCTTTATGGTGATAAAATCAAACACTATTCTAATTCGTGGAGAAATGTTTTTTTGGTGCTTAAAGATACTTGTGTACTCATTGTATCCTAAGAGACAAACTCATAATCAACCTGAAGAACCACAATGAGAGACAAATTTATTTTAAGAAAACTGTGTGAAACACAAGTCTCGTGTTATATGTATTTATATAAATACTATTTATTTATACTTTAATATTTTAATTTTTTAACAAGTTTATTTTATTGCTATTTGACACTTGGTGCCTATTTGTTTTGTTGTTACCCTCATCTTAAGCCATATGCTCTTTTAGTTTTAAGTTTTATTTAACTTCATTTGTTTATTCAAGAATATTAAAGGCATCATTTTTGTTGGTTGTAAATTTGGCATAAAGGGTAATTTAGTAATTGGGGACAGGCCACGTGGATGAAGATGCATGAGCTTGCAAATTGTGCTAATTTGACTTCTTAAGATCAGGTGACTGTGAATACCTAACATTCTTTACCATAGGTCATTTGGACTCTCATTAGCATTTATAAAAATAGTAATTAGGGAAATAAAACAATTCGGAACAAAAGGAAATTTTATGGATTGTAAGCAATAATTACAGAAAGCTTGAAAGCTAAAAGCTAAAAGCTGAAGAAGAAAAAGAAGAAGATAGGTTTACCCATTAGGGCTAATAAAAAGGCACAAGGCCTGTTGTGTGGTTGATTGATTAGGGTTTTATATAGTAGATTACACTTAGTTTAAATATTCTAAAGAAGTAATCGCTTTATTAGTGCTTCAAATTTAGTAACTTTGCTCCACTTCCCTAGAATGTTCAACTATTGGTAATCTCTAGTAACTATTAAGGACATTCTATAGAATTCTCTATAACTCTTTGGAATACTTATCATCTCTTAACTACTGTCTTTAATATGAGGCATACTTGGGCTTTGTTGCTCTTTTGGGCTTAATTTATTAATAGGCTCTTTTAATGGATCTAGCCCATAAAAAAATTATGGTGCGAACAATGCCCTCACATACAATTTAATTAAAAATCAAACTTGTATGAAAAAATGTATATTTACCTCCAGTGTCTTATTTCCACAATCAAATCCAAAATTCCACAGCTTTGAAGAAAATTCCAAAGAGTTAACCAAAGAGTAAAAATCTCTATAAGCTTCCTAGTGTATCAATTCCACAAGCAAAATTAATTTATTACCTACTTCTTTTAGTTTCCCTTTCACCAAGCCAATAATTAAGAATCCTAGTCCTTTTTCAATTCCTAATTTTCCTTAAATTTAATCCTTTTCAACAAATTCAAGGATTAAAAGATTTTCAAATACCCAAATTTTATCCATAATTTTGCAAAATTTACCCAATTTACCAACAAAAAGTGACAAAATCTTAACTAACCTAAGAATCTCTCTCTTCTCCTTTGTTTCCAATATGTTGTTCTCTACTTGCTACTACTACTTCATTGGCATCATCTTTTCCCAGTGGTACGCACTACTCCATTGCACACAAGCTATTGTCTTGCATGACTTCATACACAACAAGCTAGCTATTCCATGATTCCAGTGGTTTTGCTCCGTGCCAACCGACCAGTTTAGCTTCGATGGTCTTCCTTTGATGATCTCAGCTCCTTTGGTGGCTTTTCCAAAGGATTTTTGAAACTTTCTTTTGCAAATCATATGGATTTTTTACTTCTTGATTTTTTCTTTTGCTAACCTCCATTAATTCATATTTTTTTCCTTAATTTCTTTGCTGGAATTTATTTATTTTGTTGGAAATTAGCTAAGGAACAAATTAAATTTAAGCAATTAATTGCCAGAATTTCTTGATTTTCTTGAAACCCATTTGGATAATATTCAAATTTGACTTTGAATTTGAATTTTGCAAATTCATTGGAGAAGATTGAGCTAAATTTTTAGGGAAATTTAATAATTTTACAGTAATTTAATTTATTAGCTAGGAATTAATTCAACAAATGTAAATAATGATTTATTTTTAGCCTTGAAATTATGAACCTCAAAAATAAAAATAAAATCCATACTTGCTAAATATTTCCATAGTTAGTGAAATCAAAATTTACAATAAATATACTGGATGGATTGAGAGTTGGGTTACTGTGATTTGGTAGTATGGAGAAATTGAGTATGTTTGTTGTGGACTTTGATGCTTAAGTGTTTTGGCTTGAAATTCTAATAGAATTTCAACTTTGGGAATTATTTGGAACATGCTTTCACATCATTTGGAATTTTTGTGCATTAGCTTGGAAATTAAATAGCTGAAATTGGGTCCTTAAGTGTTGGTAAATTTCAATAATTTAAGGCTATTTCATGTATTTACTGTTTCGCTATAGTAAAAGAATATTTCAGCAATTTAGCCTAAAATTTGCTAACGACATGAAATCTTAGGCTATGGAATAATGAAATTAAGCTAAAATTAGTAATAATAAATACATGAATTTGAATTGCATATCTTATTTGTAGGTGTCACCATGGCCTCATCTTTTATAATACATTCACTAACTCTTATATCTACTTCTCTCACTTCCACTAATGTACTCACCAGGTAATTCTCCATTAATTTTGCAATTAATAATTTTTTTTGTATTTCCACATATTGATGGCTTTTTCCACAAGGTGTCTATTTTTTTTTTTTTAACTACCTGGTGGCATTGATGTAGAAGTATTGAACTCCTCATACACAGCTACGAATTCTAGAGGCAAAGTTTAATGCTATGAAACATGATCATTCTTTCCTCAATAGGCAATAATGTATCACATGATGGAGCACCTTGAAGGATGTGTTTTTCTCCATTCTCCAATGAGTTACCCTATCAAATTTATTCCTCAATTTTTATGATTCTAGACCTATGGCTTGAATTGTTGAGAATAACTATAAACATTATTGAACAGGTCTTAATTTAATGTAAAGCCATTAAGATTATTTTTATTTTTATATCTTGAGATAAAAAGACCTAAGGCCTTTTGCATTTGCATCTTTGTTTGGATGAATTTGTTGCTCTTTTGATGATGATTGAATCATGCAACCATGTTGTTTCACTAGACAATTGCACAAATTCACCACAGCCATCTTGTTTTATTCATGCAATTATATCATGGGCATTTTTGGCCATAAAGGCTTGATGCTTACTATTGATTTTGCTCACTTGGGCCATTTATGTTGCTTACTGTTATATTGCAGATGTTTTATTAAATTACTTGGGAATTAGAAAAGCTTAGAAAACAAAAACTAAGTAAGAAAACAAATAAATAAAAGCTAGGAATTCGAAAAAAATGGCCAATAGGCGTACTTTTTTATTTATGTACAAAGTGGTTATGGAGCCAACTTATAGTAGAACAATAACATAACTATAGGATTGGCTTTCCATTATACCCAAGTCCTTATGGAAAATCATTTTTAAGTGTTGGCCCTTATACACCAAGAATTGGGGGTTTAATTAGTGGCAAATTAAAAACTAGAAGTTTAAGAGATAAGGATAGAGAAGAGAGAACACACAAAATTTATAGTGGTTCGAGTTCAATCAACCCTACGTCCACTCCCCAAACTTGATTGGGTATTTTCACTATCAATGAAGTTTTAATAAGTTTACTCTTAACTTATTGTTTAAGCTCACACCAAACCTTATAAATATTTTCCAAAACTCACACTCAAACCTTAATTAGTGTTTTCTCAAAGCTCACACTAAACCCTTACAAAAGTTTTCCCAAAGCTCACTCTAAAACCTATACAAAGGTTTTTTTAAGGCTATTTCCCCAATCTAATAGGTATTTTGTGACCTACACTCAACCCTTTAAGCATTTAAAGCTCTTACAACAAATATAAAAATGAATTAAAGGGTCTAAGACTCCAAAAATAAAATTACAAGGGTTTGGCCCCTTAGAGAAGTTGTTAAACTCTATTTAAGGCCTTTGGAAGGAGTATTTATAGCTTCCCACCACCAAAGAGTCATTACAAATGAAACCATGGCCAAATCTCTTCGTAACAATTGGAAATCTTGCACTTAATCTATTGTTAAACAAGAATAAGAGTCACGGAGCATTGATCACGATCGCGATCTTTAAATGTCTCAAATGACTAGTTCAATGTGGCATGTTTCTATTGGCTAATAAAGTGATTTCCTACCTTATGAATGTCGCAGTCATAACCTCTTTATCACGATTGCTAATTGCCTTTTACGTCCTGAATCATGGTCACAAGATCCACTATGATCTTCTATGTGTCCTAATTAGATTTCAAGCTTTTAAGCTTGAATTAATTTGCGGTCACGACAATCTGGGTAATGGTCATGACTTGCCTATTGCAAGCACAACTTACAAGTTCATTTCACAACTTAGAAGATTTTTTAAGATTCTTGATTTGTAACCTCTTCTAAGTATCTTGCATGCAAAAAAGACACTTAATACAACTATTAGAGCAATTCAGTTTGATTGTCAAGATCAAAATTGAGATTGACTACATTTGTTACCTAATTTAGGTTAACAATTTCGCCCTTTCTGATTTTGATAATTAAATTGATTTTGAATAAAAATTAAGTACAATTTCAAGATATATGCTCCCCTTTAATAAATTAAATAAGTTCTTGAAAATTTTTTAAGTAATCTTAATCTTTACTCCCTTTTTATCACAAAATCAATTCAATTTATTCCCATCTCTCCCCCTTTGTCAAGATCAAAAAGAGGGGTTTAAGAGAGTAATGGAAGCAAGGATTGAAGATGAAAGTTAAAAAACCAAGTAATGAAAATAATTAAACAAGTACGAATAACAGGAAATAATTAGGCAACAATTAAGCAATAAGGAAAATTTGCATTCATTAGAAAAGACGAGTACAATGTTGGATTTAGTGCTAAAAGATGGTAAAAGTTATGAATGCTTAAAAAAATATAAGGAAAAGAAAAATCAAAGAAAGTTCTAAGAAATCAAAGAAAATTTTGTTGGCCCTTATACTAAGGTTCTTGTTCTTCCTCTTACTCTCCCTCTTGTTCTTCCTTAATTGTTTCTCAATTTTTTAAGTGGCAATGAGGAAGCCTTATTTTCTCTTGAATATCAATGATATCATGATGGACATGATTCAAGAGGCTAGGCTCCTTCATTATTTTGCTCTTGTTTATGTTCATGAAGGGTTGAAAGGAAGAAGTTTGAGTCCTTTATACTTTTTGAGTAATTTCTTGTTACAGCCTGACTTAGGGAGCTATGACGATCCTAGGACACGGGAAGACATAAGGTCACCCACACCCGTAGAATCCTTAGCTTATGTAAAATTACTGCTTAAATACCCATATCTTATTCAATTAAATAAAAACTTATAAAATTTGCGAAATAGGCCCATAAACTTCTTACATCTTGAAAATAGTTCTTGTAAACCAAAGTAAAAGGAAAACATTTAAAGATAACTCAACAAAATAAAAGTCTAATTAATCCCAAACTTAAAACCACAAAACATCAATTTTCGATCGATTCTCAAGTACTTCGCTTATTACTCCCAGAGCACTAAACCGAAGTTCACCAATACAAATGAATAAAGAGAACTCTATTATCTTCTAGGCAAAGTAACCACTCAAGTGGAGGAACAGGCTTGAGTTAGTTACCTTGATCAATCTTGCCATCTTGAAATATATCAACATAGAAAAGGGTGAGTAGAAGACTAAGTGAGAGTAGATGCACACATAGGGTATGTAAAAAAATAAACATGGCTCAATAAACATAGCTTGATTGTAAAGATGAGGAATGAACAATAGGGTAGCAGAAACAACTTATAACTTATATTAACTTAGGAGTAGGGGCTATTGCCTTCTCTACTCAACTTATAGCATAAGATTGATCAGGTCCTATGGCTAGCAATATTGGACCCCTACTAGTCGAGGTCTGGATACTTTACCCTATCCATGGGCATACCTTGTGGACAAGTCCAATGTTCACCCCACATTGAGAAGAGGTGTTTCTATAGGCTTGGAAAAGTAAACAATAACATATACATAGCAAGAGTTTAACTTATATTAGGATTCTTATGAAAGAGTCCTACTTAGCTTGAAAGACTTGGTTTAAGGTTCACAACGTCATTACATGTCATAATATAGCTTAATGTGAGTTTTGGGTTCAAACAATCAACTTAAGAAAGAGTCCTACTTAAGGTGGGACTCTTAAACAAACATAGCTTATGAAATCATAGTCAATCAATGGATGTGGAATCATGAAGAAAATCATTCAATCTCAAAGAAACCATTTCATATTTACAAAGAAATAAGAGTGTGCATTACAACTCACCTTAAACTCCTGTGCTCCTAGTTAACCGAGCTAAGTGGACCGCAGGGCTTAAACCTCTCTAACCTCTACAGCATAAGTCAAATAATTCTTATTTAATTCATATAGTCAATAACTTATCACATTTATGCATATTCTTACTTAACTTAAGTGGTTGACTTGAACTATGACTCCTAGTTCCACTATGAATCTTTGATTAAACAAAGTCAACCTTTAATATTTTTCCTTATTTTGACTTTTAATCTTGATGATTTAATGTCTTAATATTATTTTAATATGTTTAATAATGTGTTTTAATTCATCTTAGGTCATGGTCAAACTTTTGACTTTGACTTCTTAAGGTCAACCCTATACTGAAAGTACACCCTAATAAAAGTCTTAATGTTTGACTTGTTCATACTAATTGACTTTATAAATTTTGAATTTATTTATTTAATTATTTAATTATATCCTTAATTCAATGTTTAGATTTAATTTATTTAGAAACTCAATTCTTAGGTCTAGAGTTCACCCCTCAAAAGATTTCAACTCGCCCATCGTTCGATTGCTTGAGTTCTTGTTATCAATTTCAAATTTTATTGCTTAATTATTTAATTAATTTACTTAATTACATAATTTTAATTAAAACTAGGCTTAATTAACTTAAATTGGAAAGTTCCCAAATTTAAATTGTTCATAGATGTTTAAGAACATTTTTAAAATTCCATTTTGGATTTATCAATAATTCGAACTCAGATTTTACTTCCAACAATTTCTATGTTCAATTGGTTCTAAACTCAACCAAAATTTACTAAAAAAAAATTACAGAATTTGGGAATTAATTTCCCCTTCTAGGCTGAATAGTTCCTGCATAAATTTTATTTTTTTTCAATTAATCATGTTCTTCACCATCAACCATACTTTTGTTTGCAATCAATTCCCTTTTTCATTCCTAGGCACAATTCTTTTCTTAATTTAATAAATACCTATCCTATTCTACCAATTAATTCAATCCAACACACATTGCCATGATTTATAAACATTCTTAATTGCTGTAAAAAAATAAAATAAAATAAAAATTTAAATTAAGAAAAATAATCCTTCTCACCTTAATTCACAAGGATAATTTCACTCCCCTTCTACTAGCCTTAGCCAACCCTTCCAAGATTGAACAACGAAAATTTTAATTTAATTTTTTTAAGCAGATATAGAAATAATCAGCCCATAAAAATTAGTAAGATTTAATGTAGAGGAATTTTACCTTGTAAAAATCTTGCTTCTTAATTGTTGATTCTTGAATTGATTGAGAGAAAAGGAAGAAGAAGTTTGTTTTGTTTTTTTTTTTTCTTTGGTGAAAGAGAATGGCGTGAACAGCATTTGAAGAGGGAGGTGGCTGCTGGTCACTTTAAATTCTAGGGTTTTCTTTTTTTTTTTTTATTTTATTAATTTTAAAAAATAAAATACCGATTTTTAGGTTTCGGTGCAATTTTCTTATGCTTCTGTTGAGAATTTGGAAAAATGCTCAACTGGACTTTGGTTCCAAATATTCTTAACTTTCATTTGGTATATTTATTTACAACTTTGGTCAAATGACCAAAATACCCCTGAACAGTGGCAGCTGCCAGGGTTATTTTTGATGTTTTCGTGATAACTTTTCCGTTTCTTATTCTTTTTCTTTCAAACAAAAAGCATTGCATTTTATGTAATATTTGGGATTTATTTTTAGTATTTTCTTGATTTTTAACTCAAATACCCCTAGTCCACTGTCTTAGGGTCAAAATGACCAAAATACCCCTATAGTTGAAATATCTCCTATTACTATCCTAACTTATTCCTTACATTATTAAACATCCTAAACATATTTTGAACATAAAATAAGTCACATTATACTATACTTAATGCACATTAGATCTTAAAATTACTATCTTTAAGTAGGGTGTTACATTTCTTCCATAAGTTGTGCCCTTCTACTAGGCACATCCATCCTTGATCTTTTTCTAGATTATTTAAGAAACCCAATCTCACTAAAAATATATTCATACGTACCATTCTTCTCCTTATTGCATTTGGAATAGACCATATAACCTATGTCAAGCTTACTTGAATTGGCCTTATAGCAAGTTTGGAGAAGGGCTTTGTTTTGCGGGTTAAGGCTCCAACATGTTTAGCAATTTGGGTGATGTGAGATGGAAGAAGAATAATGCCTTTGGAAGTCTTGGCTAAGTGGATGAATTGGTCAATAAGAAAGCAAGCGATTTGGATTTGTTTGCCTTTTATCAAGCCATACATAAAAAAAAGTCCTTTTGGATCACCTTTTCATTACCATTTCCTCTTGCATTGATGGAGAGGGTGATAATTCTATAGAGAATCCAAAGGGTAAGGGATTTGAAGTGTTTGGCTAGGAAGGATTTAGAGTCATACCTTATTTCAATGGGAATTTTTTTCAAAAAACATTGAGGCTCATTTCCAATTCCTTGAGGTTAGAAGCTCCCACCTTTTGAAAACTAAATATATCTGCTACTTATTCCAAGTAAAGACCATATTCTTGTCCAAAGAGATGAAATCGAATTCCATAATGCCAACTAAAGGAGAGAATTTCTTTTCCAAGACCAAGGATGCAAAAAACTCTTTGGTCAATTTTCGTACCCATCTTCCATTATAAAGATGAAATTTCTCCATTGAAGATTGTTCAAGTAAGCTTCAATAGTATCATCTATACCTAAAGTCTTCAAACTAATGATGTTGGGGATTTTATTTGCAAAAACCACATTGTCTTGCAACTTAAGCTAATTTTATTTTTCTTCTTTAGTAAGCTTTTGCATTAGTTGAAGAGAAGAGGATTGTGAGGTTTAGGTTCCTTGCCCTTAGCTTATCTAGTTGTTGTCTTAGGTTTGGGGCCCATTTAGATTAAAGAAAATAGAGAAAGACGAAAAATAAATAAAATAGATGAAGAGAATGAAGAATTTGAGAGCGCAAAAGAAATAAGAATGCTTGATATTGATAAAGATGGATGGTAAAGTGCTTTTTGGTTTAAAAATAGGTATATGTAGGCAAAAAAGGGCAGAAAATAGTAAAAAATGCTATCTTTTGCATTAAATACAAAATATGACCATTTTAAAAGGACTATAATTTTTTCTGTTAGTAGCATACACTGCGTTCACAAAATATGTGTCCCGACCATGAAATTTGAATTTTCTCAATTTCGCATCTGCAATACTCATTCACAATTGCAACTTACAATGTTTCAAAATGGGAAGAATTTTTCAAATATCACACTTGAGAAAAGGATATGGCGACTGGGATTTAGAGGATTTTCAGAATTTTTGAATGAAAATATGTGAAATGCTCATACAATACAATAGGCACTAATTTGCAAGATCAAAATTAATATAAATGATTAATTTTTAACCTCATGAATATTAAAAATTCACATATTCATTAATCAATCATGATTCACACATAAGATCATTCAAGTTAAGCAATTTAAAATTAACATATAGTAGATCATCAATTGTAAAGAGTCACCTCAATTCAATACGAAATATAAGAATAATATATTAAAAATGAAAATACATTAGATATTCTAAAGCAAGTATATAATCAATCAAATCTCCAACTTTGCAAGCATGTACACAATCTTCAATTAGCAAATTATTCTTACTAATAGTACCAATGCCAATTACCTTACCCTTGACACTATTTCCAAATGCAATATCTCTACTAAGCTTTTTCATTTGTCTTGATCATCCATTATCTATATGCAATTGATCTTCCTTTGAAGTGGATTTTAAGACACGTACAAGAAAGAAAATGAAGGAATGATGGAGCCAAATGCAGTGGAAGAAAGGTGGTGAGGTGAAATTTCAAACATTTTAAAATTTCACTTCACCTAGTTTTGGTCCAAAACTCATTCAAGCAATCAATTAATTTGTGTGTAAAACACATATGCATATAAAGAAGAAGAAAGAGTAATCATAATACCTCTTGTAGGTTCCTTCTTTCATTATCAAAGAGCTTCCCAAGTGTGAAGCCTCTAAATCATCCACACCTAGCTCACCTACAAGTTTCCTCTTGATTTCTTTAGTATACTTGAATCCTCTCTTGATTACCCAATTGATTCAAGATTTCCCTCAAAAATCCTTAGGAAGATTAAGGTTTCTCTTTAGTTTGTTTTAAACTAAACACATTTTCAATTTGCAAGCAATTGTTCTTTCATAAAGAACAAAGAAGAGAATTGAAGATTAAAAGAAAATTTGAAGAAACACTTTCTTCATTTTTCTTTCTCTCTCAATTTCTCTCTCAATTTCTCTCTCTAGAAATGCTTCAAATCTAAAATGATGTTTAAAAACTTATGAAGAAAAATGAACATAAACTCTTTAATACTCATTTCCTTCAAGACTTAACTCTTAAGTCTTCTCAAAGACTTAATTACCCTTTTAGCTGTTCATTTGGTGGATGGGCAAAGTTGATTTTGCTTCCTCAAATGGTGAAATGACCATTATATCCTTTAGGAGTAAAATGGACATTTTCTTTAGCCAAAAGATGTAATTATAATTTTAACCTTAGTAGAAAATTCTCTAGCCCCTAAACCCATCACATGGGCTCATGAATAGTGAATTTTCTCTAACTCCTAAATTGCCTCTTAACCATAGTACGTATGGACTTAGCCCACATCTCATGTGTTAAGAGTTTTCACTAAGCTTAAAATTAAGTCTTTGATTTAGTCCAAATCAATTTTCAATTTAATCTTTCTCATTTGCATCATATACAAATTAAGATTTAACTGAACAGAGACCTTCATAGATTAAACATCAGAACATACTAGGTCCTTGTAAATTTAATTACATGTTTAATCATTTTACCACTAATCAATTAATCAAACACTTTAATTAATTATTATGATAAACCTTTTACACTTGAAAGGTGATCACTATTGGGTATGTGATTTTCTATGTTCATGTCTAATTAGCAATGGGATTGAGAAAACATTTTTCTCTACTAATGTAAAATCCCTACTTCACACTTAGTCCCATAAGTCATGAGGGACAACTAGCATTCTGTGTCATGATTACCTAATTAGAAATGCATGTTTATAGTTAAAAACTTAAACATCACATGGACCATCGATCATAAATCAAAATGTGCTAGAATCCCTTTATTAAAGATCCCAATCTCGGCTAGGGTAATGGTTTATGTCAAACCCTAATATGCCTCGATTCTATGTCTTTATTTGAGTTCTAATTCTTGATAATATTAGATTCCTACTAGAAAATTTTTCTAGCGAATCTATCTGTCCTGGCCATAAACTTTAGTTATCAAGAATAACAAGATAGTATAAGATCTTAACCTCGTTTACTCGAGATAATGAATTCTATCTTGGCGATCACTTACCTCCATACATATCAAATTAGAACCATCACATGTCATATATCCGTACATGAATAGTAAGTCTATGTAAGTAGTAATAAATCCTAACCACCTAAGTATGAGATATAGTTTCCCTCAAGTTAAAGGATTATATGCACTATTATAACCTAGATGATAAATAATTGACAAGTGGTAAAACCCCATATTATTATCATCTAATGTCACAGTTCGACTATTCATCCTATGAATATCCACGTGTTTGTATCGACATCATGTGTCAAGCAGCATGAGACTCACTGCCTCTATAATCATCTATATCACATACTGATTATAGAAAACAAACAAAGTGATGGTCTTCCGGAATTAATGATGCCTAGTCATTAATTCTATGACCATGAATATATTTAAAATATTTGTACAAGAGTGATCTGTCTCCCATATTCTTAACACTTGATAATAGATCCTCTTACAAATACTTAAGGACTATATTCAATGATAATAAAACTCTTTTCACATTATGAATATATTATTGTGCCATTGGGAATTAAAATCTACTATTACATAACTATTATATGGCTCCTAGGGCACATATTGCTATCAGAAAATTTATCTTTACTTTGGTGCTTAAGCATATTGGGTCCTTAATAGTTAGTCTTAGAAGGATCCTTAAGTTTTAAACAAGCCTTCCTTATATAACAAAATATATTAATATGCCTAAATTTCATGCAATAATGACATTGAAATTTAGACTTATAAGTCTTCTTCCTCTTTGCCCTATTGGCATGAAATGAGTGCCTATTCACAACATTATCATGTGAGTGCATATAAGAGCAAGCATGATGTTGTGATTGTGGGTGCTTTTAAGCATGCCTTTTGTTATATATGAATACATGATTTGCTCTTCAAGGTTTAGCTCTTGAGTTTTGTACACTTTTCACATTCTTTTTAGGATTGGAAGGTTTTATATGTACTTTAGACTCATTGGTGACTACCTATATGCTAGAATTTTAAAGAGTAGAAGCTTTAATGAATAATAGAGGGGAGGATGTGGAAGTTGATGAACCATCAAAACCAAGACCATGTCTTATAATTTGAGATACAGTAAATGTATCCAAATCTTCCTTTCATTTGTGAAATTCAAAAAATAAAAGTTCTTAATTCTTCAACTTCTTCCAATTTTAAAGAATTATTCTCTTTGCACAAGATTCAAATAAGGTTTTTGAAAAAACTTTTCTAATGAATTTTGAGATTGAAATTAGAAGTTTTCAATCTTAAAATAAGCTTTCTGAAAATCTCCTCAAGCTTTGAACATTTATTTTTTTTTTGTAAAATTTCATTTTGAAAAACTATTTTTCACATTTTAAGGTTATGGCTTCCATAAGTCCATCCTCAATCACATCATGATCAACACTATCAACATCATCATTATCACAAGAATGGGATGTAGATTATACCTCATTTGAAGAATCTTTCAAAGCCATGAAGCATAAATTTGCAACTTCATCTTCTTCTTTATTGCTTGGAAGAATCTTCATCCACTTCTTTTTCTTCTTTTTTGCTTGAGTTGGAGTTGGAGAAAGACTTTCTAAAGGATCTCTTCTCTCTCTTTCTGTTTTTGATAATCTCTTTGGCTCTTCTTGATATCATTGTCAATTCCTCCTTGTCATCACTCTCACTAGAGTCACTTGATTGGTTCTCACTATCATATTGATCTTTGATGGAGCATTTGAGCATAATGGTCTTTTTCTTCTCAACTTAGTCTTCTTTTTCAATTGTCATCTCATAAGTGAGAAACTTTCTAATGAGGACATCGGTAGGAAGCTTGCCAAGATTATGAGCTTCCTTATTGAAAGCCACTTTAGCGCCAAAGTTTTTCTTTGGAAGAGCTCTAAGGATTTATTATTGACATCCTCCGAGGAGCACATCTTTTCAAACTTTTTCAAGTTTGTGGCAATTGTAAGAAGTCGATTTGTCATGTCCGTTACGTTTTTATCAGGCTTGATATGGAAGAGCTCATATTCATGTATAAGCATTTGTGTTTTCTTAGACTTTACTTGTTTGGTGCCTTCATTGTAGTTCTCCAATGTTTTCCAAATGCCATGAGTACTTGTATAATGTTGAACTCTCCCATATTCTTCACCAGACAAGGAACTAATAAGAATGGCCATAGCTCTTTTTTTTTTTTTTCCATCTGTTTTTTTTTTTTTTTTTGTGGCTTAACCCATTCTTTCTTTGATATTATCTCTTCTACACCATTAATTGTTCTTGATGGAGGATTCCATTCTTTAAGGGTACTATCCCATACATCAATAAGATCACTATCAAGGTAGGCCTCCATTCTGTACTTCCAGTAAGCATAATCAATGCCGTTGAACTGAGATTTGAGATGATTAGTCCATTTATTGGCCATCTTGATCTTTCCTCACATGATGAAGCTTACAAATATGAGACCAATGATCTGATACCACTTATTGGCCTTTATGCAACAAGAAAGGGTTTGAATTAGTGGTAAATTAAAAATTGAAAGTTTACGAGATAGGGATAAAGACAAGAGAACACATAAGATTTATAGTGGTTCAAGTTCAACCAACCCTACATCCATTCCTAACCTCGATTGGGTATTTTCACTATCAATAAAGTTTTAACAAGTTTACTCCCAACTTAGTGTTTAGGCTTACAGCAAACCTTACAAGTGTTTTTCCAAGGCTCACACTCAAATCTTAACTAGTGTTTTTCCAAGACTCACACTTAACTCTTATAAGAGTTTTTCTAAGGCTCACTCTTAAACCTATACAGGAGTTTTCTATGGCCCACTCGCTAACTTAATAAGTGTTTTGTGGCTAACACTCAATTCTTTGAGCATTCAAAGCTCTTACAACAAATACAAATATTAATTAAAGGGTTTAAGACTCAAGAAACAAAATTATAAAGGTTTGACCACTTAAAGAAGTTCTTGAACTCTATTTCAGGCCTTTAGAGGGAGTACTTATAACTTCCCATTAGTAAAGGGCCTATTACAAATGAACACATAGCCAAGTCTCTTTCTAACAACTAGAAATCTTATATTTAATATGCTATCATTCATGAATTACATCACGATCACCATTTCGCAGACAAGATAAAGAATTGTGGTCATGATCTTCAAATGTCTCAAACAACTAGTTCCATATGGTAGGTTTTTGTTAGCTAATCAAGTATACATGAGAGCTCCTTCCTAATTTATAAATGTCACGGTCGCAACCTTTTTATTACAATCGCTAATTACCCTTCACATCCTAAGTCAAAGTTGCAAGATCCACCATAATCTTCTTTATATCCCAATTGGATTATAGGCTTTTGAGCTTGAATTAATTCGTGGTCATAACAACTAAGTAGTGGTCATGACTTGCCTATTGCGGGTGTGACTTACAAGTTTGTTTCACAACTTATAAGATTTCTTAAGATTCTTGATTTGCAACCTCTTTTAAGTATCTTGCCTATAAAAAAATAAAAAAATAAAAGACACTTAATACAACTATTAGAGTAATTCAATTTGATTGTTAAGGTCAAAATTAAGATTGACTAAATTGGTTCCCAAATTAAGTCAACATTAAGCACTGTAGACTTAGGCTATATTTTTTTTCTTTTATTTTTATCTTTTCCCACATAGTAGCAAAAGATATTTTTTGGTACTTTACTATAGAATGGAATTCACTAGCAGGAACCCTTTATATACTGCTATACTTTTAGTATTGGTGACATCCTTTTGCGTACTTGACTCAATCCTTTAAGATGGTTAGCCAATAGTAGCCATGTCTCCTAATGAGCCCTCTTATTTTTATTCTAACTTGGTGAGCACCACACACCCATTCATGCATCTGTTGTATCACTTTCAACACATTTGGCATACTTAGTGATGCGAACCCCAAGTATATTAAACTTGAGACCCAATTATCTTTACCTTTGGAAGTAACTCTTTGGAACACTAAATCAGGTTTTCCCTAAGTCCGCGACCCAAATCCAACCTGTGATAGAGCACCTTGGAATATGATCACCTTTGAATGATGATCTCTGCAACATAATACTAACTTATGAAAGAGAACCTTGGAGTAAATACGCACAAAGTAATTAGCTTTAATTGTTTGAGCTTAATTCAAGCAAGAATCAAAATTAAGAGATCACACTCTTAAGAAAACTAAATTTTTATTGATCATAATTTAACTTCTTTTTTACATGAATGATTGAGTTTATATAGAGGCTCAACCCTAAATTGGAATTAGCTAAGAATTAGGAAATCTTCCTAAACAAGGATTGAAGTTTCCTAATTAGAAATAGATTCCTAAACTGATTTCTAAACGAGAAATAAACCTAAACTCGTTTTGGATTTTAAACCTAACATAAATAGGCCCAAAACTTATTAATTACATTTACAAACTTAATTTAATTGACTATGGGCTTATATCATATTGATAAGGGCCATAAATATCTAAAATTAAAGTAAAATAACAAAAATTAGAAGATAAAATGAATTACACAGCCTAGGTTCTCATTGTGCTCGCAACGCTGTCGTGCTCGCAATAGAGAGTTTTCAATCTACAATCATCGCGGACACAACGCTGTCAGTTATTAGCTTTTATGCACTTTCATCTCATGGCCATGTTTTAAGCTTGACTCTTCATCTATTTGACCCCAATCACTTGGAATATGTTTTAATCTCTTCATTTTGACATTGGGTTTGAATATGTTAATAAAATCCTTGAAACTTCTTTGAATATGATTGGATCAATATGTAAAGCTCGTGATCCAAATTTCCTTGATTGGATTATAGAAAACTTCATGCAATCTCATATTCTTCTTGGATGATTCACCAATCATGTACAATAGTTGGATTGCATGTCTTTGTAAGCTATCTTGATAGAAATGACAACCTTGAAAAACCTTCTTAAAATCTTTATCTTGCAAATATTTGTGGGATTCTTGCAAGGCATCTTGATTCTCATCATTCCCTCCCTCCTTAAAATGATTCGACCTTGAATTCGTACCTGTATAAGGATTAAAATTAAAATTTGAAGAGATATCACAATACTCAACTTGAAATTGCAACTTTAGGGCCAATTTATCAAAGCCCAAAGTTTTATACCTATAGATACGAACTTGTACAATCAATACTTGTAAGCAAGTTTTTCCAAAAATAATTCCTATCTTAGCTCCCTTCTCCTTGATTACTAAGATTGTATGGTTTGTAGACTTTACATCTTGTTTGCTCCATGACAATCCTTCCTTAAAATCCTAAAAGAAAGAAACAAGAAAACTAGACAAAAAAAAAAAGTAAGTATGTTAGTAAACAAAGCCCTGTTTTCTTTTTCACTTATACAAACTTGTTTTTCTTCATTCAAATCATCAATCTTTCTTTTTCTTTCCTCCAAATTTTCTCTCTCTTGGCTTGAATTTTTTCTTTTTACTTTAGCACTCTCTTTTTCTTTTGAAACATCTTCACTCATACTCTCTTCTTCACTCTTATTTTCTCTCTCCTTTTGAATTCTTCTCAACTCAATCTCACAGATTTCTCTAGGTGAAAGTGGTGCAAAAGTTATCTTCCTGCCATCCTTTTCAAAAGAGTAGTGATTAGTGTAGCCATCATGCATCACCCTTCTATCAAATTGCCAAGGGTGTCCCAACAATAGATGACTTGCTTGCATAGGCATAACATTAAATAAAATTTCATCATTATATCATCGGCCTATCTTGAAAGCTACTAGAACTTGCCTTATCACCCTAATTTCCCCACAATCATTAAGCCATTTTAGTTTATAAGGGTAAGGATGCTTAGTAGTAAGTCACCCTAGTTCTCAACTAAAGTCGTATTTGCAACATTGGTTACACCACCCCTATCTATGATTACATCACAAACTTTATCTTTTACAAGGCACCTAATTTGAAACAGATTTTCCCTTTGTTGCACATCATCATCATGTTGGACTTGTATGTTCAATGATCTCATTGTAATAAGAGACCTCCCACCTTCGGCTATTTTAGGTAGATTGTCCTCCTCTTTGTCACTTGCATCTTCAAGAGGTGGCATTCTTTCTTCTTTAGCTTCTTCTTCACTAGCTTAATAGCACTTCCCATCTTGCATATACATTATCTTCTTGTTTGGACAATCCTTCTTGTAATGACCTACACCTTGACATTTATAGCATATAATATTTCCAAAACTAGAAGGCGTAACTTTACCTTTGTCCTTGCTTGGGATGGGTGTCCTTAGAGCTTCTTTGGAATCAGCCTTAGGCTTGGATGGAAAAGCTTTATCATCTCTTCTCCAATCTAATTTGAATGGTGCATTATAGGAGATAGATAACCGATTGCTCTTCTTTTTCAATTGCTTTTCAACCTTCAAAGCAAGATGTAACAAGTCTTCAAGCTCCATATATGGTTGTAGTTCAATTACATTTGCAATCTCCTTATTTAACCCATTGAGGAACCTTGCCATTGTAGCCTCATTTTCTTCTTCCATATTTGCTCAAATCATGGCAACCTCCATCTCCTTGTAGTATTCCTCAACACTCTTAGACCTTTGAGTTAGGTTTTAAAGATTATTGTATAGCTCCCTATAGTAATGACTTGGTACAAATCTTCTTCTCATGATTGCTTTTAAGTCCCTCCATTTTTCGATGGGTCTTTCTCTATTTCTTCTCTGCTTTTATATAGTATCATCCCACCATGTAATGGCATAACTATCAAATACAGCAATAGTAAGCTTTAATTTCTTGGATTCGGTGTAGTTATGACAATCAAAAACTAATTCAATCTTCTTTTCCCAATCTAAGTATGCTTTAGGATCTATTCTTCCATGGAATGTTGGAATTTTCAGTTTTATTCCACCATTGCTGTCATCTTATCTAGCTCTTGGTCTCACTTCTTCTTCCTCTTCATTATCATTAAGGAACTCAGTTTCATCTTCATCTCCAATCTCATCCGTACTCTCCTTGGTACACTTCTAGCTTGTTTAGGAAAATTTAGGGGTTGTCCGCTCGTGATTGAAGCTTCTAACTAGTTTATTATCTCCACACTTCTTTGCTCAAGTCAAACACTTCTTTGCTTAAGTTGATCCATTCTTCCATTGGTCCTTCTCTCCATCACTTGGAGCAAATCATGTAAGGCCTAGAATCTATCTATTTCCCCATATGGATTTCCTTGGGTTCCACTCATCATTAAGCTGCAAAACAAGGTTAGTAAAAGTAGAGAATAATTTCCTCACTTCACTCCCTCACGTGTTTCACTCAAGTAATTTTGTCACTCAAGTTCACTCGTGTTTAGTTTTACACTCAATCAATGGCTTTTCTCTAGATGTGCTCACATTTAGCCTTTCTTTTTCCACTCAAATCTCTTGCCAAGATTAGTTGCAAAAATCAAATTAACACAATTTTACTAAATTACAATGTGAATAAAATCCAAAGACTCAAAATGAAACAAGAAATAAGAAATCCTAATGACACTAGGAAAACAAGAATCCTAATTGAACTAGGAAAACAAAATTAGAATTTTGACACAGAAAAATAGAAATATAAATCCTAATTGAATTTAGAAAATAAAAGCTAAAATCCTAATAGAACTAAGAAAACAATATAAGAATCTGATGGGATTAGGAAACCTAATGAGACATGAACAAGGACTGAAATAAAAAGAAAACCAAAACGAATAAGGAAATACTTAAATTAGCAAGAAATCAAAATGAAAATAGGATTAGAAAAGTCAAACCAAAATTTGGAAAGGAGTAGGAATCCAATCCTAGCTTGTTTTGGAAGGATGCTTAGACTTGGTCAAACTCCTTGTAGAATGCTGAATTCTTTGATTCTTCTTGTATAATCTTGAAAATCAGCTTCTTTCCTTGTCCTCTTCACTCTAGGAACTAAATAACTTCTATAAACACACCAAAAAGTCATATTTCAACACTTTTTACTTCTTCTTTTCTTTTTGGATGAATTTTCCTTCTTTTTTTCACTTTTCTTTTAAGTTCTAATTTTCTCTTTTTTTTTTTTTATAATTACAGCAACAAATTGAAAGGAAAATTAGCAAACAAATTGAAGATTAAATACAAGAAGCCAAATCGACTTTGAAGTCTTCAAGCTTGGGCGAATCCTCCATTCTTTCTTCTTAAATTCGAATTGGTTCCCAAGTAAGTATGGATTTGACCTTCCATTGAAACAAGGAATAGAAATATGAATAAGATGGAATGAATGAAGGAACAAATGAACAAAGAAAAAAAAAGGGTAAAAAGATTTGGATTTTTTTTTTTTTTTTGAATTTTCAGACTTGAAACAATAACAAACAAAATTAACAAGATGAAAACGAAGGAATTTAACAAAAATGAAAAGAAACAAAAACAAGAAAATAAACAAAAATAGAAAACACAAATGAAACAGAAAGATATAACCTGATTTAGAGCCTAAGCTCTGATACCAAACTGATACGAACCCTAAGTATATTAAACTTGAGATTCAATTATCTTTACACTTGGAAGCAACTCCTTGGAAAGCTAAATCAAGTTTTCCCTAAGTTCATGACCCAAATCCAATCCGTGATAGAGCACCTTGGAATATGATCACCTTTGGATGATGATCTCCGCTATACAATACTAACTCGTGAAAGAGAACCTCGGAATAAATACATACAAAGTAATTAGCTTTAATTGTATAAACTTGATTTAAGCAAGAATCAAAACCAAGAGATCACACTCTTAAGAAAACTGAATTTTTATTGACCATAACATAACTTCTTTTTTACATGAATGGTTGAGTTTATATAGAGGCTCAACCCTAAATTGGAATTAGCTAAGGACTAGGAAATCTTCCTAAATAAGGATTGAAGTTTCCTAGTTAAAAATAGATTTCTAAACTGATTTCTAAACAAGAAATAAACCTAAACTCATTTTGGGCTTTAAACCTAACATAAATAGGCCCAAAACTTATTAATTACATAAACAAAATTAATTTAATTGACTATGGGCTTATATCATATTGATAGGGGCCCATAAACATATAAAATTAAAGTAAAATATCAAAAATCAAAAGATAAAACGAATTACACAGCCTAGGTTCTCGTTGTGCTCACAACATTATCATGCTCATAACAGAGAGTTTTCAATATGCAATCATCGCGGGCATAACACCCGTCAAGGGCACGACGCTCACAATTTTTAGCTTTTGTGCACTTTCATCTCATGGCCATGTTTTAAGCTTGACTCTTCATGTATTTGACTACAATCACTTGGAATGTGTTTTAATCTCTTTATTTTGATATTGGATTTGAATATGTTAATAAAATCCTTGGAACTTCCTTAAATATGATTAGATTCATATGCAAAGCTTATGATCCAAATTTCTTTGATTGGATTGTAGGAAACTTCATGCAATCTCATATTCTTCTTGGATGATTCACTAATCATGTACAATGGTTGGATTGCATGTCTTTGTAAGCTATCTTGATAAAAATGACAACCTTAAAGAACCTTCTTGAAATCTTTATCTTGCAAATATTTTTAGGATTCATGCAAGGCATCTTGATTCTCATCACTTAGGCACCTTAACAGTTGACCATTAAATCCTTTCTTATAGAGATCACCTTCCATTAAGACAAAGTTCTATGCCTATACCTTTATTCTGTATTGCATTCTCTTGCTTGGATTGTCAAGGTATTTCTTTAGGTATACTCTCTAATCCCCAGCAGTTCTAACGTCTGTGTTGAATGCATCATATAGAATGCTCTTTTATGTTATGGATGGATGTGTCCCCCTATATGTGATTCTTGGCTCTTGAGGAGTGCCAAGATTGACATCTTTCATTGGATCATGAATATATAATTATACGTCTTTGAATTTGGGAGGTGCCCTTTCTAGATCATGCCTTTGTATTACTTCTTCATCTTTCACATGCTCTTCTTCATAGATAATCTCAACTTCATAAATGCCATGAAACTATTCCATTTTAAGTTTGTATAGTCTACTACACATATGTTTTGAATGCAATAGTTTTAGCTATTGCCAACTCCTTCTCAGTGTACTTAGTTATGGATCTCCTCAATGGTTATAGAATCAACCATCGACCTATATGGCACTATAGAAGTGTACTTAAGAAGTGTCTCTGCTTTCCTCAGTAATGGCCTTAGTCATTTTGATTATCTTAGGACTCCCATCTTTTCTTCTTCCAGTAAATCTGATAGGTCCACAATTTAAATCATAGTATCTTGCCTTAATAGTATTTGAACATGCAATGAAAGGCTACTGGTCCATCCAAACTACTTCTACATCATCTCCCTTCCAAAATAGTAATAATTGGTAGAGAGAAGCAAGAACTCACCAATTGACATGAATCCAGTCTCTCCCTAGCATGATTTTATAATTGGCATATGAGTTTACCAAAAAAAAAAAAGCAGATAGAGAAGTCTTACTTCCTATTGTGATTTCCTTAGGTAGAACCCCCGAGTCTTAGTGAGTTCTCTAATGAAGGCTGACATTGCTACTTCTGTAGAAATTAAGTCCTCCTTAGTTTTTCCTAGGGCGTACAACATTCTAAATGGCATGATATTTACTATTGACCCATTGTCTATTAAAACCTTGGTAATTGGTTTCCCATTGACATATGCCTTGACATATAGTGGTTTTAAGTGCTAAGTCGTCTGAGTTGAAGGCTTTTGAAAATAACCTTCTTAGGTTAGTAAAAACTAGCTACCTATGTAGTAACTTCACTATAAAAATCTTCCTCCCCCGAGAAAGTTGCCCCCGAGCCTTAGAAAACTTTATTTCAATAACATCCTTTTTTGCAAGCTTAGATCGAAAACTAATAAGTAGTACTATTGTCGCACCAGCACATCTATATGGAATAGGTATACTCCCTACCATAAAGCTCCCTACACTGTCTGAACTAGAACTTCTAATGGATTCAACATCATCCCACCCTATAGTAACAATGGACTCCAAAGTTATATCAACATTAAGAGGTTTAGAGTAGAATACCTTGAAGTTGAATTTACTGATGGTTCCCCCAGTAGGTCTTTATCAGCAATCTTTAAATCCTTAGTATCTTTTCTTTTGAATTTGCTTCTATTGACTTCCCTAGAAGGAAAGTCTTGTGGATTGGCTGGTCTTCTAGCCTCATCATTTTGTCTATATAGTCTGCGTTTTTTAGTCTTGGTGAATGGCTTGGAGAATTTCTTGTATTCAACACATTGCCACTTGTGAGTTGGTTCCACAACATGAGGAATAATGAACTAAGACTATTTCCCATGGAACTTATATTGATGACTCATTTTTAGTGATTTTTCTAGCAGCCTATCTCTATCGTGTGATGGCTTTAGTTTAGGAATCCATAGTCTAGAACATTTCTCCCTATGGACCTTTGGCAAACTTCTATCTTTTTGCTTGTCATCTAAAATCACTAAGGATTTGATGTTAATAGCCATAGAGTTGATAGTGGCCATTGGTGGGAATGAATCTTTGTCTATGAGCATGGCTTCCTTTTTCTCAGAAATTTCAATACTCTCTTATTGATTCTGTCATGTACCACATTACAAAAACTCCAAAAAGTGTTAGTAGAATGGTTTTAGGAATTATGATACTTATAGTAGTATTTGCCTTTGATCTCATCTCTGACTGATAATTTATGATTTATATGCAATTTGATGAATTTCTCTTGCAATAAGAAGTCGAATATCTCCTTTGTCTTGGAGACGTCAAATATATACTATTGTTGATTGTTATAGGCTTGGGATTTCTTCTATGCCTCTTGTGCCTTTTTTTACTAGTGATGGACAGACACAGGAACCTAGCTAGATTTGTTACAACAATCTCAAGATTAGAGATCTCCTAGAAGTAAGTCTCCATAACAACTCTCTTCTTATGGTTTTCTTCCTATAATAGTTCTTCATACTTTGTATAACAATCCATACTTACCCTAAAAATTTTTATGATAATTTGCTTGATTTAGAACTATTAAGGTTAAGTATGTGCTTTTATAGGAATTTATATTCTATATGATTGATAAGTATGTAGCACGTTAAATTAATTTTAATATGTATAATATGAGTCATTATTATGAAATAAATAGTTTAAATAAAATGCATTAGCATGAAATAATTTATTTTTTGTAAAATGAATTTTCATGTAAAAAGACGATTCTTTAAGCATAAAATAATTTTATGAGTATTTTTAAAATAATTTTTAAATAAATATTTTGGAAAAAATTTTAATGAAAATAATAAAAAAATATTTTTATTTTAATTACTCACAATCAGCCCCTAATTTAAATAAACAGCCCAAATACCTAAAAGCATAGTATCCAAAAACTCTCCTAACCTAGCTCATTAAGGGTGTTAGTGGAAATTATCCAAAACCCTATATTTAAAACATCAATTTCGGCCAGCCCTAATGTTCCAGAAGTCACCACTCTATTTTTCTGTATTTTGATAAAAAAAAAATTCTCAAAACAAGTCTCTCTACCGAAATTAAAAAAAACACCTTTCACCTTTGTGATTTCTCGCCCGTATTCGTAAGTTTTTTTTTCTTTTCAAATTCCCATTTGATTTCTATGAAATAACTTATGAGAAAATTATTTTGAAGTGATTATTTACTAATTTTTATAGATTTAATTCAGTTTGGGTGAGTTTTTGAAAGAGAAATTTAATTCTCTACCGAAAACATAAATCTTTTTGCACTACTTCTCCAAAGGTGAATCCTGTAACTTAAAATTTCAATTGTTATGCATAAACACTTCAAGGGGGGCAATTCCTACATAATTGATTCCTAAATGGATTTTTGATATTGGATTAAATCATAGTTCTGCATATTACTGTGATGACCGAAAAGTTTCAGAAAATAAAGGAATTAAAGGTTTTTGTGCTAGAACTTAAAAGTTAGAAAATTCTATGATTTCTTAAACATAAGGCTGCAGATTTATGTATGGGTGGATTCTAAACTGATATTTGTTTTGTTTGGATGAAAAAGAATGATTTAAATCATATTTTTACATATTACTGTAATGAACAGAAAGCATAGAAAGCGCGAAAACTCATGATTTTCACCCTAAGCCTTAAACTTTAGAATTTTCATGCATAATTATTATCTATGGCTGCCAAATCATACATGTGTATGTTCTAAATTGATATTTGCTATGATTGAATGAAAAATAATGGTTTAAACCACCTGTTTACATATTACTGTAATGACCGAAAAATACCAAAAACAAGAAAACTCATGGTTTTGCACTCTAAAATCCAAAATTTGAATTTTTAGGTAGGAGATATACCTATTGCTACCGATTCATGTAAATTGATATTCTAAAATGATTTTTGTTGTGTTTACATGAAAAATCTTGATTCAAACCATATTTTTACATATTACTGTAATAGACGGAAAGTGCAAAAAGTAAGAAAAATTCAATTTTTCCCTTGATAATGTATTCAGCCTACCATGGGATTTTTATCCCAATGTCTATAATTTTTATGCAATGTATTTTGATGATTATTGACATGTATATATGTATAATAAATAATAAAATTGCATGTTAGTTGAAGGAATGACCCTAGACAAGCTTAGAGGCATTTTGGTATACTTAAGATATACTTAAGGTATACCTAAGGTATCTTGACCTTATGTTGTGATTAGAATGTGAATGTGATTGGGAAATATGGAAATAGATTTTATGATGAATTGATAATGAATTGATGATCTTGAATTAATGAAGAGATTGATTGAATGAATGGGTCATAAGAGTTAAGCATGATATTTGAAAGGTTATTTGTTAAGTTGACATATATGGAAGTGTTAAGAGTACTAAGATGATTGTTAAAGTAAGTTGACATTAAGATAATGATATTGTGTTGACCTTATAAAGTATGGACATGAATTATGATGTATTTCTATGAGGTCTCGCCCGAGCATTGGTCCAATCCGCCAAGGAATCGAAAGGCTCTTTGGGAGAAACTCCATGATTAGAACTCGCTGTGAGTTCAGAAAATTGATTTTTGTAATTTGGAAGTTGTGAAAGTGAGTTGCCACTTTAATTTATTTATTTTAATTGGAAAAATTAAAGAAAACTCAAATTGATTAACTCCAAAAATATTTTGATTTTATCCCAATGGAAAAGCACTAATCCACGAGTGACCAAATAGAACTCGGGGATCAAGTTTTGGTAATTACACAATTGAGAAAATATGATTTTCTTCAGTTTGGATAAAAATTGCAAAATAACTTTTAAAAAGGAATTTGATGTTTGAACAGGAATAAAATGATGCATGAAACATATATGAATGACAAGATGGAGTGACAACTATAGATAAACAAGCAAAAATAAATCCTACTTAATTATTACAAAGCCAAAATGATTAAAATAAAGAGGATCTTTCCTCTAGCCCTTATAGGTACTAGGGAAAGCATACATTCTTCAAATAAGCTAATACAGAATCAGAAATAAAGGATTAATACCAATAAATTAGAGTAAAAGGGAAAACATGTTAATAAAAAGATTTTGGAGTTGATGCCTTTTCAGAATGACAGCCTGCGTATCCTATTGAATAGGAATCAAACCCCACAGAGTTCTTCCTTTTTGCGAAGGAGAGGTTATGAAAAAAAGTGTTGGTTTGTTTATTAATTTAATTCTGATTCTTAGTTTTAGATCTTTTCTATTTTAGACCTAGATCTGAGTTTAGAATTTTAAAAATTCATAAAAGGAATTATACTTTTGCTTTCCTTGGTTTTCTGATGAACAGGGCAAGCTTAACTCTGGATCTAAGCTCCACTTTGGATTTAGGACCCTGAAGTTGAACATTAAATAGCGAAAGGTTAGCAAAATAGTGTAATAAATGCAAATTAAAAGAATTTGAAACGACAGATATTAGTATCAAATTTCAAATAGAATTTTAGCATAATTAGTAGAGCAATATAACAGAGTTTCTACGTTGGAATTCCCCCCTCAAATGAGCTGGTGTGAGGCCTTGCTCGAGCACCGGTCTGATCCGCCGAGGAATTGAAATGCTCTTCGGAAAAAACTCCACAATTGGAACTCGCTGTGAGTTCAGAAAATTGATTTTTGTGATTTTAAAGTTGTGAAAGTGAGTCGCCACTTTAATTTAATTGTTTTAATTGGAAAATTAAAGAAAACCCAACATGATTGACTCCACAAAATATTTTATTTGTCCCAATGAAAAGTGCACTAATTCGCGAGTGATCAAAGAGGGCTTGGGGATCAGGTTTTGGTAATTACACAATTGAGAAAATATAATTTTCTTTAGTTTGGCTAAAAAGTGCAAAATAACTCTTTAAAAAGGAATTTTCGTGTATGCATGAACAGGAATATTATGATGCATGAAACAGATATATATGATAAGATGAAATGACAATTATAGATAAATAAGCAAAATAAATCCTACTTAATTATTACATGATCAAAACGAATTAAAAGAAAGAGGATCTTTCCTCTAGCCCTTATGGGTATTAGGGAAAGCACATATTTCCCAACGATACTAAAGAAATGAAAGTACAAATTTGGAAATAAATAACAAATATAAAAGGGAAAATGTTATTAAAAATGATTTTGGAGTTGATGCCTTTTCAGAATGGCAGTCTATGTATCCTATTGAATAGGAATCAAACCCTACGCAGTTCTTCCTTCTTGCGAAGGAGGGATTCCAGAAAAAATTGTTGGTTTGTTTATTAATTTAATTCTGATTCTTAAATTAATAAATTTTAGATCTTTTCTGTTTAGACCTAAAGAGAATTCTAGATATGATTTTAGAATCTTGAGAATAGAAAGAAAATTATACCTTTGCTTTTCTTGTCTTTCGAATGAATGGAACGAGCTTAGCTCCGGATCTCAACTCCACCTTGGATTGGAAACCCTGAATTTGAATCTTTACAACAAAAGATTAGCAAAATAGCGTAATGAATGTAAATTGAAATTGAAATTTAAACAACAGCTCTTTTGTATCAAATTTCAAACAGATCTCAAACACAATAAGTATATCAGTATCAAAGAGTTTTTGCCTTGGAATTTGTGTCAAATGAGCCTGAATGAGGCTCTATTTATAGAGCTACTGAGGAGGGTGTCGGCGGTACGGAAGGCAACATTGGCAGGTCATCGGCGGCACGGGCGGCATTGGATACACGCCAGACGTCCAGGCAGCACATTGGGTGTGCCGCCCGTACTGCCGGCAAGTCTTTGGAAATAAATAACAAATATAAAAGGAAAAATGTTATTAAAAATGATTTTAGAGTTGATGCTTTTTCAGAATGACAGTCTGCATATCTTATTAAATAGGAATTAAACCCTACGCAATTCTTCCTTCTTGTGAAGGAGGGATTTCAGAAAAAAGTGTTGGTTTATTTATTAATTTAATTCTAATTCTTAAATTAATAAATTTTAGATCTTTCTGTTTAGACCTAAAGAGAATTCTAAATATGATTTTAGAATCTTGAGAATAGAAAGAAAATTATACCTTTGCTTTTCTTGTCTTTCGAATGAATGGAATGAGCTTAACTCCGGATCTCAACTCCACCTTGGATTTGAAACCCTGAATTTGAATCTTTACAACAAAAGATTAGCGAAATAGCGTAATGAATGTAAATTGAAATTGAAATTTAAACAACAGCTCTTTTGTATCAAATTTCAAACAGATCTTAAACACAATAAGTATATTAGTATCAAAGAGTTTCTGCCTTGGAATCTATGTCAAATGAGCGTAAATGAGGCTCTATTTATAGAGCTACTGAGGAGGATGCCAGTGGTACGAATGGTGACATTGGTAGGTCATCGGCGGCATAGGCGGCATCGGATACATGCCGGACGTCCAGGCGGCACATTAGGTGTGCCGCCCATACTGCCGGCATGCATTTTGTGCCGCCTATGAGGCGGCATGACCGGCATGCCGCCCAGAGAGGCGGCGTGCCTCTTACGCACTGACTGGCTGGTTTGACCTATTTCTTGCTTTTTCATTCGTTTTGGTTCCATTTCAGTTTCGATTCAAGCTTGGTTTGATTCTGTGGATTCATAACTGAAAGACGGTCGAATGTAGGAGTAATTTTGAGAGTTCATAGCTGCCCCCTTATCTAATTTGGCCAGACAGAGGCTAAATCTGATAAGTGTGAACCAGAAGGCCTAAGACATCATTTTGAGCATTATGAATGTCCCTTTCTGTATTGGGAGTTGTACAAAAGCTCCATATCTGATTTTTGGCTTTTCTAACCCTGTCTGGTCTATTTTCTAATTTTTAAGTTATTTTTGGATTTTTAGTTTTTCTAGAATTTTGGGAGATTCTGAACTCCGATTAAAACTCTATCTATTTCGGGAGATGGATAAAAATCATGCAGATTGACTGCTTCAGACGGAACTGGATTTTAATTTAAAATGAGCCTGTTATGGCGAAACCACATGAACTGGACCTGCGAATCAAAAAAGTTAATAAATGTTGTTATGAGGGGGGCACACCTCTACTCCTATATATACCTTCATTCCTTCACATTTTTCATAAGTTCATTTTTTTTTCTTTTTCCTCTCTCTCTCTAGCTCTCATTTCTCTCTCTAAATATTTTTCTTTTCTCTCTTTTTTTTTTTTACTCCCTCTCAGTATGGAAGCCTTCAATCAGCCAGCAAAGGGTGCTCAGAACCCGGAGACATTGCTAAAGGAGCCAGATCATTATGTTAGCTACACTGGATCTCTTCAAGTATTTTTTCCCTGCATAGTAAAAATTATAATAATTATCAATATTTATTTATTTTCAAAAATTACAGAGAGTACAGCTGAGGCCTAGGGGAGGCCGTAGTGTTATGGAGTTGGTCTGCCTCTATCTGGGTAATCAGGAGGCTATCCGTCTGCACCTCGAGCCATTTGGCTTGCTCGGGTGGCTGGAGCTGGACATCAAGCAGCCGGTTAATACCATTGTGGTCAGGGCATTGGCGGAGCACTGGTGGGATACTACAAATACATTCCATCTTTCCTGTGGCAAGATGACAATCACTCCCCTTGAGTGGAGCATGCTTACTGGTATGCATTTTAGATCTCGTTCTCTTGAGTTTTATTCTTCGTGGATCGAGCACTCTTCTGTAGAGATGACTGCTCTGATTGGGGCTGACCCCCCTCGTGGGAACCTTAATGTCCCATGCTCCTAGCTTCATCAGGCCTTGATGACCATGGGTTAGACTCCAAGTCAGTATGATGTTGACAGGGTGCCAGACTATGTGCCTTGATTATCTTGAGTTATACCTTTCTCTACTGTACTCGAGGTGAGTATTGTACTATTATCCTAGTTATCTGATATCTGTTTAGTGACTGATAAAATTTTATTTCTTGCAGTATTGGGCTTATGAGCACTTTCCGATACTGGCTCCACCATTAAGAGAGCCTACTGCTATTGACCCTCCATACAAATGTCTATGGAGGATGTCCAACAGAAATTCCTTTATGGCACTGTCATTTAATAATTGCAGACTGATCTTTGCTAGTTTGACCATGGACTAGGTATTCTTTTTGTTGATCTTGACTTGAATCTTACTATTTACCTTTTACTGCTTATATTGCAATCTGTTTGTAGGTGAAATGGATGCTATTTATCAGATTCACAAAGTGGATCCCTGACGGATCAGGCCTAGTATGGACTTATCCTCTTATCGACTCTTGCTCCGTTGTGAGTCTTTGAGGATGTTCTACTTAGGAGAGAGGGTGAGGGCACAGATTACAGGAGAGAGAGTTATGTCACAGTCCCCTCCGGTAGATATGAGGTATGGATTGACAATCTTAGGAGAGGATGGTTAGGCTGACGGAGTTTCCTGTCTAGATTACCTATTGCCTGACATAGACTATGATGAGTTTTATGAGGCATCTTTGATGTGGGGCTCACCTCCCCTGGATAGATTGCAGGGACTGTCACATTGAGGATCTAGTTCAGCGACTTCCTAAAGGCCTCCTTCTAGAGTTGGGAGTTTCATCTCTCTATGGGCCGGTAGTACTATTCGGGTCGGCAGCATGAGTCCTAAGGTTGGACCTTCAGGTGTTATAGCTGGTCCTTCAGGTTTTGCAGCCGATCCTTCTGGGATTGGTCCTTCAGGGGCTAGTGGCTCTACTCTAGCCCCAGCTCCAAACGCTTCAGTGGGAGGTTCGACTGATCTAGTTCCCTTGCTTGCTGGCCTTATCTAGTTACCAGCTCACCTTGATTATATTTCTTATGACGATCGATCACAATATTACAATCTTCCTGAAGACCGGCCAGCCTTTTTCCCTACTATTCCTGAGAACATTACAGAGGTAAAATTCTGCATAGCTGGTGTTTTAACCTTTGTCTGCTTTGTAGTGATCCTCACACATTTTTCTTTTTTTTTCAGGTTCCCATGGAGTTCATCCGTTATCACTACAATCTCTTGGGCCAATATGCATTTGCTATGAGCTCTCTTTTGCATGATAGGGATTTGATGGATGAGGGTCATAAGGATGAGGTGCCCAAGTGAGGACGCCGCAGACCCAAGCATGGTCGTTAGTGATCTTTTTTATCAGCTTTTGCTTTATTATATATACATGTACTGAGGATGATGCATTCCTTATGTAGTATTTTGGATGTATGCATGATATTTTGGATATATGCACTCTTTATGCTTACGCTATGCACTCTTTATGCTTACGCACTATCTTGGATGTATGTATGATATGTATGACTTGCGGATGTTCTGGATGAAATGGGCGCATGATATGGATGCAGACACTTGACTGAATAAGGTTTCTATTGTGCCAGTCCTTATGCTTTTCTCTCATTTCTGCATCGATTTTGAAAAAAAATGAATTATTTTAGGCCAAAAATTTTGAGAAATCATGGTAAAAATATGTTGGAGGACAAATGGAACAATGAGGCACAGGTGGTGGGGCAGTACAGTGTGCCGCCGGTCTAGGCGGCATGATCTTCATGCCGCCGTCCAAGACGGCACGACCGGTGTGCCACTGGCCTGGGTGGCATGATCAGTGTGTCGCTGGTAACAACTTTAGCAGTTAGATTTTCATTTATTTAAGCAGATTTCATCCTTTTCAGTCTGTACCATCGATTTTCGAGCCTCTAAAAGTCATTTTTCAACCATATTTTTGCTTTCCATCAATTTTATTATTTTTATTCCTCATAATGGAGCCCTATTTCAGCCATGCAATATTCTTATGGTGCAAGAACCTTACTAAAGTGGAGAGGATTAACCTAAGAAAGTATGGGGTAAGTGCTATGCCCACCCTAAGAGGCATAAAAATTGATTGGGAGTTTCTGCACGCATGCATGCTCTTTTGGGATTCAGATGCCCATGTCTTCAGATTTGGCACATCTATGGGGGAAATGTGTCCTACATTCGAGGAGTTTTCTGTGTTACTCGAATCTGATCCAGAGGCTATGCTGGCTATACCTGTTGAGAAAGTAGGATATTTTAACTCTTTTTGGAGACTTCTTGACTTGAGTACAGAGACTGCTAGTCCCATGGTAGTAGATGATTGGGTAGATCTAACTGCTGTGATTACAAAATTCCATGATCCTAAGGATTTTAAGGATGATGGGTGGTTTCATTTGAGGATGCGGGCTCTATCCTTCTGTTTGACTGCAAGATATATTTTTGTAAACCCTACTAGTTGGGGGGATGCTAAAGTCACTAAGCTAATTCCACAAATGGAAGAAGGGAGATCTATTGCCGCTATAGTGCTGGCTGAGACCATCATGAGCTTGGACAGGTCTTGCACTTCTGATGGGCCATGGACAATTAGCCCTATCATTCTACAGGTTGAATTCTTGCTTCTAAATTTCATTTCGACTGCTTTTCATGTTTTTCTTATGCTTATCTTTTTGCACTTTTTCAGATTTGGTTGAAAGACCATCTGCGGATAGTGGGACCTCTCACAAAGGTGGATTATTTTGCTTCCTGGTATAGGACCAGGACCATTGTGATCAAACGAAACTCAGAGAAAGAGTGGATAAAATGGCTGATGGAGCTTGATTTTGATGACCTGTGATGGAGGTGTGAATGGTACAAGATCAACAGTTTCATGACCATAAGCTTTGGCTACAAGATGGTCTATTTGCTGGGTCAAGGATGGTGACATTTTACCAAGCTACTATGGTTATGCGTCAAATGGGACATAGTCAGTGTGTGCCCCCAGATGGTGCTCTATTTGAATCTATTCTGATTACTGAGACCGTTGCTCAAGCTGTCAGGAATGGATGGGTAAAAGGCTTTCATGCTGTTCGTCCTGCTCACCAAGACGATAAATCCTTGCAGTATATTGACTAGTGGATAGCCAACTCGTGGAAGTCAGAGAAGGCTAGGAGGGTCGCTATACTTGAGGAGATAGAGCAAGAATCATGATTGTTGTTTTAGCTTAGGATAATGATTTGATTATGTCTTTATTCTCTTTTGATGTTCCAAAAATTAAATGAGACAAATAAGATATCATTTTTCTTCTTATCTCTTTTATTGCTCTAATTTTTACCTAAATTGCCCTTTCGGGTTTTCAACTTAGCGAGCTTTCTATTTTTTATTATTATTTTGTTTTTTTTTATGACACAATTAAGAGCCAAATGAATGTGAAGTGAAAATTTTATTGATGAATTAGACTAAACCCGCAAGGGCTGCCTACGTATCTCCTTACAATGATACATGATTTTTTATTCTTTTTCCTCTTTATAGAGAATCAGGTTCACATAGTTCTGGTTTTGAGCAAAAAATGTGAATGGTGTGCATGATTTCATAATGATTGCAAATGCTATGTATGAATTACAAGGATTCTTATGCAAAGTATCTCTTGAGTTGATCCAGATTGCATGGGCTAGCAAATTCTATGCCATCCAAGTCTATCAAGATTGCTGCTCCACCAGATAAGATCTTCTTGATCACAAATGGACCACTCCAATTAGGTCTGAATTTTCCCCTTAGATCATGAACAGGTGCCCTTATTTCTTTCAAGACAAGGTGACCCTCTTGCAATCCTCTATTCCTAACTTTCTTATCGAAGTGCCTAGCCAGTTTCTGTTAATAACTTTGCATCTGATATAAGGCATCCATTCTCTTTGCGTCGATGGCAAGAAGTTGGTCATGGTAGCCTTTCGTCCATACCCCTTCATCCAACTGACTCTCCCTCACAATTGTAACAACCCACATCTATCCTAGGAGTTTTCATGACAAATTGCTTGAATTTAGAGTTATTGTGACAAAATATGTGATTTTATGAAAATTCATGTGTGACGTGATTTATGAGTTTGGGGTATGTTAAATTAATTTTAATATGCTTAATATGAATTATTATTGTGAAATAAATGATTTGAATAAAATGTATTAGCATGAAATAATTTATTTTTCGTATTAAAAAATCCAAATACCCAAAAGCCTACTACACAAAAACACTTCGAACCTAGCTCATTAAGGGCATACTTGGAAATTGCACCCCAAACCCTAATATATAAGCAAAATTTCGGCCCCCATCAGTTTAGACAGTAGCCACACTTTGTTATTCCAGTATTTTCATAGAAAAATTCTCCCAAAGTAATTCTCTCTACCGAAATTAAGAAAACACTTTTCCATTTCGCGATTTCTTGACCGTAATCGTAAGTTTTTCTTCTCTTTTGATTTCTAAATTGATTTCTATAAAATAAATTATGGAAAAATTATTTTGAACTAGTTGATTACTGATTTTTATAGATTTAATTCTGTTTGGGTGAGTTTTTGGAAGAGAAAATCTATTTTCTACCAAAAACACGATTCTTTTAGCGAGATTTCTCCAAAGGGAAATTCTATAACTTAAAAATCACAATTTTCATGCATAAACATCATAAGGGGGGACAATTTGTGTATGGTTGTGTTCTAAACTGATTTTTGATTTGTTTTGATGGAAAATATTGGATTAAATAATATTTCTACATATTTTCGTAATGACCAGAAAGTTTCAAAAAACAAAGGAGTTCAAGGTTTTTGTGTTAGAACTTGGAAGTTGGAAAATATTATTCTTGAATGGACATATGGCTGCAAATTTGTGTGAGGAAGTGCTCTAATATGATATTTTTTTTGTTTAGATGAAAAATAATGATTTGAATCATGTGTCTGTTTATCGCTGAAAAGAACGAAAAGCGCGGAAAGCGCGAAAACTCATGATTTTTCACCTAAGCCTTTAAACTTGGAATTTTTTTGTATAAATCCTATCTATGGCTGTCGAATCATGTATGGATGTGTTCTAAACTAATATTTGCTATCATTGAATGAAAAATAATAGTTTAAACAACCTGTTTACATATTTCTGAAATGACCAGAAAATACCAAAAATAAGAATGGTTTTATGCTCTATAATTCAAAAGTTGAATTTTTGTGTATAAATAACACCAAGAGTGGCCGATTCTTATGAATTTAAATTCTAAGATAATTTTTGTTGCTTTTACATGAAAAATCTTGATTCAAACCATGTTTTTACATATTTCTGAAATAGACGGAAAGTGCAAAAAGACAAGAATCTTTTTGTCCCAATGGTTATAAATTTTATGTGATGTGTTTTGATGATTGTTGACATGTATGTATGTATAATAAATGATAAAATTGCATGTTAGTTGAAGGTATGATCCTAGATAAGCTTAAATGCATTTTGGTATACTTAAGGTATACTTAAGGTATCTTAACTTTATAATATGATTAGAATGCAAATGTGATTGGGGAATTTAGAACTAGATGTTATGATGACTTGATAATGAATATATGGTTATGAGTTAATGAAGTGAAAGGGATCGTAAGAGTTAAGCATGACGCTTGAAAGGTTAATTGTTAAGTTGACATGTATGGAAGTGTAAAGTAAACTAAGATAATTGTTAAAGTGAATTGATATTGAGGTAATAATATTGTGATGACCCTAAAAAAGTATTGATATGATTGTAATGTGTTGTCATGAGAGCCTATAAGGCCTAAGTATGCAAGACTTTTAAAGTCAACGTGCTATGTGCAAGTGATGAGTAAACCTATATGTGAACTCTAATGTGTATGCTATATATGCATGGGTAGTTATGGGATAGGAGCATCATGAGTAAATAAATACGAAGTATTAAATCAAATATTATGTTAGAATTTGAGGAGCTTTAGAAGTGCAAAAGGGACTACGTGTACTAGGAGCAAAGGAACCCCAAGTACTAGGAGCAAAGGAACCCCAAGGTGAGTAAACATTGTATTCATTCTTCAAGGGTGAGTAAACATTGTATTCATTCTTCAAGTGTGAGTAAATACTATGTTCACGTTATAAGTGCAAGTAACATTTTGTTATGTTACAAATGGGTGAAAACATGCCATGTGAGCCTTTGTGATTCTTGAAACCCAAGTTCTTTCCATTCTAAATATTACTATATGATTTCTTTGTCAAACTTGGGTTGCTAAAGGACATTTGGTCCAAAACTAGTTTGTTTATCCATTGAGAACTTCTTGTGATTAACACCCTAACTTGTATTCTTTCTGGAACTACACTATCATTGTATCTTTTATTTAGAAGTTAAACCACTATTGTTATTAAGATACATGTTATTGTTACCTTATGTGATATTGTTAATTGTAATTACCATTAGCTCTAGCTATAGTACATTTTACCCTTTATGCAGAAATCCTTGTATCGATGCGAGTAATCATCGGCTATGTGCTTTTCGTACCGATGCGAGTAATCATCGGCTATGTGCTCCTCGTACCGATGTAGGTAATCATCGGCTATGTGCTCCTCGTATCGATGCGAGTAATCATCGGCTATGTGCTAATCGTACCGATGCGAGTAATCATCGGCTATGTGACCCTCGTACCGATGCGAGTAATTATCGGCTATGTGTTCTAGTGATTATGGCAATAGCCTTCACTCTATGTGTTCGAATGATTATGGCAATAGCCTTCACTCTGTGTATTATAAGTGTGATTTCTGCAAACCTTTCTAAACTACAAACTATGAATCATGAACTATAAGTTATGAGCTATGGGCCTTTCTAAGTGATATGTGTTATTGTACAATCCCTATCGTTTACTCATTGAGATCATCTATCTCACCCCTTTTTCCTTATGTGGTTCTAGGTGAGCAAATGTGAGGAGGCAAGGTGATGGCTCAAGCATTCTACCTCGCTTGGGGAATTCCTTGTCTAAGTTATTAATAATACTATTTTATGAAGTCTTGTCATTAGATGCTCCGGGAATGTTGATTGATACTTATTGATATATATATTATTTTCCTTATGGATTTTATATGAAATGATTTATTTTCGACTTCCGCAATTTAAGGTATTCATCTAAATGTTTTGAATGAGTTATCGTAAGAGGTTTGGTAAGATCCTAGGCATGATTTATTTATATGTAAGTGGATTCTACAGGCGTGGGTGACCTTATGTCTCCCTATGTTCTAGGACCGTCATATCTCCAAAGTTGGAATGTGACAACAATGCGAGCTGATTTGACCTCTACCTCGATTGGCAGGACAGCTTTCATCCCGTACACCAAAGAGTAAGGTGTAGCACTAGTTGGAGTATGCACTATTGTTTTGTATCCCCATAAAGTGTATGGTAAATGTAGGTGCCAATCCTTATGGTTGTCAACCATCTTTTGTAGTATATTCTTGAGAGTCTTATTTGCAGCTTCAACTACACCATTTGTTTAAGACCTGTATGGAGAAGATTTGTGGTGTTGGATTTTCTCCTTTAATAGCTAAGTGACCTCCCTTTGGAAGTGAGATACATTATCAGTGATGATCTCAAAAGGAATCCCATACCTACAAAGGATGTTGGTACGGATAAACTAAGCTACTTGTTTGGAATCCAATATTTGGTAAGGTGCAGCTTTAACCCATTTAGAGAAATAATCAATAGCTACCAAAATGAATTCATACTTGCTGAAAAGACTTTGGGCTTATTTTGCCAATGACGTCCAGGCCCCATGTTGGGAATGTCCAAGGCGTGGTGATAGGAGATAGAGGTACAGGAGGTTTCTTCTGAAATTTGGCGCAGATTTGGCACTTATGGCACTTTTGAACATATCTTGTGCAATCTTGATTCATAGTAAGCCAGAAGTAACCCTAATTCATGATCTTGCAGGCTAAAGCAATTTCGTTCATGTGTGGACCTTTGTTACCACCATGCATCCATTCTATGATCTATTGGGCTTCTGTTTCAGTGACACATCTCAGATGGATGTTATCCCAAACTCATTTATAGAGCACTTCCCCGTTTGGAATGAAACCCTTGGACAACTGTCTTAAAGTCCTCTTTTTTGTTTTAGAGGCCCTTTCAGGATAGAGTCTATTCTTGATGTAATTGAAGATATCCCAAAACCATGGTTTGCTATCAACTGCTTGAATATTCAAACAATGAGTTATGCAACCTGGCTCATGTTTAACTTCAATTATAACAAGTCTAATTATGAAGCCGTCACTTATATCAAGCATTGAGGTGAGTGTTGCCAAAGCATCAGCAAATCTGTTCTTCGTCCTTGGAAGATAATGGAAAGACAATTCATACAAATTGGCTGCTAATTCATTTAAGCATTTATGCTAAGGAACCAAACGCTCTTCTCTGATCTTCCACTTCCCCAAGGCATGGGAAACTATCATATTCGAATCCCCATAAATCTCAAGGCATTTAATTCTGAGCCTTATTGCTGCTTCAAGACCAAAGATGCATGCTTCATACTCTGCTTCATTGTTTGTTACCTCGAAGTTTAGTTTGATAGCTATGGGTAGGTTTTCCCCACTTGGTATAATGAACACAATGCGGGCACCATACCCTTTGTTGTTAGATGCCCTATCAAAGTAGAGCTTCCAAACTTCATTGTCGATTGTCAGGATATCTTCATTAGGAAATTCAAGCTCGACCCATTAATCTTCTACTAGAGCTCCAGCTAACTGATTAGCCATTATGCTACCCTTAACTACTTTCTGTTGTACATATTTCAGATCATATGCAGCTAATATAGCCATCCATCTTGCCATCTTACTGTCAAGAATTGGCTTCTCCATAAGGAATTTCAAAAGGCTCTTGTCAGTAAGAACATAAGTTGTAAAAGAGCAGAGGTAGTGTTGCAACTTGTGGCAAACCCATACCAAAGCAAGACATAGCTTTTTTGTAAAACTATACTTGAGCTCATGAGATAGCATCCTCTTGCTCAAGTAATAGATGGCATTCTTCTTACTAGAATCAGGAGCATTTTGAGCAAGCATTACCCCTATTGCTTCATCAGTTACTGATAGGTAAAGTAACAAAGGCTTTCCAAACTTTGGTGGCTGTAGTACCGATGGGTTTAGTAAGTATTGCTTGATTTGGTCAAAAGCTTTTTGACAGTCGTCATTCCATTGCTTGGAGGCCCCTTTTCTGAGTAACTTGAAGATGGGCCCACATACATCAGCCAACTAATTGATGAATCGACTAATGTATTGTAACCGTCCAAGAAAAACTCTAATCTCCTTTTCTGTTTTAGGAGGTGGCATTTCTAGAATTGCCTTTGATTTAGCAGGATCCACTTTTATACCCTTCTTGCTGACCATGTGGCCTAGGAATACTCCAAATGAAGCTCCAAAGACACATTTGGCAGGATTGAGCTTGAGATTGTACTAGCAAAGTCTAAGGAAGAATCGCTTTAGTGCCTCTGAATGTTCTTCGGTAGTTATGCCTTTTATTACCATGTCATCCAGATAAAATTCAATTTCTTTATGTATCATGTCATGGAAGATGGTATTTGCTATCCTTTGGTATGTTGCCTCGGCATTTTTAAGCCCAAATGGCATAACCTGATAACAATAGGTGCCCCATTCAGTAATAAAGGCTATCTTCTCTTTGTCAGGAGGATGAACCATTATCTGATTGTACCCTGCAGCCAAGTCAGTTGAGGAAACCATTTCAGAACCTGTCCTGCGGTCCACTAAAAGATCAATATGAGGCAAAGGAAAATCATCCTTAGGGCAAGCTTTATTCAGATCCCTGTAATCCACACACATTTTGACTTTACGATCTTTCTTAGGAACCGGCACAATGTTAGCAAGCTAGGATGGATAGTTGATGGGCTCAATGAAGTTGTGGTTCAGTAGCTTAGTAATTTCCTCCTTAATTGGTATGAACCATTCCATCTTGAGTCTTCTCAACTTCTGCTTGACAGGCTTAGAACTTAGGTAAACTAGGATTTTATGAACTGCTATGCTTGGATCCAACCCTATCATGTCTTTTGGCTGCCATGCAAAACAGTCTTGAAATTCTCTGATCATCTTCTCAATATGATCCCTGTTTATGCATACAGATACAATGAATGTAATTTTTGGTATGTCATGAGTGCCAGCATTAATGGGCTCTTTAATTGCATCATCTTTTATTTTATTTATTTCATTTTTACTTGATGTTTCATTTAAGTCAGATTTAAAAGTTGGAACATTAAAGAAAAATGGAGACACATGATCGTAAGAGGAAAGAGTACTTTTTATTAAATTCAAATGGGGATATGTCCCAATTTACATCAAATTGAAAAGTTAGACCCTTAAGGTCAGTTACATCATTATCAACAGAAGAAACAGAAGAGATAGACTCAGATTCAAAAGACAAGTCTAGTTCAGACTGAGACCCTGATTCAGATTGGGACTCTGGTATGGATTCCAGTTTAGAAGGATAAAAGGAGCTCTTCTCAAAGGACCAATTTTGCAGCTCGATCTCGGTGGGCTGGATTAAGGTGGAAGGGTCAGTTTTCTCCTCCTTAACAATGAGCATGAACACTTCATCAAAAAGACTAGCCTCCATATTCTCTTCCCAATCTTGACTAAGCATATCGATTGGTTCACAGTCTTCTAACTTAAGCCTGACATCAGAAAAGATTTCAAACCTGGGGATTAGTTTTTTGGTAATAGGGCAAACCCAAGGCTCAGGAAAGTTACAGTAAGGAACTGTGTCGCCTTTCTTTACAAAATAGCCATTTAGAGTTTTGAAGTAAAGGCGCATGGGCCAGTCATAAACCTCACCTCTTTTAAGGGCAATTGTTCTGTCTTTAACCTAGTTTTCCATTTTTGCAAGATCTTCATCAATGGGCTATGCCTTAGCCTAAATGGTAGCATTATGACTGGGTAGTCCAAGAAAGACTTTAAGCCCTGTTGGCTTCTTCCCAAACCTAAACCAGGAAAGTAGTTCATTTTTTGGAGCATGTTAGCAATAGCAATATTCCCAAAGGGGTCAAAATCAAATGGAATGAACTCTTTACCCTCTTCGCCCTCAATGTATTGTATGAAGGAGAAGCCAGAGAGTGGATAAGTGGACAGCTCAGGCTGGATCTCGAGAATGGGAACAGAGCTTAGGATGTCTGGTTTTCTATGCATGTCCCCTTTGACAGTCATGACCCTATTTTTGAAAGGAAACTTGGCCTTCTAGTATAAAGAGGAAGGGATAGCCTTTGCTTAGTGGATCCAAGGCCTTCCAAGTAATAGGTTGAAACATGAAGGTACATTAATCACTTAGAAAGGTATAGTGAAAGATGTCAGCCCAATGGTTACATTGATGATAGCCACCCCAAGGACTTCTCTTTTGGTATTGTCATACACCCTTACTATCTAATCTGAAGGGGTAAAATCAGTAACTTCCAGTCCCAAGCAGCTTGCTACCTTCATAGGGCATACATTTAAGGCTGAACCATTATCAATCAGAACCATTGGCACAGTCTTTCCCCGAGTCACCATCGTAATGTAAAGGGCATTATTGTGGCTAAAGTCTCCTTCTGGGATGTCAGTCTCTGCAAAAGTGATGGACACCCCTTTAGCTGCACAGGTAATAAAAGCAACAAGGCTTTTCGATGTGATATCAATTGGAGCTTGGCATTGATTCAATGCCTTGCGAAGAGCTTGGCGGTGAGGATATAAGGACTGGATCAAACTCCAAATTGATATGTTGGCTTGTGTTTTCTTGAGTTGTTTGAGAATGGGATCTTCATCTAATTCAAGAATCCCTTTCAATTTGTTGGCGGGTGTAGGAATGGGTTGGATAGGTTGAGTATTTGGACTTGGTTGGCTTTTGATGATTCTACCACTCCTGGTGATGGCATCAATTTCCTCGACTAGGTTGGTGAGGTCCAAGACACAGCAATAATCGAGATTTGACTCAATCAAAGAGATAAGGTCAACTACCTTATGATTATTTATGGTATTGACTGTGTGGTTAGGTAAAGGGTTGGTGTTGATATTGGGTTGGGTTTTTGGTGGTATCAAGTCATTGGAATCAAAAAGGTCCTGAATTCTGTGTCTAAGGGCCTTGCACACATCTGTTTTGTGCCTAGGTCCTTGATGGTAGTCACACCTCTCGTTTGGGTTATGATTTTTTGGCAGTGGATTGGGGAGTGGTCTTGGTTCAAGGGGTTTCACCATGTTTTCCTCAAGTAGCTTTTTTAGGATAATACTCATAGGTACACCCCCTAGATTAGAAAACTGCCTCCTTTCAATCCTGAGAGGCTTTTTGATAGTCATAGCATTAACTTTCCCCCTTTTATGATTCGTTGAGGAAGTCACATTACCTTGATGAGTTGGCTTTTTATATCTTGACCCTGATGCAGACTCTTCTTTAATCTGACCATTCTGAATCAGGTCTTTAATTTTTGAAACAGTAGCAATAAGGGCTTTGAAGGAAGGCAAGTATTGAGTCTGTAGCCTTTCTTGGTAAACTGGCAGAAGATTCTTGACAATTATGTCAATTTGTTCATTTTTAGGAGGCCGATTCACCATCTGAAAAGCCTTTTTCCTCCACCTCGTAAGGAATGAAGAGAAGGATTCCTTTGCATACTGCTTGGTGGTCTCGAGGTCTCTCCTTGTTACATTAACCTCGATGTTATAGTGATACTGTTGGATAAAGATATTGCAGATGTCATTCCAGTTCTATTTTTTAGAGACATCCAAGTCTACAAACCATTTCACAGCTGTACCAGTCAATGACTGTTGAAATAATTAGGCTAGGAGTTCGTTATCTATACCCAAAGGATGCATGGCCCTCACATATACCTTGAGATGGGTCTTGGGGCAGGTAGTCCCGTCAAACTTGTCAAACTCAAGCATCCTGAACTCGGGAGGAATCTTGCATTAGGGAATAAGCTTAGGGACCCCGTATCAACTAAATCCTTTTTCTTTTTCATGCCCAACAACATTTTCTCCATGTGCTCCATTTTCTCCATGCAGACTTTTATTTCAGGATTGACTTCCTTCCCTTGGAAAGGATCCGCAGGTCGGGAAGTGAAAGTAAAGGTGAGATTTGATGGTTGTATAATCATGGGTTGAAAAGGTGAGTTATTTTTGAGGAACTCAAGTGACGGGATAGGTAATGATGGAATAATGTCGGTGTTTGTAGGTTCTTTGTCTCTGGATTCAACTTTGGAAGTGGATCCATAGACAGGATAAAGGTGGGTTTCAGATCAACTTTGAATGGTTTTGGGTCAGTTGGGTTTTGAGCCAGGGAGGCCTGTTCCAGCATGGTATGGACATCCTCCATGGTAGCCCTCCTTTGGGCTTTCAGCATATCTTGGAAAAGGGCTTCTTACCTCTTCATCATGGTCTCTTAATGTTCGGAGAGCTTAGCAAAAAGCTCGTCAAAGATTTCATTAGCTCTGGTGGTAGTGATCTCATCTCCGGCAACAGACATCTTGTCAACCTTTAGATAGAGAGATAAAGCTGGGTCAGTTTCTAGCTTAGGTATGGAATAAAGATCATATAATATATTAGCCTTTGATTGGGACCATAAGTTGACATGGGTTTGTGATTGGGACTAGCAGTGTTTGAGTGAGATTAAAACTCTCCAAATTTGTAAGGTTTATGCATGCATGCATGTATGCATGAATAAAAAAGGTTTCATGATAATGACATACTAAGTTCTAGTATTATGGTGTATACAATCCTAAAGGAAGGTTCTATGAGTCATTACATGAGAGGGTTAAGGTGGTTTTGAAGGGAACCCATCACACTAGAGATGTGATATACCTAACCACATGTGAGATAAGGAGCCTCGCGTGGGTCAAATGGTATGTGCATACTCGTTACACTTTTAAAAAGATTAGAGGATATGTCATGGGCTGGATGATTTCACTATTAGCAAGCAGACCTACGGAAGGTTGCCCACTCAATGTTACTTTCTATCCTTTGTTTTCCTAAAAGCCAGGCTTTTGTGGACCAGGAGTTCGATTTAGTGATGTATGAAAGAGTTATTTTGTATTTAAAGCCAAACTCGATATTTTACCAAAAGTAATCCACTTTATCTTTTGAAAAAGATTTTAAATCCCTAGTGGAGTCACCAACTGTGAGGCCTCACCCGAGCACCAGTCCAATCCGCCGAGGAATCGAAATGCTCTTCGAGAGAAACTCTATGATTGGAACTCGCTGTAAGTTCAGAAAATTAATTTTTGTGATTTTAAAGTTGTGAAAGTGAGTCACCACTTTAATTTAATTGTTTTAATTGGGAAAATTAAAGAAAACCCAACATGATTGACTTTACAAAATATTTGATTTATCCCAATGGAAAATACACTAATCCGCGAGTGACCAAAGAGGACTCGGGGATCAGGTTTTGGTAACTACACAATTGAGAAAATATAATTTTCTTTAGTTTGGCTAAAAAGTGCAAAATAACTCTTAAAAAAGGAATTTTCGTATATGCATGAATAGGAATATCATGATGCATGAAACAGATATATATAATAAGATGAAATGACAATTATAGATAAATAAGCAAAATAAATCCTACTTAATTATTACATGATCAAAACGAATAAAAAGAAAGAGGATCTTTTCTCTAGCCCTTATGGGTACTAGGGAAAGCACACATTCCCCAACCATACTAAAGAAATGACAGTACAGATTTGGAAAAAATAACAAATATAAAAGGAAAAATGTCATTAAAAATGATTTTGGAGTTGATGCCTTTTCAGAATGGCAGCTTGTGTATCCTATTGAATAGGAATCAAACCCCACGCAGTTTTTCTTTCTTGCGAAGGAGGGGTTCTAGAAAAAAGTGTTGGTTTGTTTATTAATTTAATTCTGATTCTTAAATTAATAAATTTTAGATCTTTTCTGTTTAGACCTAAAGAGAATTCTAGATATGATTTTAGAATCTTGAGAATAGATAGAAGATTATAACTTTGCTTTTCTTGTTTTTCGGATGAATGGAATGAGCTTAGCTCCAGATCTCAACTCCACCTTAGATTCGAAGCCCTGAATTTGAATCTTTACAACAAAAGATTAGCGAAATAGCGTAATGAATGTAAATTAAAATTGAAATTGAAACAACAGTTCTTTTGTATCAAATTTCAAACAGATCTTAAACACAACAAGTATATCAGTATAAGAGAGTTTTTGCCTTGGAATTTGTGTCAAATGAGCCTGAATGAGGCTCTATTTATAGAGCTGCTAAGGAGGATGCTGGGGGTACAGACAGCTGCATTAGCAGGTCACAGGCGGCATCGAAGACATGCTGGACATCCGGGTAGCACACCGTTGGCACACATTTCATGCCGCCTACGAGGCAGCACACCGGAGTGAGGCGATATGCCTCTTGCATGTTGACCGGCTAGTTCGACCTGTTTCTTGCTTTTTCATCCGTTTCGGGTCCATTTCAATTTCGATTCAAGCTCGGTTTGATTTTGTGGGCTCATAACTAAAAGACGGTCGACTGGAGGTATAATTTTGAGGGTTCACAGCTGGAAAGTAGCTCAATTTATAAAGTTGGTGAAGGGGTACTGTCGGATGCTGGCAGCGGCACCAGCAGTACACCGGCCAGCCAGGTGGCACCCAGATTGCACTAGCTGCCAGGGCGGTACATTGGGCATGCTGCCCATGTCACCTGCATGCTAGGCATGCTGCCCAATGCGGTGGCACGCCGCAGAACAGCTGGTCTAACTTGATTTTAGACTTTTTTGTCCGTTTCTGGTTTGTTTCAGATCTGATTTGAGCCCGGTTTGATTCTATGGGTTTATAACTAAAAAACAGTTGACTAAAGATGAAAGATTTAGGAAATTTATTTTTCAATGGGGCACTACCCCCTTGACCCCTGCCCGCTAATCGGTTAGTGGGACCGCCGTATGCGTAGCGCACTATTCTTAGTAAGTGTTCAGCTACAGCTGGATCATAAGGGTGCAAATTTGAGGGTTCACAACTGCCTCCTCATCAAAATTGGCTTTAAGCAAAAGGCAATTCTGATAATAGTGAATCCTGAGAAGAGATGTCATGTCAGACTTTGGGCTTGTGCTCTTGCAACATCAGATTTTTGGCTTATATGTTCTTTTGCCATGTCAGATTTTAGGCTGTGTCATGTCAAAACATGGGCTATACCATATCAGACTCTGGGCTTGTGATATCTACTTGTGCTTATCATGCATGAGGACATTCATGCTTTATGCAAATTGAACCTTATGAAGGACAAATATGGTATAAAGATATGAACCTTTTGGGAGAGGGTCTATAGGATAAATGAGATTTTGTCAATGGCTATTGGTTTGACCTTGGCGTTGGATGTTAGAATGGTCATAGTGATCTTCAATTAAGGCTATATGTCTAGCCTAATTGTTGGAGGTAAAGATGATTTGGTGAATTTTAATCAAGGCTATTTGTTCTGCCTAGACTTTAAGATTTGGAGATTTGGTCCATCTAGAGAATTCAAATTAATTTAGCAAGGCCACCTGTTCAGCCCTACTATTGGGGAGATTATAATGAAAGTTATCTATTTGGCATTGATGTTTGGGAAGATTAGGATCAAAGCTATCTGTTTCGCTTTGGTAGTTGGGAGGATTATAGTCAAAGCTATCTGTTTGGCTTTGGTGGTTAGGAGGATTAAGGTCAAAACTATCTATTTGGCCTTGTTAGTTAGGAAAGTTATGATCAAAGTTATCTGTTTGGCTTTGGTGGTTGGGAGGATTAAGGTCAAAACTATCTGTTTGGCCTTGTTGGTTGGAAAAGTTACGATCAATGCTATTTGTTTGACTTTAGTATTAGAAGGATTGGGATCAAAGCTATCTGTTTGACTTTGGTGGTGGGAGGAATAGGATCAAAGCTATTTGTTTGGCTTTGATGTTAGGAGGAATTGGGACAAAGCTATCTGTTTGGCCTTGATGTTAGAAAAGCTGGGATCAAAGCTATATGTTTGGCTTTGGTGTTAGAAGGATTGGGATCAAAGCTATCTATTTGACTTTGGTGTTAAATTTAGAGAAGGTTATGTATCTAAAGGACAAGGGGTGTGGGAATGTTAGTATGGGTTGCTCAACTCAGTTTGCCTATTGAAAGTTACGATTGAGGATTAGTCCTTATAGGAAAAGGTCTTGGCTAAAGAGGGTAGGTTTGGTTGCTCAACTCGGTTTGCCCATTTGAAAGGCTCAATCTGATTTTGCCTTAAAGGATATCATAGGCTTTATAAATAAAGGCCTTTTGGGAGTGGGCTTCATGATGAAGGCTTTTTGGGAGTGGGCTTCATAGTGAAGGCTTTTTGGGAGTGGGCTTCTTAATGAAGGCTTCTAGATTTGGGCTTCTTGACAAAGGCTTTTGGTTACATGATGAAGGTTTTTTGGGAGTGAGCTTCATAGTGAAGGCTTTTGGGTCATATGCCTCTTAATGAAGGCTTTTTGGTTTAGGTTTTATAATAAAGGCTTCTTGATGAAGGCTTTTGGATTTGGGCTTCTTAATGAAGGCTTCTAGATTTGAAAGTAGGTTAAAACTTCTGGATTTAAGCTTCTTGATGAAGGCTTTTAGATGAAGGCTTCTGGATTTGGGCTTCTTAACGAAGGCTTCTAGATTTTGGGCTTCATGGTGAAGGCTTCTTGGTTTGAAGGTAGGTTGAAACTTCTGGATTTGGCCTTCTTGATGAAGCCTTTTGGATTTGGGCTTCTTGATGAAGACTTTTTTAGGAGATACGCCTCGACTTCTGGTTTTGCCAAGGAAACTAGATTTAAAGATAATAAGCCCTGATAGACTTGGGATTTTTGGTTCTGCTGATTTTGAGATTATGCTAAGGAATGGGTGGTATATGGTATGATTTGCCGATGAAGCTTGGGATGGAACAATATGATTTCATAAAGTTCGAGAATGGTTTTGAAGGTAGATTGAAACTTCTGCAAAGAATCATGGATCATGGAAAAGAGCAAGTCAAGCTTTTCTTGTTGTTTGAGATTGAAGAGACTCTTGGAGTGACACTTAATTGGTTTGACTTTATATAAATTGCACTGGCTGAAACAAAGAGCTCTTAGGATTGGCTAAAGGGCTAGTGGAAGAAGACAACTTGGGGATTATGTTCCCAACTGTGAAGGATTGTGCCTTAGCTCTTTAAACTAAGCAATGGGACAGATTGACAACAGATGATGACGTTCTTGGGAAGACATGCCCCCGTTGTAGGATAAGAATATAAAAGATAAAATATCCTTAAAGAATGAACCTCTGGTGAGGAAGGATGACTTTGGAGACATGAGATAAGACAAATTGATTGAAAATGATTTGACAACTTTGGACATGAGGGAAGAAGACTTGGATGAGCTCTCTCTCTCTCTCTCTCTCTCGCTCTCTCTCAGCTCTAACTTTTGCCTAAGCCGTCTTTTTAGATTTTCAACTTAGTGAGCTTAGATTAATGAAAAACATTCCACCATATTTTACTATTTTTCTTTGAGGGGCCTGACCTTTTATTTTTGGATTTGACAAAGGTTTTCTCTAAACTTATTGCCCTTGTTAAGGTGCTTTGTTTGATTACCTGATGTGCAATAGGTAATTTCATTTGATTTACTCTTTATGCTTTCATTGTTTTGATCTTCTTTGATTAGGAGTTGGTGAAGCAATTGTTGAGAGAATGAGGACACCTCAAATTCTTATCTATGCTGATTGTGGTGGGTTTAATTGATCGCTCGTCCATCTCTTTTTTTCCTCTTTTTCTTTTTCTCTTTTTTTTTTATTTTTATTTATGGCTCATCCATGTCAGACTGAACAAGGAAGAAAATGTATATGCATTTCTATGAAGGAAACTTTTTTACAAGATGACAAAAGAAACTGTTATAGTCAATAGAAAAATAAGATGATAGACTCAGACTCAGATTTGGACTCAAACTTTGAGATTTAGACTTTGACTCAGGTTTAGACTTGAAATTCAATCTTAGATAGGTCATATTAGTTGATCTTGAACTACTCTGTGACATGCCTTCTAGGGCTGAGGTAAGGTGGGGTTGAGTTAGAACTAGATTCCTTATCACTTTCAGGTTGGTGGTGGGGAATTTAGCTTGAAATGATGTACTTTGGATGCAATATTCAACTTTTGACGTAGTTGCAATCAAAGCTCTAAAGGTGAGTAGGTATTGAGTTAACGAGTGGGCTCTATAAGCAGGAAGTAGATTCTTAATAATGATATCTACTTATTCTTGCTCGGTTGGCTTGTTTACCATTTGAGCAGCTTTAGCCCTCCACCTAGTAAAGAACATGGAGAAGGACTCATTTGGAAGTTGCTTTGTGGTTTCCAAATCCCTTCTTGTAATGTCCACTTTAATTTTATAGTGGTAATGTTTGACAAATACCTTACAAATGTCCTCCTAGGTCTGTTTTTGGGTGTCATCCAAGTTAATAAAACTATCTTAGGGCGGTATTCGTAAGGGTTTGATAAAAGAGTTAAGCAAGGAGCTCATTGTTGATACCAAAGGGATGCATTGCCCCCACATACATCTTTAAATGGATCTTGGGGTAAGTAGTACTATCAAATTTGTCCAAATTTAGCATCTTAAACTTTGATGGAACTCTTGCATTGGGAAATAAGCTCAGGGAGCCTATATCAATTAGGTCCTCTTTCTTCTTCAGACTTTTTAGTATTTTTTCCATGCGCTCAACTTTTTCCATGATAGTTTTGATTTCAGGATTGACTTCCTTCCCTTAGAAAGGATCCGTAGGTCGAAATGTGAGAGTAGGGGTAAAATTTGATGGTTGAATTATCATGGGTTGGAAAGGTGAGTTATTTCTAAGGAATTCAAGTGATGGAATAGGTAGTGGTGGGATGGTGTCAGTATTTGCAGGCTCCTTATCTTTGGAGTCAGCTCTAGAAATGGATCCAAAAACAGGATAAAGAGTGGGCTTTGAGTCTGGTTTAAGTAGTTTTGGGTTAGTTGAGCTTTAGGCTAGGGAGGTCTGTTTCATCATGATGCGGACATATTCCAGAATGGCTGTCCTTTAGGCTTTGAGCAGGTCTTAAAAATAGGCATCTTGCCTCTTCATCAGGGCCTCTTATTGTTTAGAGAGCTTAGCAAGAAGCTCATCAAAGATTTCATCAGCTCTGGTTGTAGTGACTTCATCTCCAACAATAAACATTTTATCAACCTTTAAAAGGAAAAAGGAACTGAGTTAGTATCAAGCTTTGGAAAAGACGGTTATGGCGGTATGACAAACCAAGGACCTTAGGTTTAATAGTAATAGATGATGGTGTCTTCTGGTTAGGTTGACAATGTATGGGTAAAGATGAGGGTAGAGATGTATCATGTTAGCTACATAAGTAATTAGATATGAGAGCTAGGTTAAATTTTAGTTTTGGGTAGCTAGGCTAGATTTTAGTTTTAAATGGCTAGGTTAGAATTTAGCTTTGGGTGATTGGGATTGTGATTTATGAATAGTTTATCATGGGCTTAAGGATAGAGTGACCATGGGTTTTGCGATTGAGCTGTAGATGTACTATGAATTTGGATGTTAGGTAGACTATAGGTTTAGTGATAGTTGGATAATAGGTTTGATTGGACTGGATCATAGGCTTAGATGGGCCATGGGTTTAGATAATACTATAAAAGATGAAACTAAGTTAGTGTTTAGTTTGGGTAAGGATTATGGATAAGAATGAAGCTAGGGCAGTGTTTAGCTCGTAGAGCTAAGGCAGTGTTTAGCTCATAGAGCTAAGGCAGTGTTTAGCTCGTAGAGCTAAGTCAGTGTTTAGCTTGGATAGGGATTGCGAAAAGATGAAAGTTAGGTCAGTGTTTAGCTTGGATAAGAATTGTGGATAAGGATGAGGGTACCATAAACAAGTTTATTTTTACCCTAAGTTTGACATGCGTTTACATAGGACTGGGCCATAGATTTAGATGAATCATGAATTTTGAATTTTGACCATGGACTTAGGTGAATCATGAATTTTGGGTATTGACCATGGGTTTAGGTGAACTATGAGTTTTGGGTATTGACTATAGGTTTAGATGAACCATAAGTTTTGGGTATTGACCATGGATTTAAGTGAACCATGGGTTACGAGCTTTGGGTGTTAACTATGGGTTTAGATGGAACATGTGCTTTGGGTTTTGACTATAGGTTTAGGTAGACCATGGTTTTTGAGTTTTGGGTATTAACCATGGGTTTAGATGGACCATGGGCTTTAGGTTTTGACCATAGGTTTAGGTGAACCATGGGTCATGAGCTTTGGGCATTGACCATGAGTTTAGATGGACCATGGGCTTAAGGTTTTGACCATAAGTTTAGGTGGACCACAGATTTTGGATGTGAAGATGTTTGGATAGGTTTTTGACTCTTCACAAAGTTCAAGCTATGCATGTATGTATGCATGAATGAAAAGGTTTCATGATAATAATATACCAAGTTTAATATTATGGTGCATCAAATCCTAAAGGAAGGTTCTGTGAGTCATTACATGAAAGGGTTAGGGTGGTTTAAAGGGAACCCATCACACTACAGATGCGATATACCTAACCACATGTGAGACAAGGAGCCTCTCGTGAGTCCAATGGTACGTGCATACTCCTTACACCTCTAAAAGGATTAGAGGATACGTCATGGGCTGGATGATTTCACTATCAGCAAGCAGACCCAAGGAAGGTTGCCCACTCAATGTTACTTTCTATCCTTTATTTTCCTAGGAGCTAGGTTTTTATGGACCATGAGTCCGATGTAGTGATGCATGACAGAGTTATTTCGTGTTTAAAGCCAAACTCGGTATTTTGCCAAAAATAATCCACTTTATCTTTTATTTGAAAAAGGATTTTAAGTCCCCAGCGGAGTTGCCAATTGTGAGGACTTGCCCGAGCACTAGTCGATCTACAGAGGAATCGAAATACTCTTCGAGAGAAAAAATATGATTGAAACTCGCTGTGACTTCAGAAAATTGATTTTTGTAATTTGGAAGTTGTGAAAGTGAGTCGCCACTTTAATTTATTTGTTTTAATTAGGAAAATTAAAGAAAACCCAAATTGATTGACTATAAAAATGTTTTGATTTTATCATAATGGAAAAGCACTAATCTAAGAGTGACCAAAGAGAGTTCGGGGATCAGATTTTGGTAATTATACAATTGAGAAAATATGATTTTCTTCAGTTTGGCTAAAAATTGCAAAATAACTCTTAAAAAGGAATTTTTATGTATGTATGAACAAGAATAAAATGATGCATGAAACAGATATGAATGACAAGATGGAATGACAATTGTAGATAAACAAACAAAAATAAATCTTACTTAATTATTACAAAGCCAAAATGATTAAAATAAAGAGGATTTTTCCTCTAATCCTTATGGGTATTAGGGAAAGTATACATTTCTCAACTAAGCTAATACAAAATTAGAAATAAAGAATTCATACAAATAAATCATAGTAAAAGGGAAAAAATGTTAATAAAAAGATTTTGGAGTTGATATATTTTTAGAATGACAGCCTATATATCCTATTGAATATGAATTAAACCTTACGCAGTTCTTCTTTCTTGCGAAGGAGGGGTTCTAGAAAAAAGTGTTGGTTTATTTATTAATTTAATACTGATTCTTAGTTTTAGATTTTTTCTATTTTAGACCTAAAGAGAATTATAGATCTATTGGTTTGTTAAGGCCGCTTACTTCTTGTTTAATTCTTTTAAACATAATAAACAAATATAACTTTAAATTATATGACCAATAGGAAAAATTACATTTTATTTATTCTAATCATTAAAATAATAAATTAATTATTGAAATATATTCTCTCTCTCTTATAATCAAGTAAAATTTATATTTATTCATTGAATTTTGAATGCTAATCATTTAAAAATCTAAAAATTCATGGTGTTCATTCAATTTTGTAAAAAATTTTTGATTTTATCAATTTTATTCTAATCATTAAAATAATAAATTAATTATTGAAATATATTCTCTCCCTTCCATAATCAAGTAAAATTTATATTTATTCACTGTATTTTGAATGCTAAACATTTAAAAATCTAAAATTTTATGGTGTTCATTCAATTTTGTAAAAAAAATTTTAATTTTATCAATTTTATTCTAATTTATAATTTTTGTTGCAATTATATCCGAGAGAAAAAAATTAATTAAAATTATAATTAAAAATAATATTATATTCACAATTTTAAAAAACTAAAAATAATATTTTTCTCTCTTTCAACATCCCTGTTCACTTAAAAAAATTATTTTCCTCTTTCTTCTCTTTCTTTCCATCTCTCCCTTTCATTTAAGAATTTTATTCTTTCTCTCTTCGTATTATGGCTCACATGTTGAAACAAAAAAGAAAAGTCATATTTGTCTTTCTCTTTTAACCTAAAAAATTTAATAATTAAGTCATAATTTTATGAAAGAAATGAAGATTAAAGATAGAAAGATGAGAAAAAGAAATGAAATGTGAAAGAAGAGGTAAAAATATTAGTTTATTTCAATTATGAATGTAATGTTATTTTTAATTTTAATTTTGTCTAATTTATCTTACTTCAATACAACTACAAATAAATTTAAAAATTGAGATAACATTAAAAGTTTATGGAAATAACATTAAAAGTTTATGGACAAAACTACAAAAACACACTGAATTTTAGATTCTTTTAATCATTAGACCTACTTTGAAATTTATAAAATTTACTTTTTATTTAATTATTTTTTTTAATATTAGAAAAGAGAGATTTAAATTTAAATTTATATATAGCTAGAATTATAAAAAATAAACGCAAAAAAATATTTTTTTTTGCCAATAAGATCTGGTATTTTAACCTTCTTTAAGGAAATAGAGAATGAAAAGTTTCATATTCTTACCCCTCAAATCAGGAAGTTGTCATCACAAATTCACAATATTATTTTGCCTCGTTAAGCCTTTGATGAAAAAATTACTGCTATTTTCGTTTTTTTCTTTTTTTTTTCCAAATGGGATACTAATTGCTTTGCGAATTAGTTATTGTCAGACAAAAATTGAGAAAAAACCATCATCGCATCAATAACCAGGTGTAAATAAATGCGTGTGAGCACGCGCTACATGGAGCGAACGTGATTCTCTCCAGCACCGCAACTCGGTGGCAAAGGGGCAAAACTCCCTGCAAATAGGAAACCGGTTATCACCGTTAATAGTTAAGCCTAATTACCGGTTATTTCGGTAACCCAAATACCCTTCTCCGCCGTCAATCACTTCCATCTGACGGCGCTCCTCCTCTCCTCCCGCACACAGCCTAGCCGGTTGATAACGGTAAATAAAAGAAAACCCATCATTTCCCAGAAAATGTAAAAAATACATAAAAAAGAAATTAAAAAAAGAGCCAAGTAGAAATTAACACCTCATCTTTTAGAGAGAGAAAAAAGTTTCCCCTTCTCATTTTTAGAGAGAGAAACAACAGCAACATCTGAAAAGAAAAAAAAAAAAAAATTTGGTTAGATATAATAAGATTGGTATTTTCTTTCTATTTTCCTTTCACTTCATTGATGTGTTAAAAGGCTTCGAGATTGTCTTCGTCTCGTTTCTATTTTTTCTCTTTCCTCGACCGGCTTGTCGTTAATTTTTGGTGCTCGGAGAGATTAGAGAGAGAGAGAGAGAGAGAGAGAGAGAAAAGGGGGTGGAGAATATAAAACGCCCAAAAACCTAATCAAAACTCTCTCTTTCTATTTTTCCAAATTTTATTTTACCGGAAATTCTCTCGAGTTCCTATTGCGAAATAAATCATCTCAGCTATGTTTCGTTTGAATTCGAGATTGAATAGTTGGAAATGTTGATTAGGGATGTCAATTTAGTGGAATTCTAGCTTCGATCTTTAAATTAGGGTTCGGGTTAAAGGTTTGAAGCAATGGATGTGGACTCGTCGATGGTGCCGGAAACCGATCAAGATTCAGCGCCGCAAAATGCTTCGTCGCCTACGGCAATGGATAGGGAGCAATTAAGAGATCAGCCGCAGCCAGCGGGATCTCCAACTCCTGGAGCAATTCCTCTAGCGGTGCAGCAGCCGGCTCAGACGCAAGCCCAACAGCAAAGCCCTGTGGTTGGGCCGAGACACGCGCCTACTTATTCGGTAGTGAATGCGATTATAGAGAAGAAGGAAGATGGGCCAGGGCCTAGGTGCGGGCACACCCTGACTGCAGTGGCTGCAGTTGGCGAGGAGGGAACGCCTGGATATATTGGGCCAAGGTTGATTTTGTTTGGTGGTGCCACGGCTCTTGAGGGAAATTCTGCTGCCTCAGGGGCTCCTTCTTCAGCTGGGAATGCTGGAATCCGTACGTGTTCCATTTCATTTATTTTCCTATTCTGCTTCTTTTATTTTCTAATTTTGCTAGATTGCTTGATAAGTTATTATTATTAGCTGGCAAATTTGATATGGTGTGATAGATTTCCGTAAATTTGATACCATGAGAGAGAATCCTGATTAGATTGAAGCCAAAATTATGTAAAATATGTTCCATTCAAGAGTTTCTTTGAACTCAGCGATCAGTGATCTTGGGAAAATTGATATTATCAAAGATATGATGTAATTGGGATTTAAGTTGTAGAAGCTGCATATTTTTGTGGTTTCCTATTGTTTATGATATTGAAAGCAAGCCAAGTAGCAACAGTAGACTAAGTGGTGTGTGAACCTTAGATTTGTTGAATTCTGTGCCTTGGAAAGGAGATATTTTGCTTTTACTGTTTACGATTTTGGTATCTGATTAAACTGTGGTTTTATGCTACTGTTTTGAAAATATTTTTTGGGGCAGCTGTACATATGGATCCTTATACATTCTGATCTTCATGATTTTACCCTTGTTTTTCATTTGAATCTTAACAAATTTAAGCTACAAAATTTTTCATTTGAATCTTGACAAATTTAAGATGCAAAGTTATGGGTGACATTGGTTCTCTTGTTGTTTTAATTCCAAGTCATACAAATGCCACTTAAGACTGTCTTAATTCTTTTATTGAAGCCCGCCAATTTAAGTAGTGTTTAATTCTTTCACTATTGCTATTGAATATAGTGGTGCTTTGGATGCTCAATACGGCATCATTTTCTACAATGATGCTCAGGTGGCATGTGAACCCTAGTGTTTACGTTAAGGCACAACTCAAAATGGCATAGAATCACTCATATTTTAATGGTGTAAAAATTCTTAGCTTTAGATCAAGTTGTAGGTGAAGTTTTTGTTATTAGTTCATTTTGAACTTGAGTGATTTAGTCTCGTGTCATGAAATCTCTCATGTTCTGAAGTACGTCATTTTTTTTTTTTTTTGAAATCTTAGGAGGTCAGCTTGTATTTTGGTCATCCCATGCCCTTTTGATGTTGTTTATATTCATGATGATGTTGAATCCAAACATGTTAATTTGAATAGTTTTTACTTTAATGGGGAATATTCATTTGTTTTCTGTTCTGCCTAGTTACCGCATGTATAATAGGCATTAGTACAATGTATTTTTGTTTTTCCATGGATTTTGTTCATGGTATCATTTTTTTTTCATTCAACTTCCATTACCTTTATATTTGCTTGAATTGCAGGACTAGCAGGTGCCACTGCTGATGTTCACTGTTATGATGTGTTAACAAATAAATGGTCTAGGTAAGCTGATGATTCTTTATTTCATAAGATTGATTTTTAACTCTCTTCTATATTGTAGTGGTGCTTAGAATGAACTTATTTTTCAGGATTACTCCTCTTGGAGAACCACCTACTCCAAGAGCTGCTCATGTGGCAACTGCTGTGGGAACCATGGTTGTTATTCAGGTTAGCATCTTGAAAATTAGCCCATGTGTTTATATTGTTTCCTTGATCAAGGTTTTGTTATTTTCTCTTTTGTTATGTTGACTGAGTTATGACTAGAATTTGCTTTGCAACATAGGGTGGAATTGGTCCAGCTGGTTTGTCTGCTGAGGATCTTCATGTCCTTGACCTCACACAGCAACGACCACGATGGCATAGGTCATACTCATACTCTTAACAATGTCTATGCTTTCACATCCATTACACTTTTTTGATTAAAGCAAATAATTTTCCTGTAGGGTGGTTGTTCAAGGCCCTGGACCAGGGCCACGATATGGGCATGTTATGGCTTTGGTGGGCCAAAGGTATCTCATGGCAATTGGAGGGAATGATGGTAAGTTACTTCAAAATTAAAGCAATTCACTCTTTGTTAATGAACTAAAAATTAACATGTTGATTTATAATTGTGAATATGCATATGTGCAACATTGAGATCTTTAATGTATTTGTAAAAATATTTGGTTCATGATTTTCAGGGAAGCGTCCTTTGTCTGATGTATGGGCTCTTGACACAGCTGCTAAGCCTTATGAGTGGCGAAAATTGGAACCTGAAGGGGAAGGTCCACCGCCATGCATGTAATTCCTCTCCTCTCCGCTCTCCTTCCTTGTCTAATGTGAACAGTTAGACACTCTTTTATGTCTATGGTTGTGTTATTTTATTGTGTGTATAGTCTCTCTTTTTTTTTTTTTTTTTTTGTTTCCATGCAGTGTTACCTTTTTTTCTAAAAGCCTCGTTGAGAAACATATTTAATCTAGTTCATGTTGTTATATGGCCCTTGAAATGCTGCATTGGATATTTCTGTCAATACAAAATGTCAAAATATCCAGTTGCTATCCTCTTTTCAGTTTTGACTTCTAACAGTTTTCCTGTTAGGATAAACAAAAAGAAAGAACTATATTAAAGAGTGTCAAGGAGGTGCCAGGATAAAAAGAAAATGGTGAAATCTAACATAATGACTATACCTACAAATTGCTGTCTATCAAACTGATAATCATTGCATTTAGCCCTCTATCTCATCATTAAAAGAGACAATTCTCCTCTCAAAGGCCTTTCTATTTCTCTTTCTCCGCAAAATGCAGAAAATAGTTTTAAGGGCTTAAATCTAATTTTCTTTTCTTTTCAAGTCCACAATTTTTTTTTCTGTTGATCTCTGCAATGACACAAGAAATGTGCGTAACAAACTATGTTAATTCCCAAAGGTTTCAATTCCAATTATATCTAAAAAGAAAAACAAGATGCCTCTGCATTTTTCCCTAGGTGGCACTTAGTTGTCATTATATAACCTCCTTTTGGAAGTTGCTAGCAGTAAAAATCCTCTCCCAAATATTTTCCTGAGAATAAGAAAAGGGAAGGTTGGAAGGAGCAAAAGTTTTACAAATGACCTACGAAGGGAAATTGCTCTTTTCTGGGTTTTATCTTTCTGCAGCATGAGCTGGTTTCATGGACAGATTGTAAAATATGGAGCCTCTGTAGTTGAAATAGTGGATAAATAAGACCAAGGCTTTGAGTTCTTTGAATTCCTTGATCTATGGAAGGCCCCTTGAATATCTGATATGAGTTGACAAACATATCTATGAAGATGGTGCATGATGTTTGCAGATGATATAGTCTTAATAGATGAAACCCGGGTCAGAGTCAATAAGATGTTGTGCAGGAACACTTTTAGAGACTCAGGGTTCTCAGTTGAGTTGGGCTAAAACAAAGTATGTGCATTATAACTTTGGAAATGAGAGGGGGAAGAGATGGAGGCAGAGCTAGGTTTGGTGGGTGGTTTTTTTTTTTTTTAATTCCTCTCCTCTCTGCTCTCTTCACCTGTCTAATGTGAACAGTTAGACACTATTTATTGTATGCATAAACTCCTTTTTTCCATGCAGTATTATAAACTTTTGTTCTAAAAGCCCTATTGAGAAGCATATTTCATCTAGTTCATTTTGTTATATGGTCCTTGAAATGCTGCATTGGATATTTCTGTCGTTGCAAAATGGCAAAATATCCAGCTGCTATCCTCTTTGCAGTTTTAACTTCTAACAGTTTTCCTGTTAGGATAAACAAAAAGAAAGAATTATATTGAAGAGTGTCAAGAAGGTGCCAGGATAATAAGAAAATAGTGAAATCTAACATAATGACTGTATCTATGAATTGCTGTCTATCAAACTGATAATCATTGCTAGCCCTCTATCTTATCATTAGAAGAGACAACTCTCCTCTCAAAGGCCTTTCTATTTCTCTTTCTCACCAAAATGCAGAAAATAGTTAAGCTTTAAGGGATTAAATCTAATTTTCTTTTTCTTTTCAAGTCCACAATTTTTTTCTGTTGATCTATGCAATGACACAAGAAATGCGCGTAACAAACTACTTTAATTCCCAAAGGTTTCAATTCCAATTATATCTAAAAATAAAATTAAAAAAAAAGAAAAGAAAAGATGCCTTCGCATTTTTTCCCTAGGTGGCACTTAGTTGTCATTATATACACTTAGTTGTCATTATATAACCACTTTTTGGAAGCTGCTAGCAGTAAAAAATCCTCTCCCAAATATTTTCCTGAGAATGAGAAAAGGGAAGGTTAGAAGGAGCAAAAGTCAGGAGCTAAAGTTTTACAAATGGCCTACAAAGGGAAATTGCTCTTTTCTGGGTTTTATCTTTCTAGACCATGAGCTTGTTTTCATGGACAGATTGTAAAATATGGAGCCTTTTGGTTGAAATAGTGGATGAATAAGACCAAAGATTTGGTTTTTTGAATTCCTCGATTTATGGTTGGCCCCACAGATGGATATCTGATATGAGTTGACAAACATATTTACGAAGATGGCGCATGATGTTTGCTGATGATATAGTGTTAGTAGAAGAAACCGGGGTCAGAGTTAATAAGATGTTATGGAGGAACACTTTAGAGACTCGGGGTTCTCAGTTGAGTTGGGCTAAAATAAAGTATATGCATTATGAATTTGAAGTGCTGAAGCGTTCAGGAGTTTTATGCGATCACTTGATACCATCTATGTTGGATGGCAAAATTTTATAGAATCTGCCGGACCAACTATGATGTATCACAGTAAGTTTTAGGTTGTAAGAAAATAACGTGTGCACAAAATTAGCATGGCTGAAGTGAGGATCTTAGTTGTATTTGTGGACATACAAGAATGGATCAAACAAGGAATGAATGCGCACGCAGGAAGCTGGAAGTGGTACCTAATGATGAAAAATTACAGAAAAAGGAAATTGGTATGGTTTGGACACACTCTGTAGACCAGCAAATAGCTGGTACATAAGGTTGAACACCGATGTAGTAGGAGCTGGGAAAGGGAGGGTTAGGCTGAGGATCTGGAGGCCCTAGCCAATCCATCTAGCCTCAGAATAAAGGTTAGTTGAGTCAAGTAGTGGGATCCAGGTTAGGGATTTTACAAAAGCTGCTTTTGCTTTTATATACCTATAGATAAAATTATCAAGTGAAAAAAAATAGCAAGCGGTAGAAAATATGATGGTTTTATGTGATACTGAGTGGCTGTTCTGTTCCCTGAGTTTTGAATGCTTGTGTGTGTGTGGTTGCATAGTAGCTCTTCCCACTTATGATAATATTGTTGTAAGTTTTCATGTTCATACACGATATTTGCAGCCACTTGTAATACTTCTAAAGTAAGAATTTCCAACATCAGGTATAGGTAGTTGCATGTCTGGAATTTATATCGTAACTGATCAGCTCCATTATTTGTTTGGGTTTTGTCTATTTTCTTTGATCTTATTATTTATTTGTCACATTCTGGTATGAATTTGTGCCTATTTCTGATCCTTTACATTTGAATAGGTATGCCACTGCAAGTGCTCGCTCAGATGGTCTTCTTCTGCTTTGTGGGGGGAGGGATGCAAATAGTGTGGTGAGCTAAAAAGCCTGACTTGCCTAATGTTTGGTCATTGTGGATGTGTGAATTCTCACTTATTCTATTTTTTTTAATTATTATTGATTGCTAGAGATGGCTTTGAGTTCTCCTTTGATGCGAGTTGAAAAACATATGTTACAACTTAATTGACGACCGACAGAATATGCAACCACTAATTGTTTAGGGGTTTTCATCAGATTGGAATGTAAAATAAAATTCAATACATGAATAATTGGTGTTAACTTTTAAAGGAATTTATAATGTCATGGAGGAATGATTTTTTTTAATATTTTATTAATCTAGAGAATTCAAAATGAAGATGCCACCTATGTAAAATATCAAGGTGAGATTCCACAAACCTTGTATTCTCCTTGTTGGTTGTTACGTTGTAAAGTTTTCCTAAGTATTCTGTTTTCTGGGTTGGACTGGGCGATTAAGAAGACTGTATTGGTGCAAGTCTCTGCTGTGTTCTTCTTCATGGGCATGCTTGTCATTTGGTTGGCAGTTGGATTTCTTAGGTATTGGAACCTGAAAGCATGTCCGAAAACATTGGCTTTTGTTATCACTTGGAACAGTTGATCGAAAGGCCAAATGAAGCTCTATTTTCTCTCCCTGTACAAACAACAAGATAATATGTAGTCATTGCTGTTGGGTTCTGGAAACTTGTTAGGTTCTTTCAATTGCTTCTAGCTGTGTGGATTCCTCTCTCTCTCTCTCCCTCTCTCTCTCTCTCTCTTGTGTGTATGTACACACACACACACACACACACACACATATATATATTATAGGCTACCATTTTTTATCCTGACATAGTTTGGATGTTTTCTTGACTTTTCAATGTCGATTGGGTTAATGCTAAATGCGTACAGCCTTTCCGTTCTCTGCATTGTTTGATATTTAGATTATATCACAAGAATAGAAATTTTTCATGAGCTGGGCTTGTGGAGAGTATTATGAAGGTATTGGAGGACTTATTTAATTCTATGCCTTCTAAAGTTGATTGATGGTGGGTCATCAGTTCATATATATATATATATATATATGTATAATGATTTAGTGGTGTGGGGACTCTCCTCTTAAAAACAATTTCAAGGCCTTATTTTTTGTTGGCTTAAAACTGTGATGGAATTATATGTGATTAGTCTAATACAAAAGGGAAACAAAAGGTGTGGAATTTGGATTTCAGGAGGAAGCCCCAGGATTTGGGGGAGAGAGAAATCTGTACACTTGTTGAAAACTTTGTTTTAGCCGTTAGTTGGGGGAATAAAAAAAAAGGTGATGTTTGTTATTAAAGAAAGAAAAAAGGGGTGGGCTATCGTACTGTTGTTAGTTCTAAATCTTCTTGTTATAACTTCTTTTCCGTGGAAAGCAATTTGGAAGTTGAAGATGCTGGGAGAAATTTCTCACCGTTTCTTCTTGGGAAGTCTCCTGGTAAAAATTCAACTCCAAATAATTTTGTGAAATAGTATGTTGCTTGGTTATTTAAAGTTATCTTAGCAAGCAATGGGTTTCTTGAATCATTTCTCTGCATTGTGAATCGGTTAGAACTGTTTGGAGTTCGATATGTGAAATTCATGGGATTATTTAGGTCAATGCATCGAATGTAAAATCTAGAGTTTAATTGGAGGGGTTTTTATTGTGGGGGTAGGTACATGGAGATGCAGGGTATCATCCCTTTGGCTGCCTTGTGGGCCATTTGAAGAATATAGCAACCCCTTGGGCATTTGTAAAGAGAAGTGAATGGAGGCCCAATTGGATCACTGGAAATTTTTGCTTTAGTAAAATTAAATTAATAGTTGGAGAGACCTCTTAAGCCATATACCTCTAATGTACATTGGTGCAACCCTTTATTGTTAGTATTGCACCTTTGCTTATCAAAAAATAATAGTGATGACATCCATGCCAAATTTTTATTTCTTTGTAAAGGCTCCAAGGTATAGTGGAGTGAGTTTGTTTCTCATAATTATGACTGCTTTTTTGTTTCCTGTGTTGTGAAATTTGGTTTATCTCTTTGTATTTTTATTCTCTTTTGTCACTTTTGCAGCCACTGGCAAGTGCATATGGACTTGCCAAGCATAGGGATGGCCGCTGGGAATGGGCAATTGCTCCTGGTGTCTCTCCGTCTCCAAGATATCAACATGCAGCAGTGGGTTTTAGTTGCCTTTATTTATTTATTTTACCAATTGATTTCTGCCCATAAAGATTAATCACAACCATGTATTTTATATAGGTTTTTGTTAATGCAAGACTCCATGTGTCTGGGGGTGCACTTGGTGGCGGTCGCATGGTAGAAGATTCATCCAGTGTTGCAGGTACTTGATAGTGTTATGTGAAATTCACTTTCATGCATAGGATGTTATGAAGGTTATGAGGTGGTCAGTATGGTGCAATAATTTACAAGACTAATATTACTGAATTTATTATTTTTTAAAAATGAACTGAAATTCTGCAAAAACTGAAATTAACTGAACTGCTTTATGCATTTCGGTCTGGTCAGTTTTGGTTTTCAAGCTATGCTGTCTGCTGTTCAACTCAAAATTCTTTGAATACAAATTTAAAAAAATGAAATACACAGAGTATATGTATAAATTCAGTATAAATTTATTGAGTGCATCACATTAGACGTAATGAGGAAAAAAGAAAAGTGCATATGAAGCATCAAAATAATTAAGGATAAGCAACTCAACAACAGAAACCATATCCAAACTTGATCTCCTCAATACTAAAAAAGTAATGAATAAAAAAATACCAAATTTTCTCTAAATTAGAATTCATAAGCAATAAAGTAATTTATGTATGCACTGAGATGCTTTCCATGAATTTTTCGATCAAAACATCCTTGTCAATCTAAAGTGAAGTTAATTTTGAGGCCCAGAGAAAGAGCTTGAGGGGGAATAAGAGAGGAGTGAGATTTGTGAACCCATGAAAAATACGCACTTAAAATTATCAACATGGTGTGGATGGTCTTATAAAGATGAAAAAGAAATATAAGATTGAGCGACTAGAAAATGGAAGCAGAAGTGATTGTTGACAGAAAGAAACAGAAATGGAAAAGGAAAAGGCTTCTTGGAAAATGGCTGGTGAATTGGGATACCTCTGGAAGCTTCTCTAACTAAAGAGGGTGGATTAGCATGTAAAATTAGGAATAGATAAATACGATGGATCTTTTAACTATATAGGGTGAGTTAGCACATGAAACTAGGAAGCAAGAACAAGTAAATGGTCTTGTAATCACGTTTAAGTAGTTTAGCTTTTATGTTCAATTTTAGCATATAAAAATTGAACTGAAAACTAATATAACCAAACCAAGTGATTGAATAATATTGGTTCGATGATTTGATTTTGACCAGATAATGCTCAACCCCTAATGGAAGTGATTTTAGATACATTATTCAAAAGTGGGTGTGGGTTTCTCAATAATTAGCCTGTTCATGTATTAATTAGAATGCTCTGTCTGTGTGTGCGCGCATGTAATTATTGGTAATATTATTTTAGCATCATTGTTGTTATGCTCCAACAATGGTATTGTGACAAATATTTCAATTTTCTCCTGTGCATAGTATTGGACACTGCAGCAGGAGTTTGGTGTGATACCAAATCTGTTGTTACTAGTCCAAGGACTGGCAAATACAGTGCTGATGCGGCTGGTGGAGATGCTGCAGTTGAGTTGACCAGGCGATGCAGGCATGCAGCTGCTGCAGTTGGTGACCTGATATTTATTTATGGTGGTTTACGCGGTGGTAAGTGATGAAGCTAATCATTTAATGAATCCTGCATTTGTTTCCATTTTTTCTTTTTAACAGGAAGCTGACAAACATCATTTATCTGTGTAAACATTTGAAATGTTCTGATTAGTTAAAAACACTGTTGTTAGAATCATACGATTCGCGAGTCGAATCGTACGATTCGGTTCGATTCACTGACAAAACGAGTCAACTCTATATGCTGAATTGAAAAGAAGAGAGAATCAATAGTGAATTGTGCAAATCAGTCCCCGAATCGATAGAATCAATACGAATTGGCAGATTCATGTGATCCTTAAAATATTAAAAAAAGATAAAACATGAGCAGAGAAGATGAGTTGAAGATGAAGAGAGCTGATTTTAATGAAAACTTGGAAAGAGAGTCCATCAATTGTACTCTTGTAATTTCTAAGAGTTATAGTTGTAGAGTTGTAGTTATCAATTCACAGACAAACTCTAATATATAATTATAAGTATAAATAAAATTATTTTTATTTAATAAATCAATTATTATAATCAATTATTATTTTAAACAGTAATTGATAATTTAAGGTACAGTTTTATATTGGTTTCAAAAAAAAAAAAGTACATGTATATATTAAGAGTTATTTTAAAACAGTATTTAATTATTATTTTCAAATTATTTTAAATTTTAAATTATTTAATTTATTTTAAATTATATATTATAAGGCAACTAATTAATTCTAAAAAATTCTTCCAAAATAGAGAACCAAAGAAGTATAACTACGCTCCTTTTCTTTTCCTTGAAATAAAATTTTCACTCTTCATTCTTGAAGCTTCAAATTTCTTCCCAAGAGAAATCAAAAACAAAACAATTGGGACGTAAAATTAAGGAATATTTGTCATGAAATATATTATTTATAATTAATATTCGCATGATAACTGAATCTTACGATTTGATTTGATTCTTGATTCACAAAATTAGGATTTCAAGTCTCAATTCAAATCTCGATTTGACAACTATGGTTAAAAATGATTTGGTTAGACTATGAAGATATCTAATCCCTCCCTAGGAGATGATGCTTGTCAAGAAGTGTTGATCTGGGGTTTGGAAGGCTGATACGACATTGGCTAGAATTCCATTCAATAGATTTAATAATTTAGGTAGAGCACTTTAAAAAGCTGTATCCTAGATAGGGTTTGAAAGTATTTCTAATTTCCTGTCATGGAGGTCCTACTATAATTGTATTATGGTGTCCTAACCATTTTGCTGTTCATTGTATCATAGCATTAAAACGTGCTATTTTTTTCCCCCTTCTTGGCTCCAGGGGTGTTGCTTGATGATTTACTTGTTGCTGAAGATTTAGCTGCTGCTGAAACGACAACTGCAGCTTCTCATGCTGCAGCTGCAGCTGCTGCATCTAATGTACATGCAGGGAGGATACCTGGTGGGAGGTATGGATTTGTTGATGAAAGAACAAGGCAGACAATGCCTGATGCTGTACCAGATGGTGCTGTTGTGCTGGGTAGCCCTGTTGCTCCTCCTATAAATGGTGACATGTACACTGATATAAGCACTGAAAATGCCATGCTCTCAGGACCTAGGTAGGCTAGCAACTGTATTTGTTCTTTCATTTTTAGAAGTAGAATGTTTTTGAATGATTCAAAGAGCTTCTAAATGTGCATCACTATGTAGGAGAACGAGCAAGGGTGTGGAATATTTGGTTGAAGCATCAGCTGCAGAAGCTGAGGCTATCAGTGCCACTTTGGCTGCTGCAAAGGCACGGCAAGTTAATGGAGAAGTTGAGCTGCCTGACAGGGATCGTGGTGCAGAGGCTACTCCCAGTGGCAAACAGATATCTACATTGATTAAGCCTGATTCTGCTGGATCAAATAACATTGCTCCTCCTGGAGTTCGGCTTCATCATAGAGCTGTTAGTGAATAGCTCTATTAGTAGTTTTAAATGTGATCTTAAGTCAATTCAGGAATGAAACTGCTTATTTTCCTACTGCCTATCTCAGGTTGTTGTAGCTGCAGAGACCGGTGGAGCTTTAGGTGGGATGGTCAGACAGCTTTCGATCGACCAATTTGAAAATGAAGGCAGACGGGTCAGCTATGGGACCCCAGAGAGTGCAACTGCTGCTAGGAAACTACTAGATCGACAAATGTCCATCAATAGTGTGCCTAAAAAGGTATGGGGATTTTATTTAAAATATATTAGGGATACAGTTCTGGAAATGCTGCAAGATCATGCAATGTTGAATATGTGAAATGAAGAGCTTCGTGCAGCTGAGAAAAAATATTTGGGGATCCTAACCCTGTTCATTTATTGTTATTTTATTCAGTAAGGTGGGCGTGTATTTAACATAAATGAGACAATGCATGAACTGGTGAAATAAACCCAAAGTAGGCATCCATCTGATGGATTAAGAATCTGGTTAGCCATTTTTATTGAAATTTTGGGCTGTATACCTCTTTCTGCTTGCAAATCTTTACTGGATTTCACCACATCTGCCTTCTATCTACTGATACACTAACTACTATTATGGCAATGGATAAACTATAACAATGTCAGTAGTGTGACCCAGGGGTTGGGGCACATATCTACTCTTTCCCACTCTCTTGCTCTTTTGCAATCACAATGTAGTTATATTTGCTCAAGGTGTCAGATCTGCTATTTTTTTTTTTAATAATTGTGTGTCATTTTTTTTCCTACATGAGAGCCTGTTCTATAACATTTACCAACATTTAGCATTTTATGGAAGTTATATTCAGACCTTTAGCTTAAGCTTTTTGTTCTCAGATGCTACAACTATTCTCTTTTTTTTTTTTTTTTTTTTAAATAATAGTTACCATCATATAGGATTTTAGGAAAATTTTGTTCAGACCTTTAGCATAAGCTTTGTGTTTAAGACTTATTGATATTGTTCTCAGATGCTCCCCCTTAATTCTGGTTTTTTAGGTTCTTTAAGTTGTAAGAGCTGAATTATTTTTTAGGTGGTGTATACCTTGCGTGCATGCGGGTTGCGCCTTCTTTTTGGTGTTATAGGTGAATCACCTATCAACAATTAATTTTCTAGTTAAAATTTTCATTCCATACATTTTAATCTGTCATCCTTGAATCATGCCAGGTCATAGCACATCTTTTAAAGCCTCGTGGTTGGAAGCCTCCTGTTCGTCGGCAATTTTTCTTGGATTGCAATGAAATAGCAGACCTCTGTGACAGTGCCGAAAGGATATTTTCCAGTGAACCAAGTGTTTTACAGCTAAGGGCTCCAATTAAGATATTTGGTGATTTGCATGGGCAGTTTGGGGATCTAATGCGTCTTTTTGATGAGTATGGTGCACCTTCAACAGCTGGTGATATCGCGTAAGCATTTTTTGTTGCTGTGTTCTTCCACACGTTTTGCATACTGATTTGTCTGATTTAGCATTCATAACTGCTTTTCAATGGAAATATTCTTGATTCAGTCAAATCCATGCAAGCTGACAGATTGTGCTTCGCAAATTGCTGCACTGATCCAATAGCTAGTTTATTTGACTTAATTAACTATCTAATTTGCTCTTTATTTCTTAGAATTTTTCTTTTTGACAAAGTAAATTAGATAAAGATATCAAGGGAGCAGCTGCCTCCCAAGACATAGGGCTTGCATAAGAGTTTCCCCATGGAAAATTGCAAGAACAAAAGATAAAAAAACTTATTGAATACTTTCAAAATTCAGATACTAAATCTTAAAGAAGCAAATAACTGAGGTAAGGAGTGAGAAGAGGGAAGCGCACAGGGCAAAATATCAGAGACAAAAAAGCAGTCTCTGAAAAAGAGACTGATGACTATAAGCATATCAAGCTTAAACCATCCAATATGCACCTGTTCTTCACATAATAAACTCCACCTTAGATACATTCCTTTTGTACTTAGAATGGTAAATGCTTAGTTATTTAGCCAGTGATTTGATCTGGATTTTCAAAATGTAAATGCTTGATTTTCAGCTTTATGCCATACTTTAGATTCTTAAGTTGATCTAATTATAATGATTTTGGATTATGGATACCTATTTATTTATTGTAGTGAGTGGTGAACCAGGCTTTAAATTAGAGAAGTGGCTTCATGATCAGTTTTAAGGTTGGCAGGGTGTGCTTTGCGACTTTTTCATGGCTAGATATTTAATTTAAGTTTTGGGATGTGGTGTCATCAGTGAAACAAGTTTTAGTGTTCAAAGGAATGTTGGCAGCAGGGAAATTTGGAGGCTGGCTGAAAGACTAGATTGGACCAAGATTATAAATGACAAATTTGCAGAAATTCCTAGAAGGCTTTGAGATTCGTTAGAATACCTCACTCTCAAAATGTTTCAAGGATTGAAGAAATATTATTCTGCCACTGCCTACATGCCATACAATAAAAAAATGATAACACTATAAATTAAAAAGCTTCTAACCCTAATTTAGTCATGACTTGAGTTATAAAAAAGACAATAGAATACCTCTGCTAAAAATTGCACAAGGGTCTGACCTAGTAATAAAATTCAAAATTACAAAAAATTTCTATTGCATAAATGAGCGGCCAACTATTTTGTTACGTGACTTCAGCAATAGTGATATGTGCATCTGGAGAAGGGAGATCCTTATGCACGTGAGTGTAGGTACTGTGTGAAAGCAACATTTTGGTAGGGGGAAGTGGTAGTAATGTTGGCAGTAGTACTAGTGATGTAATGGCCTTATTTTGACGGTGACAGATATTAACGGCCTGATGAGTGATGACATTATGATGTTGGAAGAGCCAATTGTGACTGTACAAGAAATGGTGATAGCATGGAAGGTGTCTTTAGGCCCTCAAGGATGGTATGGTGGACACTAGTATAGACAAATATATAAGGTGCTGGTGGTCATGATTTATGTGCAAAATAAGGTGCTCTCTCATAGAAATGTCTATTATATGTGGAATATGTTAGTCCATTAAAAAGTTATCCACACCTATTTTGTGGATATCAAATACTGGATGTGGATGTATATACTGGGGAGATAAAGATGGTCAATAAGTATGACGGAAATTGGAAAATCATTGTAAATATTTTTGTATTCTGTTAATCTCTACAGCATAATCCTTCAATGTGCTTTCTTTTTACTATTATTTGTGTTTAAGCACTTGTGTTCTTATATGCTATATAAAATGGGAAAAAAATATGCACGTACGGAAATTCACATGCTTGTTCATTATATATATCAAATGATCCTAATTTTGTTTCCCAACTATCAGATATATCGATTATCTCTTCTTAGGAGATTATGTTGATCGGGGTCAGCACAGCTTGGAGACTATTACTCTTCTGCTTGCCCTGAAGGTATTTGTTGGCTTGACTGGTGTCAATTGTTTTTTTCCCCCTCTTTTATAAATAAATCTTTATGATAACATTATCAACTTTGTCTTGAATCACAGTGGGTTAATAGTTCTATATAACTGTTTCCCTGTTTTAGGTTGAATATCCCCATAATGTTCATTTAATTCGTGGGAACCATGAAGCTGCAGATATCAATGCCCTTTTTGGCTTCCGGATCGAGTGCATTGAGCGCATGGTATTGCATTATATACATTGTATCTCTATCTCTCATCAACTGGTATAGTTTCTAACTAAATAATCATCGTGTAGGGTGAAAGAGATGGAATTTGGGTTTGGCATCGGATAAATCGTTTGTTCAATTGGCTTCCGCTGGCAGCACTGATTGAGAAAAAAATTATTTGTATGCATGGTGGTATTGGTCGCTCAATAAATCATGTGGAACAGATTGAAAGTCTTCAGCGTCCGATTAGCATGGAAGCGGGCTCAATTGTGCTCATGGATTTATTATGGTGATTGCATGTCTACATTGTTTCTTGTTTGTCTATCTAATCTACAATGATCCTTTCTTTTTTCCCCCCTTCTTAACTATCGTTTTCTCCCCTAGGTCTGATCCTACAGAAAATGACAGTGTGGAAGGATTGCGACCAAATGCCAGAGGTCCAGGGCTGGTGACTTTTGGGGTGAGTGCAGTTGTGTTGCTTGTTTTTATCTATTTGTTTGGTCTAGTCTATGTTAATTTTTTCCCTCTGCTTAAAGAACTCTATGAATATTGAGACAAAATAATGCGATCCGGTAGCTTTAGAGAGCTAGGAATTGATTATATTGAATTAAATCTAAGGATCGAACAAAAACAAGAACAAAGAAAAGCTTGACCCAATTCACACCTATTGAAGAGAACCAAAGCTATAAGGGTGAGCGCCACAAGTTACCTTGGTAAATTCAGATTTAAGTTCAAAACGAGAACTTAGAAGAATTTCTCACTTGAAGAAAATTCAAGAAAATTATTATTTAATAAAAAAAACTAACTGAAATTACAATGGAGGTTTTAAATTTATATGGAGGCTAAAACCCTAACTCTAACCCTAGAATCATATAAGGTCTAGAAAATCTGATTCTATAAGGAAACAAGAACCTTCAGGGAAAATAGAATCGTAATTGGGAGAATAACTCCTAACATTAATCCAAAAATAATTTTTATGTAGACCAACTAATATATTAAGTTCAGGGCCCACAAATACAAGAAATAAGTTTAAAACATATAAAACTCAGAGACAGCAGATGGGCCTGCGTCGCGCCCGCAACGGAAAGAAAGTCACCTGCTGTTGCTCTCGCTTGGTTGTTGCATCTGCGCGATAGGTTGATGGAGGAATCGTCGCGACCGCGACGAGTGTGTCGCTACTGCAACACCTTCTTCTGTCTTCAGCCTTCCCTTCCATTCAGCCACCATTTTGTAGCCAAGAGTAGGTGATCAACCTTTGGAAAGCTTTTGGGACTTTTTGGATAGTATGGAAGCCTTCTAAAGATGATTCTTCATCTTGCATTTCCATGATCAACCCTTGCAAGGCTTCTTTCATTTTCTTTGTTCTTGACCCTGTCATTGGACTTCCAATCCCTCGCAAAGGATCTTGTAATCACAGCTTCTTTATCTCTATCACAAAACCTTAATGTTTTATATGTTTATGTTGATAGACATGGTCATATTCATGTTTCAAATTAATTTGCTTCTAGTCATATTGATTCATATATATATATATATATGATTTAATGAGTTGCTTGATTTCGAGGAATGCAAGTGCTTTCATACAACCATATGCTATGAAACGACGACAACCTGCAGCCGTATGTGTATCTATTTGTGAAATTTAAATGATGGATGTGGTGAATGCATTTGCTCTTTGCTGAAGGATACTTTTGGGTAGACTTCATGGCAATTTGATATGTTGATTTACTGTTTCTTAGTGAGAGTTCACATATTCAGAACTTCAATGGTTGTGATTTTTACTCAATAAAGAACATCTTTTTATCAGCAGAACATGCAAACATCTTTTCAAGTTTTCAGTGGGTTGAGTAATGTTTTGAATAAAATGTTAATTCATTTTTACTATACTGATCTGATGTTCTGGTCATAGTTTTGGTAAATGAAATTGTGCTTCTTCGATTTTCTTTTTTGTTTGGATTTGTGGTCAATGGGTGTCTCCCCTTTCCCTTTCCTTTGCCAAAATACCAGAACTTCCAGAAGAATCAATATATTTTTTTGTTTCTGTTAGTTCAGTTGTCTTTAGATTGCTCCCTTGTTTTCTGTTATTGCCGAGGCACTATAATAGATGCATAGCTTGTTGATGGTATAGAATTGTTTCTTACAAGTATGAACTATTTGTTTGAGTGTTTATTTGGTTTACTTTAAACATTAAATTGAGCAAAGTTCTTATGCCCATGATACTGTCCTTTGGTTCTCCATATGTTACCATCTTTGGTTAGGAACTTTCTTGATGGTTGCAATGTGTATTTATGCTGATCACTAAGGATTCATTATTGCAGCCGGATCGAGTAATGGAATTCTGCAATAACAATGATCTGCAGTTGATTGTACGTGCCCATGAATGTGTGATGGATGGCTTCGAACGTTTTGCCCAGGGACATCTAATCACACTTTTCTCAGCCACTAATTACTGTGGTATGTTTTTGGCATGGATCATCTATTTTCTTCAGAGCTCCACTTGGTAGAATTTTAAATTAGTTTTATCCCTTTTTCACAGGTACGGCCAATAATGCTGGGGCAATCTTAGTTTTGGGAAGAGATCTTGTGGTGGTTCCAAAACTAATTCATCCTTTACCACCAGCAATTTCATCACCTGAAGCTTCACCTGAACGGCACATTGAAGATACATGGATGCAGGTGCTGTTGCTTTCTGAAATATTTATTCTCGGCCTTATTTTTGCTTATCTTGGAAGTATTCCTAGTTGCAATTTGTATCTGATTTGTGTTGGTAATTATATGAGAGCAGGAGTTGAATGCTAATAGACCTCCTACACCAACTAGAGGTCGTCCACAAGTAGCAAATGATCGGGGATCTCTTGCTTGGATATAGTAGATGCTTTATGATTATTTCCTTAATGGGCTAATGCTACCACCATACGGTCTGGTGTCTGCATAGAGCAAGATGCCATATCCAGGAATTCCGAACTTGTGATCGTTGTTCCTGATAAAAGTCAGAGCTGAGATTTCAATTTCAATGCACGGTTTTAAGCCAGATGACAGATACAAGCTCGAGAACCAGGTTGCAGGCGGCAGTTAGGTTCACGTTGTGCTATGAGATGCAGTTCAGGAGCACCCGCCATTGTAAATTGAGCCACGAGCGGGTAGAAGTTAAGTTGTTTATTTCAATGGGTTGGTAGTGCTGGGTATTTTTCACATTAGTTTAATTTTTTTCCCCAATCCTCGTTTTAGGCCTAACATATATTTTTTTAAACTCTCTTAAGGGGGGGCTTGAGGTCCTTATATATGTGATGGTGAGATATAATATTTAAAACTTTGTGGGCTTCCATGTATCATAGAGGTGGTGTCCTGTGTAATTCTCATTTATGCTTTTTGTACAACGTAATTTGTGTGAAGATAAGCAACTTTTTGAGCGACATAAAAATTTACAAAGTTTGGGTTAGAATGGAGTTCTCGTAATCGGCTGCATAGAACCAAGAAAAATAATAATAATAATAAAAAAAAAAGGGAACACCTAATGTGAATTTTTAATTTTGTATCATCATGCTTTGATCACGATAATTACCGTTACACTTTTCATAAGACGTTCTTTACCATCCAGTAAAGTTCTAACCTAAACGATTAGCTGTTGGGATGTATGCTGTCTAACTACTTTCGCTTTTATTCTGACATTCAATGGAGCAGGTTTGCCGTATCATTTTCGTTTTCTATGAATGAATGTCACAAACGAGTTATGATGAACATATACCTTAAGGGATGAAAATAAATCCATATTTTTTTCCTTTTTTTTATTTTCGGGTTCTTTTTATCTCATTTTAGAGTGATCATATGCATAAAAAAATTGATGAAAAAATTGTAAGCCCTGTCTAAAATATGCCAAAAATAGGATGTTGAAAATAAAAATTGAGGTACGAAATTAGGCCGAAAAGATATTTGGAGGCTTAATTGAACATAGAAAACAAAAAAGGAAATTACATCGTGTGAGCACTTTTATATGCTTCATTTTGAATTTTAACTTTCCTGCTACATTTTGAAAACAAAAAATAATTCTTTTTTTTTTTTAACATTTTCTTCTAAAGGTTTGGACTAAATGTATTTTCAAGATATGTTTTTTAAATTAATGTAAAGCTCATGTGGATCCACCTTTTTGCCACTTTAGAATGACCCAATGGACTTGTGAGTCAAGTTTCCCAAGTTTCCTGAATGCTTAATATGAAATTAAATTGAGAAAATTACATAGTACACCCTTTTTTTGAAAAAAATATCATTTAAATGGTTATTTTTTTTTTATACATCTTTAACTGCTTTCTATTTCATTTATACCGTCTTTTTTTTTTTTTTTTTTTTTCTTTTTAATGCTTTTCTCTTGTTAAAGGAAACTCTATGAAAGAGCTTACACATTATATGTAGCAATTGAAAAGAGTTAGGCAACTCTTACTCTAAAGTAAGTGGAGAGGCACTATTCCCATGAATTGGTGATGTGCATTTTCACGTGTTAAACCTTTATTATTATTATTATTATTATTATGCTAAAAAAATTCATTAATTTGTAAATTACTTAACTAAATTTAGTTAATTAATTAAATTTTAATATTGTGACAATATCTTTTTCTGGGTCATTAATTTTTTATTGAATTTTAAACAATTCATTTACAAAATTTATTGATGAATTTTAAATTTAATAAAAGCAAATATTATTCAAATTAGTAAATTTTAAGTGTAAATTACTAAAATTATCTATTTATAAAAATTTAATTTAAAACTGAAAAATTCAATGAAATTTATTTTTATTCCAAATGAATTTTAGATTTGATTCTTTCAACTTATACAATTTAAATGCCTAATAATTCTAACCGCTTTTTAAATTTTAAATCATTAAATTATTTTTTCAATATAATCAACAATAAATAATTTTATTAAGAAAAGCCCCATCATTATGCTACATATAGCTAAAATATTTAAATGTTAATTTACACAATAATTGTGTTGCATATCAACATGAATTGTAATGATAAATTATTGTAGTAAATAGCAATATTAATATATTAAGAATGAGCTTGTTTTGATGATTATATAGTACAAGAGAAACAAATTGCTAACTATGATTCTTATCTTGATTATTTTGATTATCTTTTTTGATGTAACTTATGAGACCTAAAATTAGATGTCATTTGTGCATGTGAGTTGAATTTGAACTTCATTTTAGTATATGTAGACCATTTATTGTTAGTTTATATTTTATCTTTTTTCAAATTTACTATTAGTATATCTTTTTATTTTTTTAAAATTTGCAATATGTATATATATAAATTAGTTGCAGATACCAAATGTATACTTAACGTATACCATATATATATACAAAATAGATATCAAACATATACTATTTTTGAGTCTTTTCTTTTGTGAACAAACTAAAAAAATATACCATTTGCTTAAAACAATGTACAAACATATACATGATGTATGCTATATTTTCGTATATGTATACCATTTACTAATATTTTATCTTTTTAAATTTTTTCAAATTGACAATTTGTATATATTAAAGTAGTTGCAAATACCAAACATACATAACATACACTAAATTTTGATACACGTATATCATTTAATGTTATTTTATCTTTTTTTTTAACTAATTTGCAATGTGCATATATATAAAGTAGTTGCAGATACCAAACATGTATTTAACATATATAAATTTTGGTAAACATATACCATTTACTGTTAGTTTATCTTTTTAATTTTTTCAAATTTGTAATATGTATACATTAAAGTAGTTGCAAATGCTTAATGTATACTAAATTTTGGTATACATATATCATTTACGATTAGTTTATCTTTTTAATTCTTTGAATTTGCAATATGTATATATTAAAGTAGTTGCAGATAGAAAACATATACCTAACATATACATATATTATTTACCATTAGTTTATCTTTTTATTTTTTTCAAATTTGCAATTTGTGTATATATAAAGTGGTTCCAAATACCAAAAAAAAAATACTAAACGTATACAAATTTATGGTATACATATACCATTTACTGTTTATCTTTTTAATTTTTCATATTTCTAATTTATATAAATATAAAGTAGTTGCAGATACTAAATATATACTTAAAGTATACTAAAATTTGGTATACGGATACCATTTATTGTTAATCTTTTTAATTTTTGCAGATACTAAACATATACTTAATATATACCAAATTTTGGAATACGTATACCATTTGCTGAGTTTATCTTTTTAATTTTTTTCAAATTTGCCATTTGTGTATATATATATATATAAGTTGCGGATACCAAATATATACTTAATATATACTGAATTTTGGTATATGTATACCATTTACTATTATTATATCTTTTTACAAATTTGCAATTTGCATATACATATATAAAGTAGTTGGTACATGTTAATGTAATATTAATTAAAATCTTTTTTTTTTTTTTTATCATTTCTTGAGTTTTTTTGAACAAATTCAAAAAATACGCCAAACATATACTTTGGTAAAAATGTTAATTTTTAAAGTTTAAATGATGTTTTTGAAATTTTTTCATGAGCAATGTAGAAATCGTATTTTTTGCCTTTTTTTGGTTATTTTTGAAAATTTTCCAATTAAATTCAAATGCTTTTTTTTTTTTTTGAAAAATGGAAATAGTTATTGGGATTTTCATTGACAGTCAGCAATTTCAAAAGATGTTTAGAAAGTTTAGATTTTTACTCATAATTTTTTTATAAGTTATACTACACTCAAAAGAAATAAAATATAATTAAAAAAGAAAAATTTTAAAAATACAATAAAGAAAAAGAGTTAGATGCTTATAATTATAAAATAATGAGAATATTAATATGTCAAACATATCATATTAATAAAAAATAAGATCAAAATATTTTTATCACATCAATAATATCTAATTTGATTAATATATCATTTTATTTTGTTTAAAGATACGTAATAGAAATTTTTAAATTTTAAGTACAAAATTTTGATATTTGAAAATGAGTTATAAAAAGGTAAAAAATTATTTTGAGAGTCAAAGGTTACCTTCTATTTAAAATTTTATGAAAAAAAAAATGAAATTTACCCAAAAAAATGAAATTTTCAATTTTAAAACTATATATTTATTAGACGTTCAACAATTATTGGATATGAGCTTTCCCATTCTACTCCTTCATGCAAGTAATTTTTGTTAAATGACATTTATGAAATTGTTTATTTATTTTGGATGACTTTTTTTGGTTGTAAAGTTTTCATTTTTCATGTTTTGTAGATGGACCTGAAAGGTGTTTTAATTCCCATAGTTATTCATCATAGGTTTATGGATGTTATTGAGTGTACTTGATTATGAATAAGTTAAAGATCCATAATTAATTTTTTATACATTTATTTCTTAGTTTTCTAAACTTCATTTGATGTCTTTTTCTAAAGTAAATTATTTGGTTATTCAATGAAAAATTAAAATTTTATCTTTTGGCTTATTACAGGTTGATTGTTATTTTGAAGAAAGTAGGAAAAATACACTGTCAAATTGTCAAGGTAGGTAGAACTCTTGGTATCATATTGAAGCTCTTGTACATATGTAATGCAAGGAAAATACACTATCAAATTGTCAAGGTCAGCAGAACTCATGGTATCATATTGAAGCTCTTGTACATATGTAATGCAAAGTGTGGAGAGATTAATTGAGTATTATAATTTTTGTTTTTTTATGCTTTTGAACTGTGCTAGCTGCTCTTTTCTTTCTCTGTTTCTCTTTTTCTTTATAAGGAGAGTGATGAAAAGTAATGAGAACCTGAGTTTTGAGGCGGCTAGCGCAGAGGTGTAATTGGTGGTGTAGTAGTAAGTGTGTTTTTGGGGTGTAAATATTAAAACTACCAATTTATCCATTTGATAATTACATAATTGTGGGTAAGGCCATTGCACTGCAGCAATGAATTTTTGTGTGTAAAATAGAATTTGGTAATAAGTTAAGGTAGAGTAGGGGGCAGGGGTGTGTCAATATTATATTAATTAACATTTCTATCGTTTGTTGTTATTAATGATAATTATTTAAATTTAAAGAAATATTCAAATGAATATTTGGATATATGTTTGGGTTATTTTATTTATATATTTGGTTGATTTGATGTATATATTTAGTTAATTTTTTATCATTTTATCGTTGTATAATGTTTTCTCAAATTTTATTTTCTATATAATTATTTTTTTTATTATTTTTCAGAATTGATAATATTAATTAACATTTCTAGTCTTTATTATTAACATTTGTTAAATTTAAATATAACACATTGAAATTTAAAGAAAATGAAAATGAGTATTGGACATAAATGAATATTCAGTTTCCCAAATTTTCTTTTCTATACAATTATTTTTTCTTTTTATAAAAATCCATGATTAATGTTTTATACATTTATTTCTTAGTTTTCTAAATTGAATTATTTGATGTTTTTGTATAGTGAATTATTTGGCTATTCAATAGAAAATTTTAAATTATATTGTCTTTTGGTTGATCAGAAACTTATTTGTAGTTTATTATAGTTGATTGTTTATAAGTTGATATTTGATATTTTGTGGTTGATTGTTGGTTTTTGCGAATTTTAGTATTATAATTTTTGTTTTATTGATTATGTTCATTGTGATGTACTAATACTTATTTTGTATCTATATCTTTTTATATGTGGGAAAAAATAGGATTTCAGATCATATACTTCATATATACTCAGAATGTACTTGTCATATATTCTTTATATTGTTCAAAATGTTTCTTTTTTTTTTAATTAAAATACACTATTAATATTTTTTAAAACTAATTTTCAACTTATAAATTTTTATTTTGTCAATACTAAAACTAATTTTCTTTTTCACGATTCAATTTTAAAATTTTTCTTTTTAGCCTTTTTTTTTTTAATTTTTTTCTTCAATTTACAAACACAAACTCTCTCATAATTCAAAATCATATAAAAGATAAAAAAAATTCAAATTTTTTATTTGGAATATCCAATTTTTTTACTTATATTTTAAAATCTCCAATTCTCAATCCTAAAATTAAATCTTAATTTAGTGGGAAATAATTAAAAAAGTTTTAAGAAGACAGATGTAGGAAAGAAAGGAAAAAGAGAAAACGAGATTGGTAAAAAGAGCTGATTTGACCCCTTTTTTTTTTTTTTTTTTTTGTGACCTTGGTTTGTTAATCGGGTCAATTTGATTAAAAAAAAGATCTGTAATCGCTTGTCACATTGGTAGCTGGATCAGTGAATCGGCGGGGTGCCGGATCTGACCCCAAATCTAGATTTTGACTCGAGAAATTTAGATTAAAATAAAAAAACATACATTTTTTTTTTTCACCAGAAACCTACATGACCCGCAGCACCCGAACCTAAAACTGGCCCAGAACAGTAAGTTAAAATTAGAGTCATATATTATTAGAATCAGACCTGCTGGATCGGATGGGAACCTGGCCTTGGACCTGTTCTACGTTTAGTACGACCCATTCTGGAAAACCAGTGTTGCTCACCTAGATGCTTTAACAAACAGTTTTTTCTTACTGGAATTATACATCAAATAAATAAATTAATTAGCAGAAATGAATTCAAAAGTGCAATCAGACGACAGAGAAAGCCGATCCAATGCGGATTTCAAGGAAGCGTACAAAGTTTCAAATAGAAAGAATAATTCAATTGGCATATATCCTCGCTTTCATTCCAGACACTAAAAAGAAACATACATCAGGAACCAACTTTTATCTGCTAAATTGAGATACATCAATAACTAATCAATATACCACACTAGCACTACATGGTATACCTGTCTCAACTGATTCTTCAGGGATTTGAAAATCTAACCTTCTAAAACACAATTAATTAAACGTATTTATACAATATCTTTTTAATGGTTGGGGACCTAATTGATAGCCTCATTGACAACCTTCACAAGGATTTCAGTTTGCTAAATAAGGCACAACAAAATGGACCGCACCTTATCAAGTGTCAGTGTGTTTTCAGGTCGCAAGACACGGGCTATAAGTTCTCGAGAAAACATGGTTGTCCCTGCTAGCGTCATCAAGACCCCCAAATTATACTAGTTAACCTCGCTTTACAGGTCTCTGAACATAAGATTTGTTGGGATCCTCTGTTTTGAGTTTTGGAGGTCGGATTTCTCCTTTTTTACCCTGCACAATGTTTCAAGATACAAGGTTTTCCTTTAGTTTTACAAATAAAAAAACAAGAAAACAAATGACCCAAAACAAACCAAAATTTTGGCCACATATCAGTGTGTTTGGAATTGAATTCTAGCTTGCTTTTGAAAATTGCGTTTCCAATTATTTTCTATTTTTAAACATTTTAATTGTTTTTGATAAACCACAGTTTAGACCAAAATCGTGGTTTCCTAAATCTTATGGAGTTCAAAAGCAGTTTATTAAAAACACTTTAAATTCAATACCAAAAACACACACACACACACACACAAAAACACACAACCTATGGTCAATTCTCTTTTGTATCAATTGTATGTTCCTATGTAGAGGTATCAATTGTGTATGTAGAGGTATCAATTTTGGGTAGTCAAAGGAGATGCAAGCCCAAACATTCAGGTGCTGACATGGACTATAATTCATACAAAAAGTATGATATTTGTGTGCGCCAAAAAAAAAAAAAAAAGATAGCTATAATTGTGGCTTTCTTGTAACTTTTAACCTGAAAAAAAGATTGCTGCAAAGCCAAGCACATAGTCTCACCTTTTTTCCTGTCTTCATGAAATCTCTCCAGCTTGAAACCTGATGGATAAGAGGAAACATCATTAAAAAAAATTGAAATATGACAGGAATACCACCACCACCATCACATCAATCATAGATCCAGTCTAAGAAAACACAGAAACAAAACAGATCTCAAGTTCTCTAATCGACCAGAAGAGTTTTTTTTTTTTTTTTTTGTTTTTTTTTGGGGGGGGGGGGGGGGGGCAACTTCTTGCCTCTATCGACAAAAAAACAGAAAAGAAAGAACGTTGCTCTCACAAAGAAAAAAAGAAAAAGGAGTGGATATCTTTTCCCACCAAGATAAAAAAAAAAAATTGAAAAAAAGATTAGAAGAAGACAAGTTGATCATTTTTTGACTCTTCCTTCGAACCAACCCGGAAATTGGAAATAATCAATTTAAATTTTGTAATGATGATGATGATGAAGATAGCATTCAACTTGATAATGATTAATCACGCTTTAATAATTGATAAGTGTCTTAAAAATGGATGCTTTTTAGTATTAGTAGGATTAGAAAGTAGGAACCTTATATGTTTTGCATTAGAAATCTTTATTGCTAAGTTTTATATGTGCGTTTGTTTTGGTCATAACTTTTGTTTTAAGTACTAATATAGCAATAGTCATATTATTATATAAGCTTATTTGTAACAATTTTTTTTTTGTCACCTTATGCATATAAGGCACGAGCCTGCGCTTATGCTCCAGGATCTCTTTGCGCCTTTGTTAGGCCTTTTTAAATATTGATGGTTCAATTACACATTGAATCTTTTGATTTGGCTCTAAAAGTCCTTTAGTCTTAATGGTGTTAATTCCATCATTAGGAGGCATAGGTGGCTCAATTTTTTATTTTCTTATTTAAGAATTATTTTCAAAATAAAATAGATTATAATTTTCGACTAATTATTTTGAAAAAAAAATTACAATTTCAAAAAATTGTAATACAAAAAATTATTTTTAACTAAACTATAATTCTAGCTACACATTATTTTCAAAATAAATTAAAAATTCAATTAAATTATTATTATTCAATAATTAATAGATATATATTAATTATTTTAGTTGAAAATAAAAAATTAAAAAAAGAAAAGCAATTGTTGAGCCGTCTACGTGGCACTCGCAGGTGGCTTTTTTTTTTTTTTTTTTTTTTTTACTTTTTTATTTTCTTATTTAAGAATTATTTTCAAAATAAAAAAAGAGATTATAATTTTCAACTAATTATTTCTAGTGGAAACAAATTAAGAAACAGGATAACAGAATTCATGACAAACAAAATTAGCTCATGAAGAAATATATCTAGGTGATTCTAGGTCAACAACTTTCTCCCTTCGATAGTGAAAACCTTAAAGCCGTGCAAATAATTTCAAATTTAATAGTTCTTCAAGAACAAGACATTTCATGTCATTCAGATATAGAACACCATCAGTCGGATACTTCAGATGTTAGTGAACTTTAGATGGCACCAAACCAGAAAACACATGTTAAGAAAAAATGTAAAGTTGTGAGGGTTCATGAACTATTAAATTGTGATAAGGCAGTAACAAACCCTCTGTTCTCTGGTTCCTTCCCACTGCTCTTCATGTTCACGCTTTCTCTTCCACATCTCCTTTTGTTCTTCTTCATCCTTCTTCAATCTACCTTCCTCTTCTGATATCTAAAAGACAACACAAAGACATAGGCACCGTGAGCATGGAATTTTTTACTGGAGCACGTAGAAACAATGAAAAATGACTGAGCTTCAAGCATACTCTCATTTGCATTTTTCTTCTTCGCCATTCTTGTTCAGTCAATAATTGTCGAACCTTCAATTTAAGCTCCTGCTGGAACTCTTCAGACTGTTCATATTGCTGTTCATATTTTCCCTGGTTCACATTGAAAAGGCATACAAGTCATTGGCTTTCTTGAATTGAAGCCACATTTTTTGGAAAGGGTAAAGATAACTTCAATATGACACAAGTATATTGTAGAGTTGAACAACAACCAATTCACAAGTTAAACTATTTGGAAAGAAGAAAAGCAAATTTCAATTTGACATAATAAGTAAATTGTAGAGTTGAAGATCAAGAGATTCACAAATTAACTACAGTTATTTCCTTATGAAATGAAACATATAAAGAATATAAAGATTAGATTTCCTTGCAAGAGGCCATGGTAGCAGCTGCTCCTAGTAAACAGGCAAAATTAATAAAGAAAGAAAAGAATTAAGGGAGAAAGAGAGAAATGTGACAGTACATTGAAAGCGTACAGACACACACAATCAGAATCATTAAAAGCATAAAGGATACAGGTTCATATAAATAAACAAAACTACAAAACACATCAAGTACAAATACCTCATCAACTAATGACTTTATTTTACTGGCTGTATCTTTCTTCAACTGCTTCCTCCTTTTTGCTAGAAGTTCTTCTGCAATTTACATTGTTTTAACCATTAGCTCTATCTCATTTGATGAAGTTAATTTGAAAAAGGACAAACAGAGAAATGGAGTTTCATAAAATCATTCAAATATTAAGGATACGAATGATATCAAATATATAGGCCAGGTTTCATGATTTTCAAAATCACATCACATGCAACCATAGAAATTGCTACAGTAATAACAGAACTTCACAGCAAATCCAAACATATTCTACTAATGATGAGAATATTTCTTCATGTAATCTTCATACATCAAATGGGAAAATTTTTTCCAGCATGAATGGAAAGGAAATAAAGATAAAAAAAAAAAAAAAGATGAATAGTCAATCGCAATGAGTGAATGAACCAACAATAACTAACAGTTCAATAAAAAAAGTGAGAACCACATGAACATTTTCTGATTTTCAAGGGAATAGATTAAGTAATTCACATAGTCTGGCAAAAACAAAGAAAGAAATCAAATATTTTGGAACTGACCTTTTGCTGCAGTAACTTGAGTAAGAAGATAATCTCTTTCTTGTTGATCAAGTAAAAGTTGCTGGGCCTTTGCCAAAGCTGCTCAAAAGTCAAACAATACATTGTTGGTGAACCATTCAATTATAATCTCCATAGAAGTAAACAACCATCAAATAAACGAGAATCATGAAGAGCTCCCAAACTGATGCAGGAGAAAAGGTTTAGGGCAATTAGATCTCAACAATTAGGGCTAGATAGTGATTGTGGTTGGAACAAGATATTTAGGGTTTAAAGAAAACCTCTATTAAAATTCTGAATTGAAATAATAATAAGAATAATACAATATTGTATGATAACAGCCCTACTTATACACTACTTAGAATAGAATCCTAATCCTAGACTGAAAAGAAGTAATCCTAACCAAAATAAAAGACTTATTAAGAATCCTAAATAAAGATGGAAAAGAAAACTAAAATAAATTGAACTAGGAAAACTAAATAAAATTCCTAATTTAAAGAAATCTAAAATAAACTTACTTAGGAAAACTAAATAAAATTCCTAATTTAAAAATTAAACAAAAATAATTCCTAAATTTTATCTTCTTTTTCCTTAACTGCATCACAAACAGTGAAAAAAATTTGTCGAGTCTTTTATTGCTGGTCCTTGTAGAGTTCTAAAGTATTATATTTATGCTTTTGTTAGAGGATACTGAAGTTTCTTTCAATAGAATTAATTATCACAGAAACATGCTCTATCTGTAGTCTGTATCACTGCTTGAAATGCAAACCACTGACTGAGTAATGGAGGGGATATGCAGCATGTACATTACAGAGGGCACATGACAAAAAAATTCCAAAACTCAATCTTTTTCTATTGAGGCAACTTCTTGTAAAATTATTAATAGTGGCCAAGACTTTTAACATCAGTAGCCATTGCAGCCACCCTCTAATTTCTCTGTCTAGACCATTGCCCTTGATGCAGTACAGTGATTCATTTAAAAACTTTAAGCTGACTGGTTTTGTATTTAAAATTAATTTCCTTCGTATTAAAATTTTTTTTCAGTTTGTTTTAATTTTATAATATTCCAATTGAATCGAAAACCTGAGTCCACATAAAAAAAAAGGGGGAAGTAGAAGTACAACTCATCCTCCAATTGGCTGCTATGCCTTCATAGGCATCTGACTTAGAGAGGGTAATTGACTTTGAGTTACAAATGTTACCAAAAAAATAAATTTATGGCTAGATTTGGCACTTTATAAAAAGAATTGGTCATAGCTTAAAAAGCACACATGCTTTTGGATTTTTGCTTTTGAGTGATTAAGCATTATTATGAATTAAAACTAGAAGGACAGCAGGACATCAAATGTCCACAAGAAACATGCCTATTTTTTTAGGCGGTTTTATTTTCAATATCAAGTTTTATTTTGAGACCTTGTTGGTTGAGGAGGATTTTATTCCCTTCTAGTATATTTAAGGGACTCCAAATCTTTAGAGGGTGAGAACTAATATTGAAGTCATTTCTTAAAGGTTTAAGAGATATTTTAAAGTCCAATATTTGAGAGGTATAAGATTACGTTGAGTCTATAAAAACTTATGCTTTTAATTTAGTTCTTCAGTCATAAAATTCTAGCAATTATGCTGCTTCAAGTTGTGTACTGCAATTCAACCCTAGGTGTGATGCCGTGGGACCTTGGCTGTGATGCTTAGGGAAGTTTAGGTGAAGCCTAAATCATTTATTTTCTTTTACTATCCATGCTACTGCTCACATTGCCTTTCCAACAGTGCAAACAGCTCCCATAACCTTTTTTTCTTGTTTAATTTCACTTCTCAATTCACCCTTTTCACAAACCGTAATTGCCCACCTAAGTTTCCACTCATTCTAGCTTTCAAATTAACCCAAAATTCAGCTTATGGCCAGTCTTCCAACTCGTCCCACGTTATGCACTAAAGAGCATTTTTCCAAGGGATCAAAAGGCAAAGAAATGGAAAACCAAAAGTGGATGATTTTGAGACTTAATGTAGCAATAGCATGTGGGAGACAATGTCTTGTCTAGTTTACTCAACAGTAAAAGAAGTTGCAAAAATCAAACAAAAACCTCATCTTTGAAAGGAACTTTAGCCTTCCAATACCAAATGAAAGTGTAGGAAGGCAGAAACAAATTAGAATGTGGAGAATTCTCAATTTATACGAAAGTCAAGACTTTCTATGGAGAATCAGTAATAATGAATGCATGTTCACATTAGTTCAAAAATTCAGGCAAAAACAATTGAAAAACCCCTTAACTGTGAGTTTTTGCTACTGTGTTCTTGAACTGAGGTTGTGCATTATCGAGCTTTTCAACTCAATTTTGTCCTATTGAGTGGCCATTTAATGGACATAAAACAAGCTAACTAAACAAGTCACTAAACGTCATTGATTACTAAATAAGCCAACCCCTCAATTTTGGCACTTCTAATCATGAGAAACTCATAAACAAGGCCTAGTAGTCTTGTTTTGATATTATTTAGGCAGGGAATTATGCGAAATTGTCTTCTTATGAAGCAGGAGCAATTTTGCAATTTCAAGTTGTGCTGGAAAAGCTATTTGCATATCTGAGTAGTCTTAATTTGGGTCCTTATTAGTTTAGGATATTAATCCTTTTTTTTTTTTTTTTTTGAGTAAAGGATATTAATCCTTTTAGTTGTCATTGCAAGACTAAAATCCTTAGTGAATTAAGAACAATTTCTGAAGTCCATTGTCTTATTGCTTTAGGATTAATTTGTCTGTAAATGTCAATCATTACAATCCTTATAATTTAGTTTTCTTGCAATTGTAGTCTCTTGAGTCTTTAGTTGTGCAATACAATTCTATGGAACCTTGCGATTGATGGCTAAGAAATTCTAAGTATGACACTCAATAATTTTTATTTTTCATTACTTATCATAGTAATCAGACCCTTAGTAAAATAGTTGTAGATTTCAGACGCTCGAAGCCAGCAATAGTTGTGACTCAACATACCCCTAGTAACAAAAATGAGCGATCCTATGTCATGGAATTCAATTGAGTATTTATCTAACATTTATAGGTTTAATAATGAAAAAAAAAAAAACTTTTCAAAATAGACTATTTGACCCAAATTTCAGAACTTAATTGCAATTGTAAGCTTTTGGTCAAAATTACACGCATCATTTTTTGCAATGAAAAGGAATTGATGGGGAGTTATGATAGTATTTAGTTTAGTGATGAGTAGCTAGAAAAAATAATAGGTCAAATGAGTTTTCGCTAATTTCCATTTCAATTTTGTCAAATGGGTGCAATTGCAAATAAGTTTCAAAATTAGGGTAAATTTGAAAGGTTTGAATACAATTGCACTTTTCAAAAAGGTTCAGATTTTTTTGGTTACTAAACCTATATATATATATATATATATATATATATATATATATATATATATATATATATATATATAGGTTTAGTAACCAAAAAAATCTGAACCTTTTTGAAAAGTGCAATTGTATTCAAACCTTTCAAATTTACCCTAATTTTGAAACTTATTTGCAATTGCACCCATTATATATATATATATATATATATATATATATATATATATATATATATAAAGTTGAATTGCACTTGATCAAAAAGAAACTGAGAGGTTAAGCAACCTCAATGAGGTACAGCTTTCAATTTGATGGTATATATATATATATATATATATATATATATATATATATATATATATATATATATATATATATATATATATATATATATATAAAGTTGAATTGCACTTGATCAAAAAGAAACTGAGAGGTTAAGCAACCTCAATGAGGTACAGCTTTCAATTTGATGGCACAGTAGCAAAAACACAAATAGTTTAGGGGCTTTCAAATGATTTTTTCAAAAATTCAATATGATGTTTGATTTTTCAAATTAGGAGAGCCAAATATATATATATATATATATATATATATATATATATATATATATATATATATATATATATAAAGTTGAATTGCACTTGATCAAAAAGAAACTGAGAGGTTAAGCAACCTCAATGAGGTACAGCTTTCAATTTGATGGCACAGTAGCAAAAACACAAATAGTTTAGGGGCTTTCAAATGATTTTTTCAAAAATTCAATATGATGTTTGATTTTTCAAATTAGGAGAGCCAAGCATATATATATATATATATATATATATATATATAAAGTTGAATTGCACTTGATCAAAAAGAAACTGAGAGGTTAAGCAACCTCAATGAGGTACAGCTTTCAATTTGATGGCACAGTAGCAAAAACACAAATAGTTTAGGGGCTTTCAAATGATTTTTTCAAAAATTCAATATGATGTTTGATTTTTCAAATTAGGAGAGCCAAGCATCAAAGGGATAATAGGTCCCTAATCCTAGATATATATATATATATATATATATATAAAGTTGAATTGCACTTGATCAAAAAGAAACTGAGAGGTTAAGCAACCTCAATGAGGTACAGCTTTCAATTTGATGGCACAGTAGCAAAAACACAAATAGTTTAGGGGCTTTCAAATGATTTTTTCAAAAATTCAATATGATGTTTGATTTTTCAAATTAGGAGAGCCAAGCATCAAAGGGATAATAGGTCCCTAATCCTAGAACAAGATCTCCACAGATTGCTCCCTGTAATGCTCAAAAGTGACTGCCTGAAGCTTTTTCAAACAGCACAAAACACCAAAAAGGGACCGAGCAGGGTTATAAGACAAAAGTGATTGCTAGGGCCACTGTCCTTAAAGTTCCAATATAAGACCTCAAGATAGCTGATTGAAAATAAATGAGAGAGAAATGATGCAACTATTAATAAATGTCCTCTGTCAGACCTGAAGCCTTAACACTTGCTCCATGGGAGACATAACAATAGCTTTTTTGATTGATATTTTCATTATACCATGTCAACCAAACACTCTGTCACATTGGTTTAGGTCGGTTTTCACCAGCCATCAGGAAACGATTCCTACACTACTCACTACGCCTTATTCTTCCTCCCTTTATTCTTCTTCATTATTTTCTTAAAACCCTAAAAATAAAATCAAAACTTTTCCTGAAATATAATTTACCTCCAAAGGCCTCTTTTGCCTGTGGATGCTTGCACTTGTCAGGGTGAACCAGCAAAGATAACTACATGTTAGACAAGGAACATGTGAATAAGTTGCAAAATAATGATCATCAGGATGACCAAATCAATCGCATCTGTCGAGAAAGGTACCTTACGATACTGCTTCTTTACATCCTCTGGAGATGCATTAAATGGTAGATTTAGATATTCAAATGGATTTAACTTGAAGCATGAAAGAATCCTAATAATTCCACAGGATCAAAATATTAATTAGAAGAAAATAAAGTAGAATTTTCTACAATGAAATGCAATAAGTAATCAAGCATCTTAAAATTTACCAGAAATATACATATTGAAAAAAAAAAAAAAAAAAAAAAAAAGACATCCTTTCATGGCATTCTATGCCCTACTACACCAAAATAAAGGGAGTAAAATTTGCTTGGAATGAAAGAGGATCATGAACAGACCAATAGTTGGTTACTAAAACTGAATGCCAAGAAAAAACCAGTTTTAAGGCTCCGTTTTTAATAGAATTGAATTGAATTCTTGTACTAGAATTATTCCAAACATCATATACATAGATAATAAATTCAATTTGTTTTATTTTCTCGATTACCGATATTTATTTAATAATAACTAAAAATATTGAAAATTTAAGAGATTATGATATATATAAATTTGTATACTTTGATGACAAAGTAAATCTTAATTAAATTAAATTAAATTTATGATATAAATCCTTATCATGCAAACGTAAAAATTAAAATCTCATTCCTAAGCTTCACTAGAAAATGAAATAGAACAAATAACCCTAATAACCCTTATTCTCCATGAAACAATAATTTCCATCAATCAAAAGCAATTAAGATTCTTTATGTGGAAACCATAATTACATAGCCAATTAAAGATATCAATGGATGTGCGATCAGAAAGAGAGAGAGAGACCTGAGGACTTCGTTATCTCTCTCGACTTCGCTAACTTCGGCGAAGAAGCTCTTCAGAAGCAAATCATCATCTATGCTTGAAGCTGAGCTCTTATCTCCCATCGTTTCCTTTTTTTTTTTTGGGTTTCTGCTTTCTCTCTTTTGGATCCTGCGATGAGTTGCAAACACAACTCGTCTTGCTAAACAGATGCGGTTAAAAACACAACCCGGGCGATGAACCGAGACTCCACCCACGGAATACGAGTTCTTACCCTTTTCTGTTGCAAAGAGTAAGCTGGGCCCAATGTGTATGGCCTAAACCTTACATTTTTAGCCAATTTGAATTTAAAATTATGATTGATTCACGAAATAATTAATAAATATAATAATTATTCTATATAAAATAATTATTTTATATTTTAATTTAAATTTTAGATAAAAAATACTAATTCCATGAAATAGTAACTTTATAATTTTTATGGAATAGATATTCCATAAAAATGTAAAGAATTTAGTATTTTTTATACTATAGAATAGAGCATTTCCATTTTTACTATTTGAAAAATATTGACAAGTCCAAACTTTCTTTTTTTTTTGTTTTGTTAATTTTAAGTCAAATAAAAATTTTATTTATTATGCATTTAAATTATTTCTTGAATAAAATTTGGTAAAATTATATTTAATTTTAATATTAATAATGAAATTAATTTATAAGGATATTATGGTCATTTATGTAATAACCTAAATTTTTATTTATTTTATAAAATCTTATTTTGTACGGATATATATATTTTAATAACTTAAATTTTTATTTATTTTATAAAATCTTATGTTGTACGGATATATATTATTTAATTATTTTCTTTATTAAGGCGTAATTAAAATTATATTTTTATTTAATTTTATATAATTTGTATGATTTGAAAAATCTACTATTGGTTGTAATTTGATTTAAATGTTAAATATGTGAATATAATTGAAGAAAGTACTTATATAAATAATTATGAAAATATTATAGTGGTTATTTTGAGAAAAAAGTAGTTATTAAATAAAATCTTATGTTTTATTGTATTGAGATAAATGATATTAGTTTATTATTATTTTTAAAATCTTTCTAAATTTTATTGGTTATTATAAGCTAATTTAATGAGAATGACTAAAGTAATAGTAATATTTTTAAAGTTAAGTTAATTATCCATTCAAATTATTATTCTTTGATATTTCAAATTGAGAAAAATATTTATTTATTTATTTACTTATGAAAAAATTTAATTGGATTTTATTTTGCAATTATAAAATTTATAAGGATTAACTCTATATTAATTAAGGTTTGAGATTATTTCATTATCATTATTATTATTATTCTTATTATTAACATAAAATTTTCTGTATATATATATATATATATATATATATATATATATATATATATATATATATATATATATATATATATATATATATATATATATATATATATATATAAAGAAAAGAAGGGTTTAGCGATCTGATTGGCTAAGAACAACCAATTAGATGGCTTGAGGAAGAGGCATTTCAGATAGGAGATAGAGAAAGGCAAAGAGAGACCATGAGAGGGAGAGAGGCGTCTGAGTGAATTTCGGCCAGCGGTGAGATGCACTGCCACCACCAAAAGGCAGCTAGTCCTTCGGTGATCATTTGGACACTAAGAATGGCTAGAATTGATGACTGGTAGTGGTAAACTTGCAGAGGAAAGCTTTGCCAGTGCGGAAGCTTCTGAAGCTGATTCCAATCGATTTTGATGGCCAAATTGAGTGAGGCTGGTGTTGGTATCAAGCTTTCGATCGGCAAATATCTTGGCCCCTGAAGCTCCCCAAAATGGAGATCGAAAAATTGAAGACTGAAACTTTGAGGGCGAATTCCGGCGAGATGGCAGCTAGTGAGGGAGCACGAACGCCACCAATGAATTCCTGGCAATAAAATAAACCAGATGACATCTTCCATAACCTCTAAGATCGCCGGCAGCAGCGGTGAGTGGCCCACTGATTACATTCTGGCTACAAGTGGGACGATGCGCAAACCCAGATCCAAAGGCTCAGTTTTGCCATTTCGATCAATTTTTGACATTCGTTCCATCAAATTTTATGAGGGTAACCCAAAACTATTAATTTTGAATTATTATTGATTTATAGTTAATTTAAGTTATGTTTATTAAATTTAATTAGTATTGATTGTGTTGTTGTTTGAGTTGAAACCCTAAGAGGGAAATTATGGAGTTATGATGGGATATTGTTAATTGAGATATCCGTTAGACATGTTTGTTTCTCTGCTATACTTGGGTAACTCTTAGTTCTAAGGGAAATTCTATTGAAATTCCAGTAAGAATATCAAGAGTTGTTTAGTTATATTGAAAGGCAAGTCATCTTTTTCTAATAATCTCATATGTTATTTGGAGTCGATGTCTCCGGCATCCTTTTATCACCAAGGATCGCACTTCAAAAGGAAAGTCGGTTAGATGAGTCGTCAAATAGGTAAGTGATATTTCTAATATATTTATTGTTAATCATGCATTGCATTACATGCGTGCGCACGCACACACACACACACATATATATATACTCATGTATTATAAAATATAAATTGTCATCTTGACATTTGTGTGTGTTTGTCATTCTATATTTGTGCTGCATATTCTATGTGCAGGTTGGATGGAGTTAGAATGATACAGAAACCACTTAGGGCATATGGATATGAGTATGATGAGATTGTGAAGATGAGCTATGATTGGTGTATGACGGTCAGGCCTGCTCATCGCTAAGGCTGCTGCTAGTCGGATTAGGGCTACGTGGTATAAACCAGTGACGGCTACGCCCATTGGGTATAAGAGACCAATTGTTAAAGAGCCAGTATTGGGATTAGCTCCCTAAGTTTGAGGTTAGTGTGGCTTCTATGGATTGAACTCCATCCATGTGTGTTCTATATTGGTTAGTTGTTTGGATGACACGTTGCATAAACAATATAGTCTAGACTTATTTGGATCACCAAATTAGCATATTAGCTAGTATCATTTATTGAGTCGAATACTCATTCCTGTTCAAATTATTTTTTAGGTTGTGGAATGAACTCATGATGAAATTTTAAATTGAGTTATGATGCCTTAATTTTTTGGTAGTGTTCAGTATTTAAGTTTTGAGTTATGTAAACGATATTTGTACATTTGTATTATAATTTTAGAACTCCGCAATGTTATTCCTTTTACTTATATTTTGTTAATTGTCAGTTGTATTATTTGTTTAAGTTGATAAGTTGTTTTGTTAAGCAGAAACCAATTGTATGTTATTTAATATTTTTGAGATGATAGTGATGATAGCCTAGTGTGGCAATGATTCAAATTGATGTTTAATTGGATCTGCTTAATATGTTGGCCTATAGCCCTATTTTGTGTTAGTTTTGTTGATTTGTTTATTGTTTGGCTTACTACGAGCACTATTAATCTCGTGCATTACCTGTATCATAATGTTGATCATGTGCCCTCAGGTTCAGATTATGACAATTTATGTGAATAGAATAATTATTTATATTATAAACTAAATTATGAAATTTGAATAATTATTCCATTCTTACCCTATTTTATTTCTTAAGAATAATTATTCTATTTTTTGTGCATTTTATTCCGCAAACCAAAGATCTTCTCCATTTAGAGATTGAGAAACTTGTTCTACTTCCTCAAAATAATATTATTTTACCACGTCAAAACACATATGGAATAATAACAAGTGATAAGTGTCTGTGTATATATATATATATATATATATATATATATATATATATATATATATATATATATATATATATATATATATAAAAGGAATGGATGTTTATTAACTGGAAAAATGTGTCTTAACAGTACCTTTTTATTTGTTTCCTTGCATTTTGTATTCAATAAATACATGTTTCTCTAAATCAGTTAATCTGTGTTTTTTTACACGAATTTATTATCTTGGATTTTATTTTTAGCCCCCTTTTAGGATTTTTTGTTCCTTCAATGGGATTCACTAGTTTTTATTTCATAAAAGTTTTTTGTTATTCTTTCATAAAAGCATCTTATTCCTTTAAACTATTTATAGTTTTTGAGTTTGTTTTTTCATTTTGGATATTTACTATTGATATTTAAAATAATTGAATTTATTTAAATATTTGAAAGTCGATTTGTGGCGTAATCTCCGTTAAGCAAAATGTGCTCCCTGCTGAGTTCTCATTTCAAATATTCTATCAACACCATTGAAAAATATTTGAAAAAATTTAAGCCATTTTATTTTGGTTTCTTGATGTATATTTTTATATTTTTATTTTCATACTAAAATATACTATTTTTAACATATGAATGAAAATTCATAGTGTTCTCTCAAAAAAATAATTAAAAATTATATTAAATAATACAACCTGAAAATAAATATGAGAGT
>CANTUT010000167.1:240000-417500 GCA_947687605.1 Reutealis trisperma | reverse complement strand
CTGCCAATTGGTGTGTTTTGGGATTCTAAATTAATATTTGTTATGTTTGGATGGGAAATAATGATTTAAATCGCATGTTTAGATATTGTTGTCATGACTGAAAAGTACTAGAAACAAGAAACTCATGGTTTTTTCATCCTAAAAGCTAAAATTGAAAAATTTCATGCATATGGGCACCTATGGCTGCCGAATCATAGGGTTCAAACCATGTTTCGCATATTACTATAATAGATGGAAATGCAAAAGTTAGAAAATTCAGGTTTTCTCTTTGAGAGTGCATTTGGCCATTGTTGGGATTTTATCTCTCACAACAACAACAACGGAGAGAGATGTATTTTAATGCTTATTGATATGTATGTATGAATGATAAATAGTTAAATTGCATGTTGCTTGAAGGAATGATTCTAGATAAGACTAGAGGCAATTTAGTATACTTAAAGTATCTTAATCTTATGTTGTAATTACAATGTAAATATGATTGGGTAATATGGAAATAGATTTTATGATGAGTCAATAATGAATTTATGGTCTTGAATTGATGAGGAGATTAATTGAATGAATTGGGCATAAGAGATACGTATGACACTTGAAAGACTATTGATAAGTTGACATGTATGGAAGTGTTAAGTGTACTAAGATGATTGTTAAAGTGAATTGATATCAAGATCATGACATTGTACTTGACTTGAGAAAAGTATTACTATGATTTGTAATGTATTTTCATGTGAGCCTAGAAAGGCTAAATGGGCAAGACTTTTAAAGTCAACATGTTATGTGCAAGTAATGAGTGCATATCTATATGCAACTCTAAGTGTATGCGAATGTTATATGTGCATGGGGTATTTATGGGATAGGATAGCATGATGATTAAATATATATTAAATATTAAATTAAATATTATGTTAGAGCTTGAGAAGTTCTAGAGGTTCAAAGGCTATGAGTAATAGGAGCGAAGGAACCACAAGGTGAGTAAATATTATGTTTCAAGTTACAAGTGCATGCTATAATGTTTTGTGAACCTTTGATATCTTGAAAGCCAAGTTCTTTTTTATTTTAATGATTTCTTTGTAAACTTGGATTGCCAAAGGACAATTAGTCCAAACCATTTTTGATTATCTAATGATAATACCTTTGTGATATTTGCCCTAACTTATATTCTTTCTAGAACTACACTGTTGTTCATCTTGTGTTAAATAAGTTAAATTTCTATTGCTATTATGTTACTTGTGATTGTATCCTTCAATGCTATTGTTACCTTTATATGTTATGAATTATGTTATGAGTTATGTGTGAACATGGCAGCAGCCTTATGAGTTATGTGTGAACAGGGTAACAACCTTCACTTTACATGTTATGAGTTATGTGTGAACAGGGCAGTAACCTTCACTTTACATGTTATGGGTTATATGTGAACATGACAGCAACCTTCACTCTACATGTCCTGAGTTATGTATGAACATGGCAACAACCTTCACTCTATATGTTATGAGTTATAAGTTGATTTTTGTAAATCTTGTTAAATACAAAAGTTATGAACTATGAGCTATGAAATCTTTTAAGGGATATATGTTATTGTATAAGTCATATTGTTTACTTATTGAGATCATCTATCTCACCCCTTTTCCTTATGTGGTTCCAGGTGACCTTTATGAGGAGGCAAGGTGATTGCTCAAGCTACCTACTTTGCTTGGAAAATTTTCTCGTCAAAGTTATAATAATACCACACTATGATGAGTCCTCAGACACTTTGGGAATTTTTATAGGAACTTTACTTTAAAATATTATGTTGGAGGATTTACTTGGAGTCTTATTATTATTTTCTTATGAATTGTATTAAAGTATATTCTTAGCTTCCAAAACTTAAGGTTTGTTCCTTTATAAAAGTTTAATTAAGTTAATGTATGAGGTTTGGTACGATCCTAGGCAATTTTTGCATATGTATGAGTGGGTTCTACAGGCATGGGTGACCTTATGTCTCTTTATGTTCTAGGACCGTTATGTCTCTAAAGTTGGAATGCAACAGTATGTATATATATATATATATATATATATATATATATATATATATATATATATATATATATATATATATATATATATATATATATATATATATATATATATATATATATATATAAACACACACACACATAATGAATTAGGAAAATCCTCCCACTAAACTTTTCACGAAGGGTATGATGCATCTTTATACATTCCAAAACTTCTTTGATTTCTGTCCTTTTGTCCAATAAAATATGATCTAACTATTTTTGCATCAGATATTAGACTTCTAAGTTGAAATAAGTTCACACCCTGATGGATCGTGACACATGTTATCCAACTCAATTATTTTATCTTTAGCTAAACAAACTAATCTAGGAAATCATAGTGGTTTTAGATTGGAGTTCTTTATGGCATTATCATAAAAGCACTTTGAGTTATTTTGTTATTATTGTCATGATAATAATACATCAAACATATAATTCATACTCTTAAGTTTGTTACTATAATAAACCATGCAAACATTCTTCTCATAATGAAGTTCACAATTTCTTGAAGTTACAGAATAATGTAGCTTAAATATGAAATACGTATATTATTTACAAAACATGATTTCTAAAATCATAATGTAGTACATACAAGATATACAAAATGTGATTTCCAAAATCATCATAAAGTATCCTAAAAGCTCTTTGGAAACAACACTTTTCCCCTTAGATCTTTAAAAATCACTTCATCTAACTCTATGCTTTCGTTGATTACTTAATCATGATAGGGCACAAAAACAATATTGGCAATAGAAACAATTTCCTTTGTCAACTATAGCCTTATCCATGGACTTGTCCTTTGCAATTCTTCTTTTAGGTTTTTTCTATTATTTTAAAGTGCACTTTCCATCTCATGGAAATTTGTAATGAATTTGAAGAATTAAACTATTTGAAAAATATTATGCATCAAATATCTAGTCTCTCTAGTTGTTTAGTGAATTTAATCATCTCATAAGCATGATTTCCAAATTTAATTTAATTACAAATTAATAAGCAATGTAGTAAGCTTCTTACAATTCAAATACTTTCACAAAGAATACTAGATAGAAAATAGAAGAATAAGAAATTAAAGATGAAACATTTTCTTCTTTGATTTTCTTTCTCTAATTTCTTACTTTAGTTAAATCTTAAGAATAAGAACAAGAAGGAAAAATATAGAGAAGACAAAGAAAAATAAAATTATGAATATCAAGATGAAATACTTTCTTCTTTTCTTCCAATATAATTTCTTTTCCTTTCCTTTTTCTTTCTTTCCTTTTCCTTTTTATTTCTTTATAATTACCTTCATATTCAAACAAAATAACTACCTCAATATCTCATATTGATCAGTGTATTCATGCACATCATACAACTCTTGCAGATGAAACATAATACTTAGAGTCTTGTTATGCTTATATGTTGTTTTTGTAACTCTTGACTTATAAAAAAAAATATAGCATTAACCTCATAAAATATTTCATTTCCATTGCACTTACAGTGATATGTTCTTATGGAGTAAATCTTTTCTCTAAAAGACCAAGAACAAATCAAATCAATTATAGACCCTATGTAGTTGAATGTAAGGACCATTCTAAAGTTTTCAAACTGGTCCACAAATTTAGGTGGTTAGAGTGATATGGTCCTTTGGAGTAATCTTTTTTCTAAAAGACCAAGAACAAATCAAATTGATTATAGACACTATGTAGTCGAATGTAAGGACCATTCTAAGGTTTTCAAACCAATGCAAAATTTCTAGCCCTATGAGCCTAAAAGAATTAAATATATTTACAAGTGAGTTTGTCAATTTCATATTATCAAAATGCAGAAAATAATAATATTAATAGCTTATGTAAATATGTAGTTACCATAATGATTTGGTCTTTAATCAAAATGGTTATCCCACTAATTTGGTGAATCCTATACTTCCAAATAGGAAATGAAAATCCCGTTGGGGTGGATTTCTAGTAGGTGATTGAATTCTTATTAGATTATCACAAAACTCTCATATACACATTATCATTATTGGGAGTTTGATATCTAATAAGTAAACAACAATTGTTCATCACAACCCTTTGTGAGAATCAATCAATCTAGTTCCTAGTGTTTCCAATATCAGATACACATTGCTATCATTTGCCTTTCTAATGAGAATCAAGATCCCTTGCAAAAAGTTTGCAAATATATGCATGATATAGATTTCAAGAAGATTCCTCGAGGCTGTTCTTTTTATCAAGACAAGAAAAAAAATATAATTTACTAACTAAAAATTTTGTCAGTAAATTATGATTTTTTTTATCGATAATACGTATATTGATGATTTATGAACAAAAGAATTTAGTCATTATTTTGCTTGTCAGTAACACAATTTATCGACTAAATATAAAATTATGAAATTTTAGTTGGTAAAATAATTTATATCGTCAGAATTTTTGTAGGAAGACAATTTACTAACTAAATTTTTAATCAGTAATTTGTCAGTAAATTTTTACTTTTTAAAAAAAAAGTCAGTAATTCATTGGTAAAATTTAAATAAATATTTTTTGAAAGTAAATATTTTGTTGGTAATCCATTTGTAATTTTGTCAATTAATTTTTTAAAAATAAAACATTTTGTTGGCAATCCATCAGTAAAATTCTTTTTTTTTAAAAAAAATCATATTCTTTAAAAAATAAGAATAATAATTTAATAAATTAAAATTTTTAGAATGAACATGAAAATTAAGAAATAAAAAGTTATAAAATAAATTAGGAAGCTTAATGTCACGACCTGCTTATTAAGCTGTGATGGTCCTAGGGTATAGGGAGACATAAAGTCACCTAAATCTGTAGAACCCCGTTTAACTTATAATCCTTTACTATTTATCATGTGAGATCTTATCCTAAGATCGTAACCTAATTACTTTTCCTTTTTACCCATTATTTGTTTGTCATTTCCTTGTTGACTTATAATGCCATTCATAGACACAACTCATAAATTTCCAAAGTTGTATTTCATATCATTAATCAAATGTTTATAGCATCATACACTATTGTAATAGTAATTACAATATAATTTACAACACATGTAAACTCGGTAACATTTTAGACCTTGACTACCATGGAGCTCTAAAACAATGGTCTTCATAGTAAAAAATCACCACATTTGAAACTAGCAGAGCAACTTCCAAGTGGAAGAATGTGGCTTAGAATTTATCTTACTAACTCGTCAACCTTCCCTAAAAAATTTAGACAACTAAAAAGCGAGACAAAGCTCAGTGAGTACATAATAATACAACATAAATGGTGAGTACAAAGGCCATTATCAAGAAGAGCTCTTTATGGCAACGGAATGACTTTTAGTCAATGTTGTCATTATGAGTCAATTTCTCATTTGGGATGGAAACGACATCTTTAGCAGAAATGATATTTTCTTAGAAGTGGAATGCTTCCCACACATACAAATTCAAGAATGGTAGCCTAAGCCTTGCTTATTCATATATATCACATTATGCAAGACTGATAAGTTCTTACGGTTAAGCATTCCCCCCAATAGAGGTTGGGTACTCTTGCCCTACCTGTAGGCTTATACCAAGTGCACAAGGTCCAATGTATTACCCTACATTAGAAGGGTATTTCTGCTTATCAATATGCATTCAATGGAAGGTTCACTAGGAATTCACAATAAAGAATTCAATGGAAAATATGCCAATACAAGAATAATTCTCATAGAAGGTCACATTATGAAATCAATGCGGAAGGCTCATAATGGTCAAATGCCATGGACAAATATCATATTCAATAGCTCAATACTCAATAGGCAATTCATGATCAATATGGAATTGGAGTATTCAATGAAAATAGTTTCATTAACAAGGGTTCATAGAATATGGCACATGACATATTATATTATTAAGTATTCACCTTAGAATCCTTTGCTCCTATTTACATTTAACTTTGATGCTAGTAATGCTCCTCGCACTCTTAGACGATATCCTTATCCTTGTCTTTAGATTATACACATTGCATTTCAATTACACATTAGTCACTTCTTTGTTATGTCATTAGTTTAAATTTTGCTTAACTTGTTAACACTTTCATTTTGTTCATTATAGTGCTCCCTTATTACTTTTAAGGTCAAGACATACTATACATATACTTGTTACTAATTCCAATACTTTCCCTTAGTTGTTTTCCAATGGCTCACTTAGAGAAAGATAATTCCTTTCCTTCCAATTTCTCATTTCAACTTTCATAATAGTCAATTTGAATCAATTTAAGCAATTCCCAACATTCAAGAGAACTAATTCCACTTCTACCATCAAATTCCATAAATGAACCTAGTTCATTAAATTTGGGGAAAATCATTTCCATTCATTGGATTTCAAAATTAACATTACACAAATTATGTTAGACCATTCTTAAACTTAATCTCCCTTTAATCTTATGAATTCAAGTTCAATTCTCAAAATCCCTAATTTTTCCATAAACCGTAGAATTTGGAGAAAACCACCAATTCCTCATCCAATCTTCAAATTGATTATAGATTCATCAAATTAACACAATATAAAACCTATGTAGCATTAGAACATCAATTCCCTTTTTAGACTAATTTCATGCTACTGAGACTTTCAAATCTTGAATCAAGCTTTCCTAATTCATTTTAACACTTCTAAATCATTGTTCTTCATCTAAAATAATCATAGATGTATCTAATTAGAATTTAGAACACTTCATTGATTATTCACTATTATGGCCAAATTTTTTCTTATGGTGTAAGAAGGATTTTATGCAACTAAAATACTACAATCAACCTTAGAACATAGAAAAGAGAATATGAAAAAGATTTCTCACCTCGGTTAGCTTTGGTTTGCTAAGATTCTTATTGGTATTGGTGTAAAGAGAGCTTCTTTTGTTATGGTGGAACTTTGGTGTAGAGATAGGAAAAATAATATTTACAACATAAAATTTGCATTTATATATGATGGGTTGGATGGTGAAGATTTGATCAAGCTTTATCCAATGGCTAAGATTTAATCTTTATGGATGGTTATGATTTGATCAGCTTAGATGGCTAGGATTTTCTCTACAATTGTGATGTTCATCATATGGTTTTGGAAGTAGCAAAAATGAATGTAGACTTTGGTGTGGATAAAATTGGATTTCAAGTTGGAAAAGGAATTGACTTAGTAAAAAATGGTGGCTAGCTTTTCCAACATCAAACTTAACCTTGGTTAGCTATTTTTAACTCTAGTTAAGTATATATTCATCCATCCTTGGGCCTTGTGGGCCGGCCATTCCACAGGCTTGGGCTTTTGAGTCCAAAAGCCCATTAACAAAGCTTTATATGCATGTTTCAAGCTTGGTACTTAATACACTTTCTATTTCATTTCTTTTACTTTAATATACATATTTCTACCTTCCAATATCACTACACACACTATATATTGCTAGATAAATCTTATTCATTCTATAGTACACATTTCCTAGCCTTTCATTAGCATTGTTCATGTATATAGGTCATATAGACTCACTTGGTCAAACTAAGTTTGACTTTCATTGTATCATTGTAACTTTGATTAAATTCAACTTCTTATATCACTATTATCATCCCCCAATGTCTTTGGAGATGTTAATGCCTATTCATCAGCACTTTAGATTTATATTTCAAATGAATTATTAACATAGTCCCATTAAGTCAAACTCGGTTTGACTTCCATTTTATCATAAAAATGCTTATCAAAATCAATTACATTCCTTACTCATTGTCACATTATTCATTTAGAATTTACCTCTTATGATATTCTTATAGTTCTTGGTGTGCTAGAAAGGCTTTGAATGGTACGGTATATGGACACTATGGTGCCTCCATTGCTAACTCTAATAGGTTAGGGAAACCTTGGGTATTACATTCTACCCCCCTTTAGAAAATTCATCCTCGAATTTTTAAAACATATACTCTTGGTTCATAAAGGAATTGACAATACTTAGGTTACATGTCTTAATTGTTTTCTCATATACATTTATTAGCTCTACGGATTTTCAATTATTTCCTCGCTATTTTTCTTATCCTATTTTCTCTATTGAGTCCTTTTTAATAACAATTTTTTTATTGTAAGATTTATTATGAAATCGATGTTATATCAATTTTTTAAGCCATTAAATATGTAATATCTCCTTTCTTCTTTCGCGTACTATAAGTCTATTTCTTCACGTCAACTCATCTTAATTTAAAAATTCCTAAAGCATCATACAGAGATCTTATCATTTCTTTATAAGTCGCTAGAAGAGTATCTTAAAATGCTATAATCCCATGCCTTATGGTCACAGTCACTTTTAATACTTATTACCAATTACAAGTACTAACTCTTTAGACAAATTACTTCTATTTTTGCTCTTCACTTATTATTGAAGTGTTTATTCCATAGTTAATCAATCCTTAACTATACATGTCTACAAAGAATTAATTATTTATTTTATCTAACCAAAATTTTAGTAAATTTATTCTTTGTTAAAGTTTTCTCTGCAACTTTGATCATTTTATCATCCTTTGAACATGTAGTAGCCATACAATATATGCATAGGTATTTACAAATGAAAACATAACAAAGTTCACCTTAAATCTTTCATTAACTGGTATGTCTTATATCTACATACCAATTGCACAATTTTTCATCGAATCTTTGTAATTCTATAGAATCTCAAATCAGCATATAGATATTCTTAGATTCGCTATCATTATGAATTATCTCGATTACTCCTAAATTTTAATATTCTCACTATTTTCATACTTGCTCTTTGTACATGTCTGTATACACACTTATACAATTAGATATATAGTTATTTCCTTACATACACAGTTAATCTGTGTCATCTTAACACTTACAAGCATTATCCTTTACTTTAAATTTAGAACTTGATTCCTTTTCACTTTTTCCTTAATTTCATCAATTCGTTACTGGGCAGTTATTTCTAACTTCTTAATAATAGATCTTGTTACACATTATCATATGGAGGGGTCTACGCACTCACACAATGAAGCATGATAAATTTTACTAACCATTTCACAAATGGTATTGATGAATCTATATAAAATTCCAAAACTTCTTTGATTTCAAAGATTGCATTATCATTAAAGCACTTCGGCTACGAGATATTTACAATCAATAACCATCTCACATTATACTTTTTGTCATTTTACTTTACTTAGTAAATTTATCACAATAAACCTCATGTAATTACATTATTATTCTAATCCAACTCCTTTTTAGTTCCTTGTATCCTATAGTTTGATTTTCTATTTCCTCTTCCTAAGAAGAGTTATTTACCGCTCAATAAGGTTTTCCTGTTGTGCTCAATAAGGCACATATATTCTTTTAAATTCTTAAGTTCTTCTTACAATATATCCAATCAAACTTAATCATTGTACATGTCATGCACTTCAATGTTGATTCTTATTGACATTCATACTTATGCATTTCTTTCCTCTTTACTTGTTTCCTCTATCAAGTTATTACTCACTTTCCTTTCTAGTTCCCTGACTTATATTTTGATAAGTACAATGGAGAAATACAATGTCACTTCACAAATGCTATCCTTTGGTATATCCTAACATGATTATCTGAATCTTCATTTCTCTTATTCAAATATATGATCCCTTTGTGATCTATGAAAATTTTTAATACTTAGATGATATTCCTTATCCTCCTTTCATACTTTGTTTTTCAATGAATTTGAGCATCCCTATTATTAGACTTGTGTCAACTTTTCTTTTCTCATATCCACGTTCTTATTTCAACTAATTTTTTTCCTTTTTACTGTATAACTTTAGGCCTTTTTTGAACTATGGTTACCTTAAAATACCCTTTATATTTTGCATTTGAGTGTATCATTCTCTGTACAAAACTATTTTCTTTATTTCTAAGAATGATCCTTAGGAAGCTAGTACCTCAACCTTGTCTTGTCACTAGTCAAGTGGCATTAAAAGGCATCTATCAAGGCATCTATGACATAATTATATAATTGCCTTTATAGACCTTTAAACAAAAAGCTATATTTGATTAGTAATTCCCTCGGATATTGACTTCTTTATAAAATAGTTCATATTATTTAACTTGCTTCAATATATCATAGGGTGTAGGAATTTTAGTGAGCTCCCTCACTCTTGGACATTTAGATTGCTATTATAGCATTATAGGAGAGGCGTCTATTTCTTTGGCCATCTTGTTTCATCACATTATCTATTATCTAGTAGATTTTTCCCATCTCTAGACTTTCGTACCTAATGGCGTATCTCATTTACCTTCCTATTAAGAGGCCTTGTCCCCCCATTGAGTAGATACTAGTTATTTGTTATAGTAGAACTTAACATTCACATTAACATTTCAAGTCATTGTTTCACTATAGAGAAATCTTTCCACTTCATAGTGTTCCTCACTAGGGTAATAATTATAGCTTTAAATATAACATTCATATTTCTACAAGTCATAATCTTCTTAAGGATTTCAAATGGCATATTACATATCTCTTTATACACTTTGCATCAAATCACTCTTTTCTCAACAATTTCATATTCTCTTTATTTGTAAGTCTAATTCATTTGGCACATACACTATTCTCGATATAATTCCATTAATATTATTCTCTCATATTCATATATTTCTCATACTATTTAAATTTTGTATCACTCGTAAAAATTTACTTTTTTGGTTTTTACTCAATATTAATAACATTATTTTAGCCAATCGACTATATTACATCGAATAAATAATTCACTAGGACTACTCCCAATTGCAACACCTTATTGGAATTTTTTTTTTCTTTCCATATTCAAGTATTCATCCTATTTGAGATAAATTTTTCATATCATTCACTTGTCTCTATAACTTTTCTCTACTTACCTTTCTGTAATCTTATCCTTATCAATAAGGTTCTTTATCCATATTATCTTTTTTCCTTATATTACATTCTCTCTAATACTTATAACTTCCTTTGCCTCAAAATTTATATATTTTCCATCTTAAAACTTAATCCATCTCACCCTTTCTTCATTGAGTTACTTTCAAAGCTTATCATTTCTTATGGTATTTATCTTAACTTATTCAATTCTATCTCATTATTAATTCAATTTTATCATAGAATACTTCTTTTGGATGGAATTTGTTTACTCAGTTGACTTCATAAGCTCCTTTTTTGTCATAACTTTCATTTCATTTAGCTTGTTTTAATTCTATGCTTCATATATTATGGTATTTTCTCATACACTCTTTCTCTTATTGTTTACTATTTTTACCTTTTCCACATCTCAATTACTTTGCTTGTCCCTATTCAAGTTGTTTTTCTTTTTAACATATAATCCTCCAATTTCGTACCTTTCTTATTTTATAGGTATTTCTCCCATCGTGAACTCATTCTCAATATAAGGTATTTTATCCAAAATCAATCTATGTTTTTACATCCATTTGTTTTTAGCTTAGACTTATCCTTTTCGAGTCAAACCATCCTTAGTTCCTTATGTTCTTTTTAAAGGCTATCTCTTAATCATATATACCTTCTTATAATTGTCAATTTCATTCTCCTTTCTTGTAGAATGATCCAATATCAATCATATTCTATTTTGGTCTTTTACTAACCTCACAACTTTATTCTCTTAGTGATTTTAAGAACTTTTCTATTACACATACCTAATCACCTTTCTTACAAGTCATCTTAGCACATACACGATTGATTGCTTCCTTCTTTGTACACGAAATAATCTTCCTTTAAATCATATTAGATTAATATTCTTCTCTTGACTATACTTGATATTTTCATAAGTGACATAGAAATTATATAAGGTGGCATCCAGACCACAAATTCAATAATACCTTCTTTATGATTTAAAGGAAGATTATTTCGTGTACAAAGAAGGAAGCAATCAATCGTGTATGTGCTAAGATGACTTGTAAGAAAGGTGATTAGGTATGTGTAATAGAAAAGTTCTTAAAATCACTAAGAGAATAAAGTTGTGAGGTTAGTAAAAGACCAAAGTAGAATATGATTGATGTTGGATCATTCTTTCATACTTAAATTGAACAGGACTCTAATCTCCTGAACCCTTCTTTATCTTCTTGCAATGCTTTAACGGAACACGAACATCCATGACAACCTTAATCCTCATATAACTTCTCCAGAAACCCATACTACTGTTGCTATCATATTCCAAAAAATGGCCGATAAAGTTACCTAATTGTTCACCAATAGTCATGGACATGAAACCTATAGGTAAATCATAAACTTGAACTTAAAGAGGAATATGGGACAAAGGAACCAATGAAGGAACCTCTCCTTTCTAAAGATGGTGAATCAATAAAAGATGACTATCAAATAGCCAAGGCCTTATGGTCATCACCCTTTTTTGATCAACAATGTGAATAAACAAAAAGAGATAACGTTGATCAGGCAATTCCTTAATACATATTCCTTTTCCAGGCCTTCAAACACTCACCATTCGATTCTTCATAAAATTAAAATGGATAGGACAATCCATAAGATAACACCTTATCAGGCAAAACTCATTGAACTCAACATCTCCTCCCCCTTCTTCCAACCTCGCCAACCAATAGATCCAATTCTTCTTCTTCTTCTTCTTTCATGGTTAAAGAAAGAGCTGCCATATTAGCCTCCATGAATAAAGGAAAAAAAAAAAGAGTGAAGTCAAAATGACTAAATCAGAAAAAACAAAACTCTCGACTAAGGAGAGAAAAAAAATCAACAATGGATCAGAATCGTTGTTTTTCTTTTTCAGTCACCATAAATAATCAAATTATATCTCTATCATATTTGCATGAGTTAGTTATGAGTTTATAAATTTACTAATAAAATCTCTTATATTTCTTTAGTATTTAAAATGGATTACTGTATGGCAAATCAAATATGTATGAAGGAAGACCATGACTGTTAAGGTTTCAAAATTTGGAGATAAATCAAGGCCTTTGAGCAACAAAGATGATTTTATTATTTGGTTGAAAATCCATTTAAGACCTTATATTAGATTTATTTTTCTTTGTTTTTTTTTGGTTAATTTTGTTGATGATATGTTATAAGTATTTTGTTTTGTCTTTTTTAATAAGTTTGTTTATCTTCTGTCATGGGAATTAGAATGAGTTTGAATATGAAATTTATGAAGGTATTATTGAATTTGTAGTCCTCAATATTTTCATAAGTGACATAGATATTACATATACCTCAATATGTAATATCTATATGAACCATTTGTAGTCCCACTTGGACATTGTTAAATATTACCTTTTGTTTAATAACCTTAATGGTTCATAACTTCTAACAATTCCTATAGACATATCATTCAACTATTTCATATATCATTTAACAATTTGTTTACACATACCATAAACCAATTCATTATCTCTTAGATACCTTTCATAACACAGTCAAGGAAACATAGACTAGGATCTAATTTACCTTCTCAGTAGTCTCATTACAAGACACGAATGAAGAAATTCACAATACTGCTGGGTAGCATAATTTAGTCATGATTTCAAGGTACAAGAATGTTTGATAACAATGTTTGATAACAATAGTTCAAATAGGAAGAAAGGCAAAACATAGATAGGCAAACATGATCACAAGAAAAAATTTCACAAATTTTTGAAAGCTAAGTGCAGGCTCCAACACAGCCAGGAGCATAACTTCCCATGAGTAAAACCTTAACCGTGCCTCCACTCGTGGGAGGCTACTAGATGAATTTCTAATTTGCTCTTATCACACGGCTAGAATTCTAGCCTATAATCACCCGTGGCTTCCCATCTTCTTCCAATGTTTGGGCTATTCTTTTTAGTTTTATTATGGAGTTTTATTTCAGTCTTTTCTAATATTAGTATGCCACTATTTAACATATAAATATGTTTGTATTGCTTTAAAGAGCAATTTAAACATCAATCATTCCAACTTTCAAGAACTATAATATTGTATCACTTGTTTTCCAATTTAAATTCTTTACTATGTATACATACATGACATTTTCTATATTAAAAATCTATCCATTCATAATCTAATCTTATAGATTCCCAGAGTCTCTCTCACTATCATTATATAACTTGCCTTGGGATATCTCATATCCTAAACATTGCACATACTCTAGTATATGCATGGATATACTTATTCACACCACTATTTACATTTCGTGAACTTTTCATGAAATCATATTTAGGTTTTCACTTAATAGCATTTAGCTAACAATTGTTGTGCGCATAAATCATAAGCGCAAAGGATTTAATATACCTTTATCATTGTTTATACTATATACATAGTTTTCAAAACATCACTTGCACTAAACCATATCAATTATTGATAGTTAATTATACTAAGAATCTACCCCTAATAAGACACATACACATGTTCACATACTTACTTTGAACATGTATTGTCATTTTCTCATATACACAGTTTGTCCTCACCATCCCATTTCCATGTAGCACATAACTCAGTCACATATATTAGTTAATTCACATTCTTATTATTTTTTCCACAGTCATGATGCATACGTTATACATCAAACTAAAGGAGTTAGGCTTTTATGAGTAGCGCAGATTTAACTTAACAATAGACTTTAAATGACAATAAGGAATTCCTATGTTCTATGGTGTAACCTATAACCTATAAAATTTATAATGTCTATAGTAGACTTAAAACTTTGCTCTGATGTCACCTTTGTTATGACCTGCTTATTAAGCCGTGACAGTCCTAGGGCATAGGGAGACATAAAGTTACCTCAACCCGTAGAACCTCGTTTAACTTATAATCCTTTACCATTTATCATGTGGGACCTTATCCTAAGATCGTAACCTAATTACCATTCCTCATTCCTCATTACTTGTTTTTCATTTCCTTATTAACTTATAATGCCATTTATAGACACAACTCATAAATTTCCAAAGTTATATTTCATATCACTAATCAAATGTTTATAGCATCATACACCATTGTAATAGTAATACAATATAATTTACAACACATGTAAACCTTATAACATTTTAGTACTAAACCTCAACTACCATGGAGCTCTAAAACACTAGTCTTTACAGACAAAAATTGCCATATTGAAAACTAGCAGAGCAACTTCCAAGCAGAGGAATGTGGCTTGGAATTTACCTTGCTAACTTATTGACCTTGCCAGAAAAATTTAGACAACTAAAGAGTGAGATAAAACTCAGTGAGTACATAATAACACAACATAAATGGTGAGTACAAAGGCCATTATCAAGAAGAGCACTTTATGGCAATGGAATGACTTTTAGTCAATGTTGTCATTATGAGTCAATTTCTCATTTGGGATAGATAGCCTTGATTTAAATTCTCTAATATTAAGACTAGATAGATAGGTTAATTGAGATTTATCCCAGATCATTTTTTATCTTCTAAACATTAGGGCCGAACAGATAGTCTTAATTGAAATTCACCTAGACCATTCTCGCATCCAACGTTAAGGCCTGATTGATAGCCATTGACAATACCTCATTTTACCCATACATGTCTAGTAACAATCACCTAGGCATCCAGGTGGTTCCTATCCCTGCCCCTTTATCAATATTCTTTTGAAACTTCACCCATAAATGTTTAGTAATGATTACCTAAACATTTCTATGGTTTCCTTTTTCTATCTATCCTTTACCAAAAAAAAAAAAAAAAAAAACCATGCCTTTCACCTAAACATGTCTTAATCCTGACTTAAACATCCTTTTAGTTCATTTTATCCATCCCCGGGTTCACTATCATCAGAATCGCCTTTTGGTCAAGCCAATTCTGGTGAGGGGGCAACTGTGAACCCTTAAATTTGCACCTTTAAACAACTAGCACTTAATTATAAATCCAAAAAATCAAATCGGGCTTAAATTGAAGCTGAAACGGATGAGAACGGAGTAAAAAACGGTGGGTAATCTCGTGGTGATCGCACAGAGCAGTGGTGACCGCACAAACCCTGTGCGGAACTATATAGTGGCTGTGCAAAATCGCATAGGCTATGTGCAAAATCGCATAGGTCCTGTGTGGTTACATTGTGCTCGCATGCCTTCCGTGCGGTTCAGAAGCCTCCGTGTGCAGTTCCCAAAGTGTCCTATGTGGTTTTGTGTCTTGGGAAGCGAATCCCACATCGAAACTTCATTGTTTTGCCTCCCAACTCTCTCCCTATAAAAGCAACATCCCCTTGCCTCATTTTCATACTCAGAATTGCTTAATCAAATTAATTGATTTCAAAGCAATGACCTCTTAACCTCTTGGTTTGCTTGATTAGCCTTTGCATCAAGCGAACCATATCCACAAGTTTGGTCCGAAAGGAGCGAAATTTTAGTTTAATTTTTTATTTGGTTGGCCATTTCAAGGTAGCTCTTCTTAAATCAGTCCGAGGAGGCCCTGAATACACCATTCGAGTTGCCATTTAAAGGTTGTTGTTCTGCCAAGCTGAGAAGGTGGAATTGCGATCCGGTTGTCCACTTCATCTGCCCCACGTCTCAAGTCTCATCCTTGTAAGGTAATTATTTTCTTGTTTTCTTATTTTGTTTTGTTTTAGTATTTCTTTTGCTTTTATATTGCTCTGTTTGTTTTATTTTGTTTTATTTTCTTAGAATTGCTTAGTTTATTCTTTTTCATTTATTATTTCTTTGCTTGGCATATTTTATCATTTTCTTTCAATATTTTGAGGCATGTTGATTAGAGTCTGATTTAGTCAACTAAGTAAATGATATAAATTATTGCATTAGCTTGTTAATTAAAACCTGACCTAATTAACAACTTGGTAATCAATCAATCTGATTTAATCGAATAACCCACCTTTCAATCAATGAACTGAAACATGATAAAATGGCTAGGCTAAACTAATCCCTTCGCAAGACGGGTGAACTAAGTGGATTTTGATTCCCATTCAAAGGGACATGTAGGCTTGCTTGTTTAAAGCATCAAATCCAATTTAAACAAAATGTAATCATTTTCTTTTATGCCACTTTATGAATTAGTTCTTTTATTTATGATATTTGCTTTTAATTTGTTTTCTTTATTATAATATTGATATTATCTTTCTTTTACAGTATTTTTCTTTATTTATTGCTTTAGAATTATTTTCGGGAATGTGTGACTTCACTAGAACTCATAAGGGCTAGAGGAAGTATCCCTTATTTTGGTTTTGAATTGTAAAGTTAATTCCTTTATTTGCTTTATCGTTTTGGATGAATATTTATTTATTTGTTTATTTATGCATTATATAATTATTCATGCATTTTGCATATTATTCATGAAATTCATTTTAAGTCATCTTGTATTAAATTTGTCAAACTAATTATTTTTCTAAATAAACCAAAAACCTAGTTCCCGAATCCTCTTTGGTTTCGAGGCTAGTGATCTTTTTCCTTTGGAATATTAATTAGAGTCAAATTGGGTTTTTCTCTTAATTTTTTCCCAAATAAAATAAAATTAAGGTGAAAACTCTTTTCAAAAATCAACCAATTAGAACCCGAGGGTTCCATCGTTAGTTTGAACCCAGAAGAGCATTTTGATCCCACTTAGCAGATCAGACCGGTGCTCGGGCAAGGCCTCACAATATTCTATTAGTAATTTAGTAAATTTACTAACAAAACTATTTTTGTTGGTAAATTTTTTTGATAAAATGTGATTTTCTTCAGTGAAGATAGCTTATAATTAAGCAAAATTCAACCAATATACTTGTTTGTTGGATCATTCAAGAAGAAAATAAGGTTGTATGAAGCTTCCCATAAACCAATCAAGGAAATTCCAATTGTATTCAAGGATGTTTCAACATTGATGAATTACACAAAGGGAGTTGAAAAAAAAGGCAAAACTTAGAAGTTAAAGCTTTATATATGATCCAAGAACGAGGAACCAAAAATGACAGATCCATGATGAGTTGCACGATTGTATATTGCAAATACAAGCTATCCAAAATTTGTTCAATTTTTATTTTTTCTGAATTTCATTGCTTTTATTTAGTTTATGTTGTTTTGGACCACATCAATATGATAGAAGTGCATGTTCAATTAAATTAAGTTTGGATATGAAATTAGTGAGTTTTAGGCCTATTTATATTAGGTTTATGCCCAAAAAGGACATTAATTTTCTTTCTTTATTAAGAATCAATTTTCCTTGTATAATAATTAGATTTTTAGGGTTTTAACCTAGCTAAGTTGCTATAAATACTTAGCTCATTCAATAAAGTGGTAAGAGTTGCTCATTAAAAAATTGAGCTTTTATGCTTGTGAGATTTATTCTCAAAATTTGGTTCTTCCTAGAATCAAACCTAAACTTTGAAAGCTAATTACTTTCCTTGTTCACAATATACCAAGTTTTTTTTGTCACAATTTCATAATTGGGTATAGATTTTTTCCTTGTAAACTTTATTTGAGTTTTCAAGGGAGTTGCTTCCAAGCAAAAAGACATTTGTCTTAAAGCATATTGTTTGGAATTTGTATCACTTTCACACTAGTCAAGTCAAACCAATTGGACTAAGAAGTATAAGGATTTCAACATCATACATCTCAAATACTCATTGTTGTTATTAACATACAATGAATCATATACTTGTAACATCTTATGCTTTACAATAACTTAAAGAAAACATTCAAACCAAATATATCACCTTTATATCTTCATAACTGGTGATATAAGTGCTTGAATTCTCTTGAATTATTTCTCCAATGGAGAATCATGACTTAATATTTTTTTTGAAGATTTTTGGGCTTTTATTATTTAGTCTTACTTTGCATATTATCCATTTTAAACATACATCACATGTATCATATATATCACACATATATATCATTAAAATGGACAACATTAACATAAGTATGATCATGGATTAACTATGGCCCTTTTCCTAGCCACAAATAATGGGTTAGGGATTTAAGTCAAACAAATTACAAACATGAAATCTTGTATCTTCATGCTCCTAATAAACATCTTTATGTAACAACCCATACCTACCTTAGGAGTTTTGTGACAACTTATTTGAATTTAGAGCTATTATGGCAAAATGTGTGCTTTTATGAAAATTCATGTGTTATGTGATTGATGAGTATATGACATATTAGAATAGTTCTAATATGCATAATATGAATTATTATTGTGAAATAAGTGATTTATATAAAGTGGATAAGTATAAATAATTTATTGCACATAAAGTGAATTTTCATGCACAAAGCGATTTTTAAGCATAAAATAGTTTTTATGAGCATTTTGAAAATATTTTTAAATAAATATTTATCGGGGGATTTCAATGATAATAGTAGGAAAAATATTTTATTTTTAATAATTGATAATCAGCCCATAAATAAAATTAGAAGGCCCAACTCAGCAAAGCCCAACACGCCAAAACACTCATAACCTAGCTCATTAATAGCAAACTTATAATTTTGCCAAAACCCTAAATATATAGCCCTAAATTTTGGCTAGCTCTATTGTAGCAGCCACCATTCTATTATTCTTTAGAATTTTTACCAAAGAATTCTCTCAAAAATATTCTCTCAACTGAAATTCACAAGGTGCCTTTAAACCTTGAAATTTTGCGATCAGTTTCGTAAGTTTTTTGTTCCTTTCAATCTATTATTTGATTTTTATGAAAATAACCATAGGAAATCAATTTGGAGATATATATTTACTATTTTTATTTTTGATTAATTTGGCCTAGGTGTTTTGTTTGAAGGAAAAACTGATTTTCAACCTTAAATGCAACTTTATCCTTGCGAATCCACCAAAGATGAACCCTAAAACCCAAAGTTGGAATTTTCATGCAATTATATAGGGGGCTACCAATTTGTTTATTGTTGTTTTCTTAATTGATTTATTTTGTGTTTAGATGAAAAATAACAATTTAAATATTGTAATGATTGGAAAGTACTAGAGATAAGAAAATTCATGGTTTTCATCCTAAACTTAAAAGTTGGAATTTTCATGTATATATTCTAAAGATGGATGCCAATTCCTACATTAATGTGTTCTAAAATAATTTTTGTTATGTTTACATGAAAAATATTGATTTAAGTCATGTTTTTGCATATTACTATAATAAACGGAAAGTGCGAAAAGAAAGAAAATTCATGTTTTCCATGAAAGTATGCATTTGGCTTACATTGGGATTTTGATCCCAATGTCTATAATTTTTGTATGATATGTTTTAATAATTGTTGACATGTACACATGAATGACAAATGATTTAATTGCATGGTGGTTGAAGGAATAACTCTAGACAAAGCCTAGGGACAATTCGGCCTACCTAGGGTTTACTAACCCTAATTACTATGTTATGATTAATATGTGTATATGATTAAGTGGCATATGAATTAGGCCTTATGATGTGTCAATTATGGATTAATGACCCTAAATTGACTATGGGATTGATTGTTTGATTTGGTCTAAAGAGATAAGCATGACTTTTTAAGGATACTTATTAAATTGATATATATGGAAAGTGTTAAGTGTACTAAGTTGATTGCTAAATTGAATTGATATTAAGATCATGATATATGGTATTTGACTTTAGAACAGTCATAGTATAAGTTATAAGTTACTTCATGTGAGCCTATGTAGGCAAGGTATGCAAGACTTAAAGTCAACATATTATGTGCAAGTGATGAGTGTACTTCTAAGTACAACTCCAAATATATGTGAATGTTATATGTGCATGGGGTAGTTATAGGATAGGATAGCGTGATATAAGCAAATACTAAGTATTGAATTGTAATGTATGATAAAGCTTGAGGATTATTAGAAGTTTAAGAGCTACACATACTAGGAGCAGAGGAACTACAAGGTGAGTGAACGTTATGTTCATATTATGAGTACAAGTTATCATGATATATGAACCTTTGAAATTCTTGAAACCCAAGTTCTTTTCTATTACCAATTCTAATTATATGATTTCTTTATCAAGCTTGGGTTGTGTGAACCCTCTATTTTGCACTTCCAAATGACTGACATTTGATCATGAATGCATAGAATCAGATTGGGCTCAAATCAGATTAAAGACGGAGAAGAACGGGTTGAAAAATGAACTACGGCAGCTCGCGGGCCTGCTGCGGTAACTCGCAGCTAGCTATGGTTACCGTAGCCGCCTCTGCGGTTATCGTAGAGATCCCTACGGTAATCGTAAAGGACTCTACGGTTATTATAGCCAACACCTTAGTTACTGTAGCGTGTCCCTTTCAGAATCCTAACCAGAAATTGTGAATTTTTAGCCCCAAACTCCTCATATAAATACCTTGCACCTCATAATAACTAAAACACAAAATTATATGCTTCGATACTCTCTCTAAAGCTTTCTAAACCCTATTCCTAAGCTCTCTAATCATCAAAACCCTCTTTCTAACCCTCCAATTCTCTAAAATCTCATTCCAAAACCTCCTCCATCATATAAAACCTTATCCATAAGCTTTCTAATCATCTCAAAACCCCATTCATAAGCTTCTAATAAGCCCAAACCTTATCTCTAAGCTTCTTAATCAAGAAAAGGTGTGACTCAAGTTACTTCTTTCAATAGGGAATTCATGGTATTCAAGCAAAAGGTGATCCCAAGTCTTTCCTTCAAGAAAAGAATTTGAGCTATTCAAGGGTCCTTCCAAAAGGAGTGCTCATGATATTGCTAGGCCAAGGTGGAACTTAGATCCAGTGCCAAGCTCGCTCCCTCTATTCCTCACCAATGGAAGCCAAAGGTAAAAGTTCTTTCCTTTTCCTTTTTTAAATTCAATTTCAAGATCTAAATCTGAAAAGATCTAATTTTTGCTAATTAAAATCTGACCTAATTAACAAATCCTTTAAGCCTTTTAAAATCAATCAAAACATGATCACAAAGGCAATGACTTAAAAAACCCCTCTTTCATAAGAAGGAAGAATTGCATGGGGTTTGATTCACATTCAAAATGATACGTAGGCTTGCCATCACAAATGCATTCAACTCCGCTAAAATTAACAACTTCTTCTCTCTATCACCTTCTTCACATAGTCTAGGATCAAAATTGTTTTTCTTAACTAAAAGTTGAAACTTTAATTCTTTTTATTATTTTTTATTTGTTCAGATTATATTTGGAGAGTGTGTGCTTTTCTTAGAACCCATAAGGGCTAGAGGAAAGATCCCCTGTTTTAGCATTTTGCCTTGTAATAATTTTAAGTAGTTTTTCCTTCACTTTTTGCATCTTGTGATTATCATTATCTCATATTTGTCATGCATTGCATGAGTAATATTTGTTTCATACATCATATTATATCTGCTCATGCATACACAAAAACTTCTTTTTTACAAAATCTATTTTGTATTTGGTTAAGCCAAACTAAATTTTTCGTATTGTTTTAGCCAAAACCTAGTCCCCGAACCCTCTTTGGTCATATGAGGATTAGTGCTTTTCCTTGGGATAAATGGTGTAATTTTGGAGTCAATTAAATTGGGTTTTTCCTTTAATTTTCCCAACTAAAATAAAATAAATTAAAGTGGTGACTCCTTTTGCTTACAAAAATATAATTTTTTGAACTTACAGCGAGTTCCAATCATGATGTTTCTCCCAAATGGGCATTTTCGATTCCTTCTAGCGGATCGGACTGAGTGCTTGGGTGAGGCCTCACAGTTGGCGACTCTACTAGGGACTTCAAAATCTTTTTCAAATAAAGGATAAAGTGGACTACTCTTGGTAAAGCAAAAGTTTGGCTTTTAATTACAAAATGGCTTTTTCATGCATCGCTACATTGGGCTCCTTGTCCAAAACATTAGTTTCTTAGGAAAATAAAGAATAGAAAGTAACATCGAGTGGGCAACCTTCCTTAGGTCTGCTTGCCAATAGTGAAATCATCTAGCCCATGATGTATCCTCTAATCCTTTTAGAGGTGTAACGAGTATGCACGTACCATTGGACCGATGCGAGGCTCCTTAACTCATATGTGGTTAGGTATATCGCATTTCTAGTGTGATGGGTTCCTTTCAAGCCACCCTTACCTTTTCATGTAATGACTCATTGAACCTTCTTTTAGGATTATATGTACCATAATGCTGAACTTAGTGTGTCATTATCATGATCCCTTTTTTTTATTCATGCATACATGCATGCATGCATCATGCAAGAATCCTACTAAAGTGGAAAATTTGAAAACCACCCAAACACTACTAGTCCCTATTCGAACCCATGCCAAATTCATAAACCCATGTCTACCCAGGGCACCTTCATCTTTATCTTACTGCTGTGATTAGGATTGCATGATCTCACCTTGTCCTTATCTTCACCAAAGCTAAAAATTGACCTAGCTTCATCTTTTTCATCAAAAGGTTCAAGAGATGTCAATCGGATTAGGGAAAGAAGTTGCCGCTACTAACAGAATTGGCGACTTAATTAATGGGCTCTTTGCTAGGCTCACCGAACAACAAAAGGAAATGCTTGAAAGGTAAGAGGCTCGTTTCCAAGACTTCAAAATCAAAGGAGGATTATTATGGAAGATGTCTAAGAAATAATGGGCTGGACCACCATAAACCAGAATTTAACTGATCCGGACCTAGTGAATCCAAAACCCACCTCATATCCTATTTTTGGATCTACTTCCAAATTTGACCTAAAAGACAAGGAAAAGGCCACAGTTGAAACCATTCCATCACCATCTGTTCTAAAAAACAACCCACTTTTTCAACTAGTACCCATTGACCCGCCAGTCCACACCACCACATCCATCTCCCCCCTAGCTGATCCTTCCTAAGGGAAAGAAATTAACCTCGAGCTAAAGGTATTTATGGAAAAAATTAAAGTTATGGAAAAGATGCTTAAGAACTTAAAGAAAAGGGAAGACATGGTTGACACAAGCTCTCTCAATCTGTTTCCTAATGCAAGGGTACCTCCTGAATTCAAAATGTTGAATATTGATAAATTTGATGAAATTACCTACCCTAAAACCCATCTTAAAGTGGATGTGGGAGCCATGCATCCTTTAGAAGTGGACAATGAGCTTCTTGCTCAATTGTTCCAATAATCTTTAACTGGTACAGCTGTGAAGTGGTTTGTAGACTTAGATGTGTCTAAAAAATGGACCTAGGATGACATCTGTAATATTTTTGTCTAGCAGTATCACTACAACATTAAGGTTAATGTAACAAGAAGAGACCTTGAGACTACCAAATAGTATGCAAAAGAATCCTTCTCTTCATTCCTTATGAGGAGGAGGAAAAAGGCTTCCTAAATGGTAAACTGACCTTTCGAGCTTGAACAAATTGATATTATTGTCAAGAATCTCTTCCCGGTTTATCAAGATAGACTGCTCACCCAATACTTGCCTGACTTCAAAGCCATAATTTCCACCGCTTCTAAGATTGAAGATCTAATCCAAAGTGGGCACATAAAAGAAGAATCTGCATTTGGGTCAAGATACAAGAAAGCAGCATATCAAAGAAATGTAACTTCCTTGACAAATCAGAAAGGGGGGGGGGGGGGGGGGGGGGGAGTAAATGCCATTACTATTAAGAAGCCACTCAAGATTGAAAGGTGCCAATTCTCTGATCTAGGGGGTATACCTATGAGCGTCATTTATAAAAAAATGCTTGAGGCAAGAATGATGCAACCTCTCGAACCAAGACTTGTCCCTAACCTATTACCCAAAAATCACAACCCGAATGAAAGATGTGATTACCACCAAGGACCAGGGCATAAAACTGATGCATGTAAGGCCTTAAGACATAAGATCCAAGATGTAAATGATTCAAATGACCTCTTACCACCCAAAGCCAGACCCAACATCATCACCAACCCCTTACCCAACCACACAGTAAATGTAATTACTCTTCATGAAGGAGTTGATCCTGTCTCATTGATAGAATCAACTGTTAACTACTGTTGTGTGTTGGACCTCACCAATTTACTTGAGGAGATCGATGCCATCACTTGAAGTGGCAGAATTGTCCAAAATCCAAACCCACCAATCCAAAACACACAACTCGTCCTCGCACCATTTGACAATATAAAAAAGAGTCTTGAACTTGATGAAGACCCTATACTCAAGCAGTTAAAAAAGACTTGAGCAAATATTTCAATATGGAGTTTGATTCAATCCTTATATCCTCACTGCCAAGCTCTTTACAAGGCACTAAATCAATGCCAAACTCCTATTGATATCACCCTTGAAAATCTTGTGGCTTCAATCACTAGTGCTGCTAAGGGAGTTTCAATATCATTTGGAGATAATGACTTTTCAAAAGGGGACTCTGACCACAACAATGCCCTCTATATAACAGTGATGACTTGAAGAAAAACTGTGCCTATGGTTCTAATCGACAATAGCTTGGCACTGAACATGTGTACCTTAAAAGTGGCTAGTTGCCTAAGCTTGGAAGTAACAGACTTCACCCCTTTTGATCAAATAGTAAAGGCCTATGACAATACCAAGAGAGAAGTACTTAGGGTAGCTACACTGCATGTCACTATCGGGCCCATAACCTTTTCCATTCCTTTCCAAGTAATTGATGTTCCTGCTTATTTTAACCTACTTCTTGGAAGACCCTGGATCCATCAAGCTAAGGCAATCCTTTCATCATTACATCAGAAAGTCAAATTTCCTTATGGGAAAGGGATTGTTACCATAAAGGGGGGCATGCATGACAAGCTTGACATTCCAAACCCTGTGCCCATTTTAGAAATTCAACCTGAATTGTTTGCCTACCCTCTCTCAGGTTTCTCTCTCATCTAGTTCCTCGAGGGTGAAGAAGGTCTGCAAAGAAATCAATAAGGCTTAAAGTCCTTTATGGACTATCTAGTTGCAATGCCACCGTTTGGGCTAGGATATGAGCCTATTGAGGAGGATATGATATAAATGGAGGAATGGGCCAAGGAAAGAGTAGCAGCCCTTAAAGAAGGCTTTCACTAGAGGATTGCAAGCCTATATTCATGCTAAGTGAAAATTGGGAGGAGAACATGAAGGTAAGTCTCTTTGATGAAGTCTTCATGCTTACTTTAGAGGAGGAACCTAACCCAGCCACCCTAATCCAACCAAACAAGACTGAGCTGAATAACTAGTATTTCGGAAAGAGCCCATTCCATCAATCAGAGACAGAGTTCTAGTCCTAGTCTGAGTCAAAGTCCCAGTCATAGTCTAAGTATGAGTCTTTAGTTTTTTCTATTTTTAGTGATGATGATGTAATTGACCTTGAGTGTCCAGCTTTTGAGTTTGATGTAAACTGGGCTTTATCCATGTTCGAATTCAATAAAAAGTTTGCCCTTTCCTCTTATGATTTTGTGTCTTCATTTTTCTTTAATGTCCCAAATTTTAAATCTGACTTAAATGAGATATCAGATCAAAAAAATGAAATAAATGAAATAAAAGATGATGCAATCAAAGAGCCAATAAATGCTGGCACACATGATACACCAAAAACTACATTCATAGCATCTACATGCATAAACAGGGGTCAAACAGAGGAAATGATCAAAGAGTTTCAAGATTGTTTTGTATGGCATCCTAAGGACATGATGGGTTTGGATCCGAGCATAGCTGTTCACAAAATTCCAATCTACCCCAATTCTAAGCCAATCAAACAAAAATTGCAAAGACTTAAAGCCGAATGGTCCATACCGATTAAAGAAGATATTACAAAGCTACTAGATCACAACTTCATTAAGCCCATCAGTTACCCCTTTTGGCTTGCCAACATTGTGCTAGTTCCTAAGAAAGATGGCAGAGTTAAAATGTGTGTGGACTATAGAGATCTGAATAAGGCTTGTCCAAAAGATGACTTTCCTTTACCTCACATTGACCTTCTAGTGTACTGAATGGCAAGACTTGAAATGGTTTCTTTAACCGATCTGGCCATGGGATACAATCAGATAATGGTTCACCCCCTCGACAAAGAAAAAATAGCCTCCATCACCGAGTGGGGTACCTACTGTTACAGAGTTATGCCATTTGGACTTAAAAATACGGGGGCAACATACCAAAGGATGGCAACCACAATCTTCCATGACATGATGGACAAAGAGATTGAAGTATATATCGATGACATGATGGTTAAAGGCAATACTGTCGAAGAATACTTAGAGGCTTTAAGGCAATTCTTCCTGAGACTTCGCCAATATAATCTCAAACTCAATCCTACCAAGTGTATTTTTAGTGCTATATTTAGGGTATTCCTAGGCCATATGGTCAGCAAGAAAGGTATAGAGGTCGACCCTGCAAAATTAAAGGCAATTTTAGAAATGCCACCTCCGAAAATAGAAAAGGAGATTAGAGGTTTCCTTGGACGACTCCAAGACATTAGTTGATTCATCAATCAATTAGCTGATGTATGTGGGCCCATCTTTAAGTTAGAAAAGGAGCCTCAAAGCAATGGGATGAAGATTGCCAAAAGGCTTTTGATCAAATCAAATAATATTTGTTGAACCCACCAGTGTTGCAACCTCTAAGGCCTAAGAAACAACTGCTACTTTACTTATCTATGAATGATGAAGCAATGGGGGCAATGCTCACCCAGAATGCTCCTGACTCTAGCAAGGAAAATGCTATCTACTTGAGCAAAAGAATGTTGTCCCATGAACTCAAATATGGCTATATAGAAAAGCTGTGCCTTGCCCTTGTTTGGGTTTGCCATAAATTGCAACACTATCTTAGTTCCTACACAACTCATATCCTTGCTGACAAGAGCCCTTTGAAATTCCTTATGGAGAAGCTAGTTCTTGACAGTAAGATGGCAAGATGGATGGTAGTGTTGGTAGCATATGATCTCAAATATGTACAGTGGAAAACAATCAAGGGAAGCATAGTAACAGACCAATTAGCTGTAGCCCCAATAGATGACAAATGGATTGAGCCTGAATTCCCCGATGAGGATATCTTATTGATTGGCAATGAAGTTTGGAAGCTTTACTTTAACAAGGCATCAAATAACAAAGGGTATGGTGCTGGCATTATATTCATTACACCAAGTGGGGAAAGCATACCCATAGCCATCAAGCTAAAACTTTGAAGTAACAAATAACGAGGTAGAGTACGAGGCATGTATTTGTGGCCTTGAAGCAGCAATAAGGCTCCAAAATCAAGCACCTCGAGATTTATAGAGACTTGAATCTGATAGTGTCCCAAGCTTTAGGAAAATGGAAAATCAGAGAAGAGCGTTTGGTTCCTTACCACAAATGCCTAGATGAATTGGCAGCCAACTTCTATGAATTATCCTTCCATTATCTCCCGAGGACAAAGAATAGATTCGCTGATGTATTGGCAACACTCGCCTCGATGCTTGACCTAAGCAATGGCTTCATAATCAAACCAATCACAATTGAAGTGAAGCATGAACCAGGGTGCATAACTCATTGCCTGAATATGCAAGTCATTGATAGCAAACCATGGTTTTGGGATATTCTCAATTATATCAAAAATGGGCTTTATCCTGAAGGGGCCTTTAAAATAGAAAAGAGGACTCTAAGACAGTTATCCAAGGGATTCATTCCAAATGGGGATGTGCTCTACACCTAAGATGTGTTACCGAAGAAGAAGCCTAATATATCATGGAATGGATGCATGGTGGTGATGAAGGCCCACATATGAGTGGTATTGCTTTGGCCCATAAAATCATGAACCAAGGATACTTTTGGCTTACCATGAATGAAGATTGCACTAAGTACGTGCAAAAATGCCATAAATGCCAAGCTTATGCTAAGCTTCAGAAACAACCTCCTGTACCTTTATCACCAATCACCATGCCTTGGCCATTTGCTACTTGGGGCCTCAACGTCCCTAGGAAAATAAGCCCAAAATCCTCAGGAAAACATGAATACATCCTGGTGGCAATTGATTACTTTTCCAAATGGGTTGAAGCTGCACCTTATCAAGTGTTAGATTCTAAACGAGTAGCTTAAGTTATTTGTACCAACATCCTTTGTAGGCATGGGGTCCCTTTTGAAATAATCATTGACAATGGATCCCACTTTCAAAAAGAAGTCACCTAGCTATTGAAAAAGGAGAAAATCTAACACCACAGGTCTTCTCCTTATAGGCCTTAAACAAATGGTGCAGTAGAAGCTGCAAACAAGACCCTCAAGAACATACTTCAAAAGATGGCGGACAACCATAAAGATTGGCATCTACATCTACCTTATGTTTTATGGGGATACAAAACGTCAGTAAGCACTCCAACCGGTGCTACACCATACTCCCTGGTGTATGGAATGGAAGCAGTCCTCCCAATCGAGGTGGAAATAAAATTAGCTCGGATCATGAAAGAGAGTCAGTTAGATGAAGTAGAATGGACAAAAGGCTACCATGAACAGCTCAATGCCATTGACGAGAAAAGGATGGATGCCTTGTATTGAATTCAAGGTTACCAGCAGAAATTGGCAAGGCATTTCAACAAAAAGGTAAGAGATAGAGGACTATAAGAAGGTAATCTTATTTTAAAGGAAATCAAAGCACCTGTTCATGATCCAAGGGGAAAATTCAGACCCAATTGGAATGGTCCATTCCTGCTAAAGAAGGTCTTATCCGGAGGAGCAGCTATCTTAATGGATTTGGATAGCATAGAGTTTTCAAGCCCATACAATCTGGATCAGCTCAAGATATATTTTGCATAAGCATCCTTATAATTTATGCATTACATTTGCATCCATATAAAGACAAGAACTACCTAGACCTGATTCTCCATAAAAGAAAAAATGATGAGGATGAAATTGTTGTAAGGAGATATGTAGGTGACCCGTGTGGGTTCAGTCCAAATCATTAATAAAATTTTATTATGTACTACACATTTGTTTGACTCTTATTTGTATCACAAAAAAAAAAAAAAAGAAATGAATAAGATGTCTCATTTGTCTTATTTAATTTTTGGAACATTAAAAAAAAAAAAAAAGACATAAACCATTAAATCAATCTTACAATCCAAAAGCCTTCCTAAAAAGCATAACAAAAAGAGGACAAAAGGTCAATAATGACTCTCATCTTCATCCTCCTCTATCTCCTCAATCATTGCAGCTCTCCTAGCTTTCTCAAACTGCCATGAGTTTGCTATCCACCATTCGATATACTCCAAAGTCTTGTCATAATGATGAGAAGGATGAGCAACATGAAAACCTCTTGCCCATCCATTCCTAATGGCTCGGGCAACAATCTCGATAATAAGGACAGACTGAAATAAAGCACTATATGAGGGCACACCTTGCTTATGGTCTGGTCCATCTGGCGCATAACTCTAGTAGCCTCATAAAAAGTGATCATCCTCAAACCTAAAAGATAAACCATCCTGTAACCAAAACTCATTGTCATGAATTGATCTATCTTATACCACTCACATCTCCAAAGCAACTCATCAGAATCCAGTTCAAGGAGCCATTTGAGTCACTCCCTTTCAGAGTCCTTCTTGATCACAATAGTATGGGTCCTATACTAAGAAGCAGAGTAATTTACCTTAACAGGAGGAGCCATTATCTGAAGATGGTCTCTCAACTAAATTTGGGAGAAGAAACAAAATAAGGAGAAGAATGATGAAATGGATGAAAATAAAAACAGAGAGTTAGAAATAAACTTGAAGGATAATAGGGCTGATAGTCCATGGACTGCTTGAATTATACGCCTTATCCAAACTCATAATAGTCTCAGCAAGTATAATGGCAGCAATAGACCTCTTCTTCCATTTGAGGAATCAAATCAGCAACTCTAGCATCACCCCAACCAGTAGGGCTCATAAAAATATATCCGGTAGTCAGACAAAAGAAAAAGAGACCGCATCCTCAAATGAAACCACTTATCATCCTTAAAATATTTGGGATCATGAAATTCTACAACCACAGCAGTTAAATCTACCTAATCCTCCACCACCATGGGACTAGCCACTTCCTCATTAAGATCCAAAAGCCTTCTAAAGGAGTTTAAATATCCCACTCTCTCGACAGGAGTAGCCAAAAGAGCCTCAGGATCATACCCGAGCAACACAAAAATTCCTCAAAAGTAGGACACATTTCCTCCATGCTTGTCCCAAACCTGAAGACATGGGCAGCAGGATCCCAAAAACGTATACACGCGCGCAAAAAATTCTAGTCAATTTTCACTCCCCTCAAAGTGGGTATGGCACTTCATATTTTCCCAAATTTATTCTCTCCACTTTAGTAAGATTCTTGCACCATAAGGACATTGCACGATTGAAATAGGGTTCCATTGAGAAAAAAGTTTCAAAGAAATAAAAATGAAAAATCTTGAAAAAACAAAGAAAGATGCTAAAAAAAAGTACTGAAAAGAGCTCAAAAGTCAAAGGAATGAATTTTTAAGAAGTGGAAGAGCCTATAAATAGCAGAAAATCAAGAGAAATCATAATCAAAGATAGAACTCGCTGCGGTTGCTGCACCAGAACTACAGTTACCGCAACCCTTCTTGCGGTTGCCGCAAGCCCTCTGCAGTAACCATTTTGGCTACCATAGGGACGCTTGTGGTTGCTGCAGTCCTTTTGCGGCAACCGCAAATGTAACCTTATTTCTGCGATGCCTTTTCCATATCCATTTTGCAAATTCAAAACTACTGTAAGGCTTCTTAGATTCCAAAAAAAAAAAAAAAAAAAAGAGGGGGCCCTATTTCAGTTAAATTTAGGGACTGCATTCATGCATAATACACATACACAATCTGGAATAAAAGTGCATATCATAACAAGAAAAAACTATTCATGACATCACATTTAGGAAAAATGTCCATACATATCATAGCAATACATTTTAGAAAATATCCATCCACATCATAACATCACATTAGAACATCCATTACATCCATACATATCATCCATAAAACTAACAACTCAAAGGAAGGATGACAGAGTGTCTAACGGTGTCTGCGCCTCTCCCTCCTCCGCTCATATGGAGACTCATCTCCCTCATCACCACTAGTACCTCTACCTCTACCAGCATCTCTACTACCTCCTAACTCCGCTTGGGTCAAAGCAGATGATAGAGCAGTAGTTAGATGACCCATCACCCTCTGGGCCTCATGAGCCTAATCTATAGGCACCTACAAGATAAAGAAAGTCAAGCAACTGAACAAGAATCTAAAGTCATGGCAGAATCATAACAACTTACCTCAGAAGTATCTACTAGAACCTCAGGCCATCTAAAAGGCATCACTATAGAAGAATCATACTCAACCAGCTGCCCTTACTAAATAGAAAAGACTTGACAACATGTAGAAGGCCATAAACTCTGATGCCAAATATCACCACCAGATGATCTTGAAGCTATTCTGGGGTTAGGAATAGTAGTAGTAGGAGCAGGAGTAACCCTAGAAGGCCCTACTTTATTCAAAGGGTCCCTAACCAAAGGGGTATGAGTGGAACCAATAGTTGATCTCCTAGGATCAGAAATAGAATCCCTCCTAAGGATAGAACCAGTTATCAGGGAAGCCTGACAGAAGTATTCATAATCTGCATTATAATCCAGGAAGTGGTCACAAGGAAGGCCTACCAGCAATGCCTCATCATCTATAGTACTTGACTCGTGTCTCATATAAGCTGGGGGAGGTAAAGGCACAACCCTATCACCCTACCCTCTAACTCTTTCCCTAAGGTAATATCTTCTCTCATCCCTAAAGCAGAGAAGTAGTCTGCATGAGGAAAGCACATAGTTGGAACCCATCCACTCCATCACTAATGGTGGCAAGCGATCCTGATAGGAATTCCACCGGACCTACAAAATAGAAAGTAAGTTCGAAGCAATTAAAAGCAACAGAAAGAAAACTAGTAGGATAAATACCTGGTGCACACCCAATTGGCTAAAATGGATCTGATAACCAGCAAAACCCATCCTGTCAAAGCGGCTGTAGTTGCTGTAACTCTATAAGTACCCCCAGGGCACTCAATTAGGAACTGAATTTCTCAAGGGAGGAGATACTCGAGTAAAGTATTCATAAACCTGATACTATAAAGCAGACAACAGTTAGTCAAGATAACAAGAAGTGCAAGACAGGAAGCAAAAAATGAGAAAAGAACACATGCTCACCTCTTAAATAACATGGGTACCACCTAGGCTGGAGAAAGTATTTCAGGAGAGATCAGACATCTCCCTATACATTACACACAAAGTGGCACCTCCCCAATCATACTTAGAGATTTGGGTTAGGTCCTCTAATGAGGCCAAGATGCTGAAGTCAATAGTGTCTCTCCTTGTGTGAGAGATGGAGTAACCCAAAATCATCATAAGGCACAAATGAGCTACCTGCTTAGTATTGTAGCTCCCATATTGATCTAAATCTCCAATCCGGTTTTGAACCCAGACTCTAATAGCTCAATCATCCTCTAACTATCTAGTGCAGTCCAGGAACCATAAAAGTCCAAAGCTCGACGTTGAAAAGGCAAACCAATGAGCAAACAGAGATCCATAGGAGTCACCGTCAACTCCCCACATGGGAAATGGAAAGTATTGGTGGTGTCCCACCACCTCTCTGCCAAAGCCCTTAACAAGGCACGATCACCTTCGTGAGAACAATCCAAGTCTAGCAGACTGAGCAAACTATCCGGATGGCAATTAAGATAAGTGGCAACTCTCACCAGGTTACTTCTACCTCCCCTCAATCTTAGGTCGCATGACTTCACATGAAATACATAGAAAATAAATTTTTTTGCATGCTTAAGAAACTAAGAGTTTCTTCACTTTTTTTTCTATTTTATTTTCTATTTTATTTCTTTTTAATTATCATAAAGTGTCATTGTAAAAAAAAAAAATCATCACTGCATAATGAACTAGGTCTCATCATATTATTGCTTGTATAGAACTAACTCAAGTGCAAGAAAGAGAATAAATACCTCCATGCTGCTAGTAAAGCTTGCGTGATCTCTAGGCTCCTGCAGTAGAACCTCAGGATTTGTATCACCTCGGGGCATCGAATAGCTTCTCACATGCCTTTAAGTTGAGGAAGCCATCTTGGTGAAAGAGTTTTAGAGAGAAAGAGTCTAAGTAGAGAGAGAGAGAGATGAAGTTGAAAAATGGTGAGAATGAATGAAGAAGGAAGGGGTATTTATAGAAAGAACTGTGGGCCCCACCTCATCATTTCCTTTCAGTTCACATAGTTAAGTTGCCAGATTTCGCTATAACAAATCCATTTCAAGTCAGAATCAAAGTCAGAATCTAGTTTTATCCAAAAAAAATAGGTCTACAAGATTTTTATCTGTGCCTTAAAATAGAAAGCAACTCAATCAAAATCCAGAATCTTTCGTAATTGCAGAAAGTTCATAAATTCAAAATGTCCAGAAAAATTGGAAAATAGTCCAAATGAATTCAGAAAAGCCCAAAAATAGACATGGCACCTCAACATACATTTAAAAGTTGACCAAGATCCTCAGTCATCTGAAAACTTTCAGTATTTCCCCAGTTCACACTTATCCAACCCGGCCTCCTATCGGACCGAGTCCGATAAGGGAGACAGCTGTGAACCCTCTATTTTGCACTTCCAAATGACCAAAATTTGATCATGAACACATAAAATTAGATTGGGCTCAAATCAGATCAAAGATGGAGAAGAACAAGCTGAAAAATGAACTGCAGTAGCCTGCGAGCCTGCTGCGGTAACTCGTAGCCCGCTGCGGTTACCACAGCTACCTCTGTGGTTATCGCAGAGGTCCTTGTGGTAACCACAAAGGGCTTTGTGGTTACCACAGCCTACACCGTAGTTACCACAGTGTGCCCCTTTTAGAATCCTACCCGAAAACTGTGAATTTTTAGCCCCAAACTCCTTCTATAAATACCTTGCACCTCATAATAACTAAAACACACAATTATATGCTTCTATACTCTCTCTAAAGCTTTCTAAACCGTATTTCTAAGCTCTCTAATCATCAAAACCCTCTTTCTAACCCTTTAAATCTCTAAAATCTCATTCCAAAACCTCCTTCGTCACATAAAACCTTATTCATAAGCTTTCTAATCATCTCAAAACCCGATTTATAAGCTTCCTAATCACTTTAAACCTTATCTTTAAGCTTCTTAATAAAGAAAAGGTGCGACTCAAGTTCTTTCAAAAGGGAATTTATGGTACTCAAGCAAAAGGTGATCCTAAGTCTTTCCTTCAAGAAAAGAATTCGAGCTATTCAAGGGTCCTTTCAAAAGGAGTGCTCGTGATATTACCAGGCCAAAGTGGAACTTAGATCCCGTGCCAAGCTCTCTCACTATGTTCCTCATCGATGGAAGCCAAAGGTAAAAGTTCTTTCTTTTTCCTTTTTCAAATTCAATTTCAAGATCTAAATATGAAAAGATCTAATTTTTGCTAATTAAAATATGACCTAATTAACAAATCCCTTAAGCCTTTTAAAATCAATCAAAACATGATAACAAAGGCAATGACTTAAAAAACCCCTCCTTCACAAGAAGAAAGAACTGCGTGGGGTTTGATTCCCATTCAAAAGGATACACAGGCTTGTCGTCATAAAGGCATTCAACTCTGCTAAAATTAACAACTTCTTCTCTCTGTCACCTTCTTCATATAATCTATGATTAAAATTATTTTTCTTAAATAAAAGTTGAAACTTTAGTTCTTTTTATTATTTTTTATTTGTTCATATTATATTTGGGGAGTGTGTGTTTTTCCTAGAACCCATAATATTATATTTGGGGAGTGTGTGTTTTTCCTAGAACCCATAAGGGCTATAGGAAAGATCCTCTGTTTTATCATTTTGCCTTGTAATAATTTTAAGTAGTTTTTCCTTCACTTTTTTCATCTTGTGATTATCATTATCTCATATTTGTGATGCATTAATGAGTAATATGTATTTCATACATCATATTATATTTGCTCATGCATACATAAAAACTTCTTTTTTATAAAAGCTATTTCGTGTTTAAGCCAAACTAAATTTTTTGTATTGTTTTAGCTAAAACCTAGTCCCCGAACCCTCTTTGGTCAATGAGGATTAGTACTTTTCCTTAGAATAAATGGTGTAATTTTGGAGTCAATTAAATTGAGTTTTTCCTTTAATTTTCTCAACTAAAATAAAATAAATTAAAATGGTGACTCCTTTTGCTTATAAAAATATAATTTTTTGAACTTATAGCGAGTTCCAATCATGATGTTTCTCCCAAATGGGCATTTTCGATTCCCTCTAGCGGATCAGACCGGGTGTTTGGGCGAGACCTCACAGGTTGCCAACGGATAATTGGTTTGAAACTATAATTATTTATTCAATGATAAAAAAGAACCTTTGTAATTGTTGCCTTACCTTACTTTCTTTCTAGAAACACACTATTATTTGTCTTTTGTTCAATAAGCTAAACTGCTATTGCTATTATGTTACATGTGATTGCATTCTTCAATGCTATTGTTATAAGTGATTGCCATTATCTCTAACTATGGTATCTTTGAACCCTTTATGCAGAAATCCTCGTGCTGATGTGGGTAATCATTGGTACCTATGCATATGGTCTTAACCTGATGGATAAGGGTAGTGTATTCACCTCAGTTAGAAGGGGTCGTTCTAGCCGTGGAGCCTAATTAGTTTCATGACTCTTTACAAGTTACAAGTTGGTAGTTGAAATTTGGTATGATGCTACCTCTCTCTTGAGTGAATAAGGTAATAGAAGTCACTCTTTACAAGTTTACAAGTTATAAGTTGATTTCTATGAACCTTGCTCATTTGCAAACCATGATTTATGATCTTTGAACCCTTATAAAGGGATATGTGTTATTTTACAAGTTTTATTGTTTACTCATTGAGATCATCTATCTCACCCTTTATCCTTGTGTGGTTTAAGGTGAGTATTATGAGGAGGCAAGGTGATCGCTCAAGCAACCTACTCCGCTTGGAAAATTCCCTTGTCAAAGTTTATTACTATGCTATATTATGATGAGTCTCTAGATGCTTCCGGAGTTCTTGTTTGGGGAGTTCATATTTGGACTATTTTTCATTTGATAATTCATTTGGAGTCTTAAACATTTCTTTTCTTATTCATTTGGAGTGTTTGAAGTATTTTCTTAAAAACTATTCTTTCACTAGTTAAAGTTTTCTTTATTCTTGATAATTAAGTTAATGCAGGAGGTTTTGGTATGATCCTAGGCAATGTTTTCATATGCATGAGTGGGTTTTATAGGCATGGGTGACCTTATGTCTCTCTATGTTCTAGGACCGTCATATCTCTAAAATTGGAATGTGACAAAGTTGGTATCAAAGCTGTAGTTTTAAAGTCTAGTTTAGACTTATTTGATTAATGGTTGATTAAGTATAATCCTGGAGCATAAGAATTTTCCTGTCATGTCACTTACAGTCTATAGCTAGTATAGTTTCACGAAATCCTAATAAGCTATATCAAAAAACCAAGAAGAATGCCCCTGTTAGAGGACCTTGACCTAGAGGACCCTATGTAACCTATAAGAGGACTTGGCTAGAGATGTTTGAATAAGTCATATCTATGATTCACCCTAAGAGAAAGAAGACTCCTAATGAGGAGGATCCTCAAGAGCACATAGACTATAGCTAGGTTTATCACAAGATTCATAAACTGGAGAGTGATTGCTCAGACCTAATGGAAGAAAATTGACATCTTAGGTCCTTAGTGCATACTTTGATGAAGACATTGGGCAGCTTAAGATCAGAGATGCTGAGCGGATGGGAGATCATGCACCGGGAGATTCTGGCTACTCACCATCTAAGACTTTGTCTTTGATTGGTCACGTGCCAGATAAGGATTTCCTTTGCTATTGGCTTTGGTCACATTGCAGCTAATTGCCCTCTTATTGATTATTTGCCTAAGTGACCCTGGAGGTTACTTGACATTCGCCCTGATAGGGGGCATATATATGCACCGGTAGTTAATAATTATTAGCTTAGTGGTATAGGACTCATGCAATATAATTGATATTATTTGATTGCTTAGCGACTTAGTGTAGATTGATCCTTTATTGCCTATGAGATGATTAACTTTTATATGATAGGAGAGTTCTTTATGCTATAAGTTATGTGTTATGTGATTATGACATTTGATATATGCTAGGATATGTGATATATGACATGTGCCTTGTGATGTGATATGATGAGTACTTATGTTAAATGCAGGGAAAATAGGATAATTTGATAGTGGGGTTAAGGGGATTAGAAAGAGAAGTTGATTAAGTTTTGACCCAAACTAGATTAATGATTGATATGTATAATGTTATGCTGTATCAAATGCTTACATGTAACAATAGTTTGATATGTGAATTATATGGAATTATTAAATGATAATTGTGATTGATGCCATAAGAAGAGAAATGATGTTTAGTAATGATCAGTATGAGAATGAACTAAACCAGTTACATTATATATATACATAAGTATGTGATATGAATTAAGTGAATTATATTAAGAAATTTGTGGCTTCAATGTTACCATATAGATTAGAATAATAAGAAAGGTAGGGATTTCTCTGTCACTTATGTAAATATCAAGTGTAGTCAAAGGAAGAATATTAATCTAGTGTGATTTCAAAGAAAAAGGTATCATTCTCATTCAAACCTCTAGTGCAAGATGCTTTATAGATTATAGTGCTATGCACTCATTTGCATCTCCATGTTTTTGTTAAGAGTCTTGGTAGAAATAAGAAATTAATGAATAAACCCTTAGTAGTGTCAAATCCTCTAGGAGAGGTGATGGAAGTGAAACATGTGTTTAAGGACTATGAGGTAGCCATTGATGGATGAAAACTTCCAGTGGAATTGTTAGAACTTGATGTGCTAGAATTTGATGTAATCTTAGGAATAGATTGGCTATATAAGCATGGAGCTCATATTGACTATAGAGAGACGCTTGTAAAGTATCAAACTAAGGATGGGAAGAAGCTTGTATATCAAGGAGATAAGAATGAGAACCATCTAAATTTGATATCAACTTTGGAAGCAAGAAGAATATTAAGGAAAGGATGCCAAGCATACCTAGCTCACGTAGTTGATACTGGCAAGGTGGCCATTGTTTGTGGCAAGAGCACACCAATGGTGGACTAATTGATGGATGTCTTTCTAGAAGATCTACCTAGAATACCACCGGATCGTGAGATTGAGTTCAACATTGAACTGCTACCAGGTACGCAGCCTATATCGATACCACCATATAATATGGCACCAGTGGAGTTGAAAGAATTAAAGGCGCAACTACATGACATACTCAATAAGTGTTTTACCCGACCGAGTAGTTCACCATGGGGTGCTCTAGTGTTGTTTGTAAAAAAGAAAGATGGCTCATTTCATATAAGCATTGATTATCGTTAGCTCAACAAAGTCACTATGAAGAATAAGTATCCTTTGCCAAGAATAGATGATCTTATTGATCAACTACAAGGAGCTGGTTACTTCTCCAAGACAGACTTGAGGTCTAGTTATCATCAACTAAAGATCTATAGAGAGGACAACTACAAGACTGCTTTCCATACAAGATACGGTCATTATGAGTTCATAGTCTTACCATTTGAACTGAGGGATGCTCCTTTTGCTTTCATGGACTTGATGTACTGGGTATTCAAACCATTTCTTGACAAGTTCATAATCATTTTCATTGATGACATCCTAATTTACTCTAAGAGTAAAGAAGAGCATGAGGAGCATCTGAGGATCGTGTTGCAAATGCTACGTGACCATTAACCATATGCGAAGTTGTCTAAGTGTGAGTTTTGAATGGAATCCATCAATTTTCTTATGCATATAGTGAGTAAAGAGGGAATCCAAGTTGACCCCAAGAAAGTGGAAGCGATAGCCAATTGGCCATGACCCACAATAGTTTTTGAAGTTCAGAGTTTCTTGGGTATGGCCGGCTATTATCTCAGATTTATACAGGACTTTTCTAAGATAGCAGCACCATTGACTAAGTTGACTAGAAAATAAGTTAAGTTTAATTAGGAGGTGTCCTGTGAAGAGAGTTTTCAAAAGCTCAAGAAGTGCTTGATACTAGCTCCAGTTTTGGCTTTACCCGAAGGTGAAGAAGGGTTCACAGTCTACTGCGATGCCTCAAGAATAGGACTTGGATGTGTCTTGATGCAAAATGGTAAAGTCATCACCTATACATCATGACAACTCAAGAAGCATGAAGTGAACTACCCTACTCAAGACTTGGAATTGGTCGCGTTAGCGTTCGCCCTTAAGATCTAGAGACACTATATGTAGGGAACAAAGTGCGAGATCTATATGGATCATAAGAGTCTTTAGTACATCTTGAGCCAAATAGACCTCAACCTGAGGCAGAGGAGATGGATTGAACTATTTATGGACTATGATTACCAGATTCTCTACAATCCCGAAAAGACAAACATTGTGGAGGATGCCTTGAGTAAAAAATCGATGGGAAGCCTAACCCATGTGACTGTGCAAAAGAGGCCAATCATGAAGGAGTTAAAAGAATTGTTTAGTTAGGGCTTGAGGCTAGAGATTAGAGAATTGCGAGCTTTAATAGCTCACTTTCAAGTGAAGTCAAAGCTAGTGGAGGAGATAAGGGCTTAATAGAATAAGGACCCACACTTGGTTAAGTTAAAGGATGAGACTGAGAAAAGGAAGAACCCTAAATTCAAAATAGTCGATGGAATTGTAAAGTGTGGAAAGAAAGTATATATGCTTGATGTGAGTGGACTAAATGAGAGAATACTGAAGGAAGAACATTAAACACCTTACTATGCTCATCTTGGAACTACTAGGATGTATCACGATGTGAGAGCTAATTATTGGTGGCCTGGACTAAAGAAGGTTATGGCTAAGTTTGTAGCATCATGCCTAACTTGCCAACAAGTCAAGTATGAGCATCAATAACCCTTTTAGATTGTTGCAAGAGATTAAGCTACTTAAATGGAAGTGGGAGCGTATCATGATGGACTTCGTAGTTAGGTTACCTAAAACCTCCAAAGGATATGACTCTGTATATGTTATAGTGGACCAACTCACAAAGTCTGCCCATTTTCTAGAAGTTACGACTATATACTCTGTAGCCTAGTATGCATAATTATACATAGATGAGATCGTGAATCTGCACAGAGTACCAATATTTATCATCTTGAACCAAGGTACTCAATTCACCTTGAGGTTCTACTAGAAGTTGTAAGAAGCTTTAGGAACTCAATTGGACTTTAGTACTGTGTTTCACCCTCAGACAGATGGATAGTCCAAAAGGACAATCCAGACACTTAAAGACATGTTAAGAATGTGTGTCTTGGATTTTTGAGTTCATCTACAATAATAGCTATCATTCATCCATCGGCATGGCACCATATAAAGCCTTGTATAGGGGGAAACGTCGTTCTCTAGTTTGCTAGGTTAAACCTAGAGACAAGTATGTAGAGATGCCAAAATTGCTTAAGGAGACTACCGAGTACCATTGATACAAGATCGGCTAAAGACGGCCTTTAGTCGACAAAAGAGCTATGCAAACCACAAGAGAAAGGACATCCATTTTGCCATGGGAGATCACGTTTTCTTAAAGGTTTCCCTAATGAAAGGTGTCATGAGATTTGGCAAGAGAGGAAAGCTATCACCTTGCTTCATTGGTCCTTTCAAAATCTTAGATAAAGTTGGGGAAGTGTCTTATAGACTTGCCCTACCCCCAAACTATGGCATATGTGCACCTAGTGTTTCATATCTCAATGTTGAGGAAATAAGTATCGGATCCATCCCATATGTTATCACCTCTAGAAATCGTAATAGATCAACAACTATCCTATGAGGAGTTACTAATAGCCATAGTCGACTAACAAGTGAAAAGGTTAAGGAACAAAGAGATACCCATGATTAAGGTTTAATGGCGAAATCATGGAATATATGAGTGTACTTGGGAAACCGATGAGGAGATGTGGTAGAAGCATCCTTAGCTTTTAGAGAGCACATAAGCAAGTATCTAATTTTGAGGATGAATTTCTTTTAATGGGGGAGAATGTAACAACTCACACCTATCCTAAGAGTTTCATGACAACTTACTTGAATTTAGAGCTATTATGACAAAATGTGTACTTTTATGAAAATTCATGTGTTATGTGATTGATGAGTATATGACATGTTAAAATAATTCTAATATGCATAATATAAATTATTATTGTGAAATAAGTGATTTATATAAAGTACATAAGCATAAAATGATTTATTTCTTATAAAGTGAATTTTCATGCATAAAACGATTTTTAAGCATAAAATAGTTTTTATGAGCATTTTTAAAATATTTTTAAATAAATATTTTGGGAGATTTCAATGAAAATAATAAGAAAAAAATTTTATTTTGGTTACCTATAATCATCCCATAAATAAAATTAAAAGGCCCAATTCACCAATGCCCAACACACCAAAACACTCCTAATCTAACTCATTAATGGCAAACTCGTAATTTTGCCAAAACCCTAAATATATAACCCTAAATTTCAGCTAGCCCTATTTTAGTAGCCACTATTATGTTATTCTTCAGAATTTCTATGGAAGAATTCTCTCAAAAATATTTTCTCAACTGAAATTCACAAGGTGCCTTCAAGCTTTGCGATTTTGTGATCATTTTTGTAAGTTTTTCGTTCCTTTCAATCTATTATTTGATTTTTATGAAACTAACTATGGGAAATCAGTTTGGGCTTTATATTTATTGTTTTTCTTCTTGATTAATTTGGCCTAGGTGTTTTGTTTGAAGGAAAAATTGATTTTCAACCTTTAACGCAACTCTTTCCTCAATAATCCACCAAAGATGAATCCTAAAACCCAAAGTTGGAATTTTCATGCAATTATGTATTGGGGGCTTTTGATTTGTTTATTTTTGTGTTATAAATTGATTTTTGTTGTGTCTAGATAAAAAATAATGATTTAAAACATATTTTTGTATATTACTGTAATGATCGAAAAGTACGGGAAAGAAGAAAATTCATAGTTTTCATCCTAAAACTTAAAGTTGAAATTTTCATGTATATATTCTAAAGAGGGGTGCCAATTCCTACATTAATGTGTTATAAAATGATTTTTTTCATGTTTACATGAAAAATATTGATTTAAGTCATGTTTTTGCATTTTACTGTAATGAATGGGAAGTGCAAAAGTAAGAAAATTCATGTTTTCCATGAAAGTATGCATTCGGCTTACATTGGGATTTTTATCTTAATGTCTATAATTTTTGTATGATATATTTTAATAATTGTTGACATGTACACATAAATGACAAATGATTTAATTGCATATTGGTTGAAGGAATAACTCTAGACAAAGCCTAGGGACAATTCAGCCTACTTAGGGTTTACTAACCCTAATTACTATACTGTGATTAATATATGTATATGATTAAGTGGCATGTGAATTAGGCCTTATGATGTGTTAATTGTGGATTAATGACCCTAAATTGACTATGGAATTGATTGTATGATTTGGTCTAAAGAGATAAGCATGACTCTTTAAGGTTACTTGTTAAGTTGATATATATGGAAAGTGTTAAGTGTACTAAGTTGAATGCTAAATTGAATTGATATTAAGATCATGATATATGGTGTTTTACTTTATAATAGTTATAGTATGAGTTATAATGTGATTTTATATGAGCTTATGTAGGCAAAGTATGCAAGACTTAAAGTCAACATGTTATGTGCAAGTGTTGAGTGCACTTCTAAGTGCAACTCTAAGTATGTATGAATGTTATATGTGTATAGGGTAGTTATGGGATAGGATAGCATTATGTAAGCAAATGCTATGTATTGAATTGTAATGTATGATAAAACTTGAGGATTATTAAAAGTTTAAGGGCTACACATATGAGCAAAGAAACCATAAGGTGAGTAAACATTATGTTCATATTACAAGTACAAGTTATCATAATACGTGAACCTTTGAGATTCTTGAAACCCAAGTTCTATTCTATTACCAATTCTAATTATATAATTTCTTTATCATGCTTGGATTGCCAAAAGACAATTGGTCTGAAACTATAATTGTTTATTCAATGATAAAAAAGAACCTTTATAATTGTTGCCTTACCGTACTTCCTTTCTGCAACCACACTGCTATTTGTCTTTTGTTCAATAAGCTAAACTACTATTGCTATTATGTTACATGTGATTGCATTCTTCAATGCTATTGTTATAAGTGATTGCCATTAGCTCTAGCTATGGTATCTATGAACCTTTTATGCAAAAATCCTCATGCCGATGCGGGTAATCATCGGTACCTATGTACATGGTCTTAACCTGATGGATAGATGTAGTGTATCTACCTCAGCTAGAAGGATAGTTCTAGACTATAATAATCTACATCCACCCTAGAAGTTTTCATGACCAATTACTTGAATTTAGAGCTATTAAGACAATGTGTGCTTTTATGAAAATTCATGTGTTATGTGATTGATAAGTATGTGGCATGTTAAATGAGTTCTAATATACATAATATAAATTATTATTGTGGAACAAGTGATTTATATGAAGTAAATATGCATAAAATAATTTACTTCACATAAATTGAATTTTCATGCACAAAGCGATTTTTAAGCATAAAATTATTTTTATGAGCATTTTTAAAATATTTTAAATAAACAATTTGGGAGGAATTTCAATAAAAATAATAAGAAAAATATTTTATTTTTAATTACCTATAATCAGCCCAAAAATTAAATAAAAAGTCCAATTTTTCAAAAGCCCACTATACTAAAACACTCCTAATCTGGCTCATTAATGGCAAACTTGGAATTTTACCAAAACTCTACATATATATAGCTAAATTTCGGCTAGCCCTAGAGTAGCAGCCACCATTATGTTATTCTTCATAATTTTTATAGAAAAATTCTCTCAAAAATATTCTCCATTATGTCATTCTTCATAATTTTTATAGAAAAATTCTCTAAAAAATATTCTCTTAATTGAAATTCACAAGGTGCCTTCAAACCTTGCGATTTTGTAACCGTTTTCGTAAGTTTTTCTCTCCTTTCAATTTACTATTTGATTTTTATAAAACTAGTCATGAGAAAAATATTTTGAGCTATCAATTTACTATTTTTATTTTAATTAAATTTGGCCTAGGTGATTATTTTGAAGGAGAAACCTATTTTCCACCAAAAACACAACTCTTTCTTTGCACATCCACCAAAGGTGAACTCTAAAACTCAAAATTAAAATTTTCATGCATAAATATATTGGAGGGGGGGGGGGGCTGCCAATTTGTATATGTTTATGTTTTAAATTGATTTTTGTTGTGTTTAGATCAAAAATACTGATTTAAATCATATTTTTATATATTACTGTAATGATCAAAAAAGTACGGAAAGCAAGAAAATTCATGATTTTCATCCTAGAACATGAAAGTTGGAATTTTCATGTATAAAAACTACAAGTGGGTATTGATTGGTGCATTAATGCATTCTAAAATGATTGTTGACATGTTTACATGAAAAATATTGGTTTAAATAATGTGTTTGTGATACAGAACCTCCAAGAATAAGCTTGAGAACCCCTTTATGTATTTGAACCCCCAAAGCATTAACTTGAAAACCCCAATACTCAATTCGGCAACAACCCCTAAGAAAGGTTAGAATTCAGATTGCTTAGATAAGATGATCAAAGAATTGGAATAAGGAAAACTTGTTTTTGAATTCCAATTTCGAAACACTCCATAAGAAGATGATCAATCTATTTGAATGTTCCTTAAAGCATGTATTCTACACAAGAACACAAAGATAAAAGTAAACAGCCTTTAGGTTTAATAATTCAATCATCATCCGTCCAAAAACACGTAGCCACGGCTTATTAATAGCCTTTACAAAGAAACCCTAATGAGCAAGTTCTCATTAATGACAAGAGTTGACAAATCAAACTCTTGGAGAGCAAGATTAAGATACTAATATGATTTTATTAAAACTAATTAAAACTAGCCCATAACTAATATGGCCCATTACAAACTTAATTAAACCCATTAGTAACTTGGACTTGAATTAAGTTGTAAGGAACTTGGGTTGTACATGCTCCAAAGCTTTGGCGTCCTTGCAAACCCTCACTAGCCAAATTCAGTAAGCCTTGTAGATGATGGATTAAGGCTTGTTGAAGCTTCTTAGAATGAGATCTTGTTATAGGACCTTGAGGCATACTGATTGGACTAGAAACCTCTTGAACTTTATCCTTGCCTTCTTGATCTCTCTCATCTTTATGATGTTGAATCCGCTCCACTTGGTGTGTAGGCTGATCCATAACATTTTCCCTCTCCTTAAAAGGATTCGTCCTCGAATAGAAAGCATCACCTATATCAAAAGGACTCAAATCAGCCACATTAAATGAAGTACTAACATTATACTCACCTGGCAAGTCCACTTTGTATGCATTGTCATTAATTCTTTCAAGGATTTGAAAAGGACCATCTCCTCTTGGGTTTAGCTTAGATTTCCTTTGAAGTGGAAACCTCTCTTTGCGAAGATGTACCCACACCCAATCCCTAGGTGGAAAAATCATTGGCTTCCTTCCTTTGTTCACACGTGAAGCTACTTTAGCATTTTGCTTTTCAATCCTCTCCTTAACTTGCTTATGTAACTTCTTCACCAAATCTGCTTTAGAATCACCATCAACACTCACAAAATTGTTAGGTGGCAATGGTAATAGATCAATAGGAGTAAGTGGATTAAATCCATAAACAATCTCAAATGGAGAACAATGAGTAGTGCTATGAACAACCCTATTGTAAGCAAACTCCACCAATGGTAAACAATCCTCCCATGTCCTAATGTTCTTTTCTATGATTGCTCTAAGCAAGGTAATCAAAGTCCTATTTACTACTTCAGTTTGCCCAGCGGTTTAAGGGTGACAAGTAGTTGAAAATATCAACTTAGTTCCTAACTTTCCCCATAACACACGCCAAAAATGACTTAAGAACTTAACATCTCTATCACTAACAATGTTCTTAGGTATGCCATATAAACGCACAACTTCTTTGAAAAATAAATCAGGAATCAATTGAGCATCATTAGTTTTATGACATGGTATAAAATGAGCCATTTTACTAAATCTATCAACAACAACAAAGATACTATCACGACCTTTCCTAGCTCTAGGCAATCCAAGCACAAAATCCATAGACAAATTAGTCCAAGGTTCATTAGGAACAGGTAATGGTGTGTATAACCTATGCGGTTTCATCATAGACTTAGCTTCTATACATGTAATGCAATGCTCACAAACTTTATGCACATCATGTTTCATACCAGGCCAAAAGAAATGTTCTAATAGTATATCATAGTTCTTATTAACCCCAAAATGTCCCATTAGGCCCCCTCCATGTGCCTCCTTAATCAACAATTCCCTCATAGAACATTTAGGAATGCATAATCTATTTCTTTTGAACAAAAAAACCATTAAACAAGTAAAAATCATTAGAAACAGCCCCATTGTTACAAGAAATATATATATCACTGAAATTAGCATCATGATGATACAACTCTTTTATAAACTTAAAACCTAGCAATTGAGCACTAAGTGAGTTAAGTGTACCTTCTAGATAATGCATCAGCAACCACATTATCCTTACCTTGCTTGTATTTAATCACATATGGGAATGTTTCTATGAACTCCACCCATTTAGCATGCCTACGGTTCAGCTTATCTTGACCCTTCAAATGCTTTAAACTTTCATGGTCAGTGTGTATCACAAACTCCCTAGGCCACAAATAATGCTGCCATGTGTGTAAAGCTCAAACCAAAGCATATAATTCCTTGTCATATGTTAGATACTTCAAGGCTACCCCACTTAACTTTTCACTAAAATACATTAGTGACCTTTGATCCTGCATCTAAATAGCTCCAATGCCTATGCCACTAGCATCATATTCAATCTCAAAAGTCTTATCAAAGTTAGGTAAAGCAAGCAAAGGTGCATTACACAATTTATCCTTAAGTTCATTAAGTGCATGTTCTTGTGCATCACCCTAAACAAATCCAACATTTTTCTTAACTAACTCATTCAAAGGTGCGGCTATAATGCTGAAATCCCTAATGAATCTCCTATAGAAACTAGCAAGCCCATGAAAACTCCTCACCTTGCTAGCACTTTTAGGTCTCGGCCACTCCTTAATGGCTCTAACCTTGTCTTCATCAACCTCAATACCTTGACTAGATATAGCAAAACCAAGAAAATTAACCTTATCCATGCAAAAGCTACACTTCTTAAGGTTAGCACACAACTTTTCCTACTTAAGTTTATCTAGTACAATCGCACATGCATGACATGATCATCTAAGCACTTAGTAAATCAGAATATCATCAAAATAAACAACAACAAACTTACCCAAGTACTCACGCAACACATGGTTCATTAATCGCATAAATGTGCTAGGTGCATTAGTAAGACCAAATGGCATGACAAGCCATTCATACAAACCATACTTGGTCTTAAAGGCTATTTTCCATTCATCACCAACATTCATTCGAATTTGATAATAACCAGATTTCAAATCAATTTTGGTGAACAAACAAGAACCATATAACTCATCAAGCATGTCATCTAATCTAAGAATAGGATGACGATACTTTACAGTGATTTTATTAATGGCTCCGTAGTCCACACACATCCTTCATGTTCGATCCTTCTTTGGTACAAGAATAACAAGAATCGAGCACAGACTAAGACTCTCCCTCACATACCCCTTAGCTAGTAACTCCTCAACTTGTTTTTGGATCTCCTTTGTCTCACTTGGATTCATTTTATATGCTGGCCTATTAGGTATAGTAGCTCTATACCTCTAACTGGTGGTAAACCACTTGGCATCTCCTTGGGAAACACATCTTCAAATTCCTGCAAAAGATCATTAAACACACTAGGCAAAGATGGGTTAAGTTCATTAGCTGCTAAACAAGCTCCTTTGTACAAAAAGACAAATATAGGCTGATTGGAATACAAAGCTTGCCTAACCACACTTGTCCTAGCTATCAAACTCACATTCTTGGCATTTTTCTCTCTAGGCCGAATCTGCTCTTTTTTTTTTTCTCTTCCCTCTTTCTTTTCACTTTTTTTATTTTCACTCTCTAAAGTACTTTGTTTACTCTCTTTCTCTTTCTTTTCGGCCTCAACTCTCCTCCTTTCCATTTTACATTGCTCTTCATACACTTCTCTTGAGGAAAGTGGTGTTAAGATTGTCTTTCTACCATCCTTGGCAAGTGAATACCTATTGACGTACCCATCATGTATAGCCCTTCTGTCAAATTGCCATGGTCACCCAAGCAATATTTCTCCAGCATGATAGGCACTACATCACATAACACCTCATTATGATATTTTCCAATTGAAAATGAAATCATGGCTTGTTTATTCACCTTTACCTCACCACAATCATTAAGCCATTGGAGTTTGTATGGACGTGAGTGTGGTATAGTAGGCAGCCCTAACTTGTTAATTAAAAGAGTACTCACTACATTGGTGCAACTCCCACTATCAATTATCACACTACAAGCCTTGCCTTACATATAACACCTTGTATGAAACAAGTTATCCCTTTGCTCCTCATGACAGTCCTCCTTCAATTGAGTACTAAGAGCACGCCTTGTGACTAGCAAATCGCCTCTTATTGGCTCCTCTATGCTCCCCTCACTATAATCCTCTAATTTGGGCATCTCTTCCTTTCACTATCATTGCTGCCCCTTTCATCATTTGTCACTACTTCTCTATTCCTAATGACCATAGTTCGTCTATTAGGACACTCCTTGCTTACATGACCTACTCTTTGGCACTTCTAGCACTTAATATCTCTATTTCTCCCCTTAGGCTCTTTGGGTTTGGATTTTTCTTTAAAATTTGAATCTGCCCTTCCTTTTGCAACATCATAGGCAGCCTTGTTCCCACCTTTAAATTCACCTTTCCATCCTTTTTCCAAGCAGAATTAGAGTTGAAATAAGGCCTAGAAACATACCTTACTCATCCTCTTCTTTGGAGTTGTTTTTCTACCTTGACCGCAATGTGCAACATCTCCTCTAATTCCACATATGGTTGCAAATCAACTCGGTCAGCTGTGGCTTTGTTCAAACCAGCCAAGAAATTTGTCATGGTCGTCTCCCTATCCTCCTCTATATCAGCCCTAGTCATAAGCATTTCCATCTTCTTATAGTAATCATCCACACTTTTACTACCTTGTTTAAGAACTTGAAGTTTTTGCACAAGTTCCCTATGAAAATGTCTAGGCACAAACCTCTTTCTCATTGTAGACTTAAGGTCATACCACATCTCAATTGGGTACTCCAAGTTGCTTCTTTGACTAGTCACTAATTGTTCCCACCAAGCTATGGCATAATCTACAAATTGTGAAACAGCAAGCTTGACCTTCTTTTCCTCACTAAAATGGTGACAATAAAAAATAAGCTTCACCTTCTTTTCCCATTGTAAATAAGCCTCTGGATCTATTGTACCTTGAAAGGTAGGTATCTTAAGTTTAATACTCCCCAAATTCCTATCTACAAAATCTTCGCTGCCTTAGTTTCTACCATAGTATGGATTCTCTTGCCTTCCTCCTTTACCTCTACCTCTCGGCCTCCTCAACCTCTATTTCTGCCCATCCCAACAATAGGAACATTTTTTTCATCATGGTAGCCAAGGTCTTCATCTTCCCAGTCATCTTGGGGTATTTGGTTTTTACCTCCCTCTTGCACCTCATTGCGGTTTGGAATTGCTCTTTCAACCGCTTGCAACCTTGCATCCATGCGCTTTAATGCATCCCTCATAGCCTCCATATTTCTATTAAAACATGCAAACTCTCCTTGTTGAGCCTCACGTAGTCTAGCTTCATCAACATGAACAGCCTTATTATTTCCACTTTGGTTTGACATTGCTACAAAAGAACATTAGACAAACAAAGAAAAATAATTCAAAGGACCTCACAAGCACTCCCTCACGTGTTTTGCACTCAAATGATGGGGATGGTCACTCGTGTTTAACTTAAGCAAATATTTCACTCACGGTTTCCTCACACCACTCTAGCTAATTCTTTTATGTTCTTAGGTGAATCACACTTTTAGAACTGTTCAAAGAGCTTGTAATGTGTAGAATTTTGAAACTGAAATTGCAAAAACAAATTTAAAACAATTCAGCCAAACAAGAAAAATAACAAATAAGAAGCAATAAAATTAGGAAAACTCAAATAGAAGCAAAGGACATGTAAAAAAAAATAAAAGGATCTAACTAGAATAGGAAAGAAATGATTTTAGAAGGTATTTTGAAAGAGAAAAGAAAAAAATATCAAATCTGCCCTGATAATTGATATCACTTAAATGAGCAAGGAATGTAATGATATGCAAAATCCAATACAAGATATAACAAAATCTATTCAGATATGTCAAATATAAACTAGGTAGGAATAGCAAATCTAAATCAGAATCAAATCTAATTAGTATATCAGTCACCCACGAATTCTGGATTCTTCCTTTTTGAATACTTTCTTTTTTTTTTTTTTTGTAAAATGAATTTCTTTTTTTTTTTTTATTTTAACCTTCAACTATAACACAAAATCTGAATTTCGGATTGCAAACAATTGATTTAATTCAAAGAAGAACAAGAACAAAACAAACACAAGAAATCATAATTAAAGAACGTGAATTATAGAAAGATAAAATCTAATCACAAAATCAGAATTTCAGATTGCAAACAATTGATTTAATTCAAAAAAGAACAAGAACAAAACAAACACAAGAAATCAGAATTGAAAAACATGAATTATAGAAAGATAAAACCTGATCTAAAGCCAGGCTCTGATACCAAATGATATAGAACCTTCAAGAATAAGCTTGAGAACCCTTTTATGCATTTGAACCCCTAAAGCATTAACTTGAAAACCCCAATACTCAATTCAGCAACAACCCCTAAGAAAGGTTAGAATTTAGATTGCTTAGATAAGATGATCAAAGAATTGGAATAAGGAAAACTTGTTTTTGAATTCTAATTTCGAAACACTCCACAAGAAGATGATCAATCTACTTAAATGTTCCTTAAAGCATGTATTCTACACAAGAACACAAAGATAAAAGCAAACAACCTTTAGGTTTAATAATTCAATCATCATCATCCAAAAACATGCAGGCAAGGCTTATTAATAGCCTTTACAAAGAAACCCTAATGAGCAAGTTCTCATTAATGATAAGAGTTGACAAATCAAACTCTTGGAGAGCAAGATTAAGAAACTAATATGATTTTATTAAAACTAATTAAAACTAGCCTATAACTAATATGGCCCATTACAAACTTAATTAAACCCATTAGTAACTTGGACTTGAATTAAGTTGTAAGGAACTTGGGTTGTACATGCTCCAAAGCTTTGGCATCCTTGCAAACCCTCACTAGCCAAATTCACTAGGCCTTGTAGATGATGGATTAAGGCTTGTTAAAGCTTCTTAGAATGAGATCTTGTTTTAGGTGCTTGAGGCATACTGATTGGACTAGAAACCTTTTGAACTTTATCCTTGCCTTCTTGATCTCTCTCATCTTCATAATGTGAATTTGCTCCACTTGGTGTGTAGGCTGATCCATAACAGCTTGCATATTATTGTAAGGAATGGAAAGTGCAAAAGGTGAGAACGATAATGTTTTCCATGATTATATGATATTTAGCCTACATTAGGATTTTAATTCCAATGTCTATAATTTTTATATGATATATTTTAATGCTTGTTGAGATGTATAAATGAATGATAAATGATTTAATTGCATGTTAGTTGAAGGATTAACTCTAGCCAAGTTTAGAGACAATTCGGCCTACCTAAGGTTTACCAACCCTATTACTATGTTATAATTAATATGTGAATATGATTAAGTGACAAGTGAAATAGGGCTTATGATGTGTTAATAGTGAATAGATGATCTTAAATTGACTATGGGATGGATGGTATGATTTGTTCAAAAGAGATAAGCATGACTTTTCAAGGTTACTTGTTAAGTTGATATATATGTAAAGTGTTAAGTGTACTAAGTTAAATGTTAAATGGAGTTGATATTAAGATCATAATAAATTATGTTTGACTTTAGAAAAGTCATAGTATGAGTTATAATGTGATTTCATGTTAGTCTAAGAAGGCTAAGTGTACAAGACTTAAAAGTCAACATGTTATGTGCAAGTGATGAGTGCACTTCTAAGTGCAACTCCAAGGTTATGTGAATGTTATATGTGCATGGGGTAGTTATGGGATAGGATAGCATGATCTTAAGCAAATGCTAAGTATTGAATTGTAATGTATGATAGAGCTTAAGGATTATTAGAAGTTCAAGGGCTATAAGTACTAGGAGCAAAGGAACCACAAGGTGAGTAAACATTATGTTCATGTTTCAAGTATAAGTTATCATGGCATGTGAACCTTTGAAATTCTTGAAACCCAAGTTCCTTTCTATCCTAAATTGTAATTACATGAATTCTTTGTTAAGCTTGGGTTGCCAAATGACAATTGGTCCAAAACCATTTTTGAATATCTAATGATAATAAAGAACCTTTGTGATTATTGCCCTAACTTATAATCTTTCTAGAACCACACTGTTGTGTATCTTTTGTTTAATAAGCTAAACTTCTATTGCTACCATTTTGCATGTGATTTTATTCCTCAATCCTATTGTTACCTCTCCTTTATGTTATAAGTGGACAAGGCAGTAACCTTCACTCTACATTATGTTACGAGTGGACAAAGTAGCAGCCTTCACTCTATATTATATTACGAGTGGACAAGGCAGTAGCCTTCACTCTATATTATGTTATGAGTGGACAAAGTAGCAGCCTTCACTCTATATTATGTTATGAGCAGACAAGGTAGTAGCCTTCACTCTATATGTTATGAGTTATAAGTTTGATTTCTATGAACCTTGTTAAATTACAAACTATGAGTCATGACCTGTGAATCATGAACTACAAGTTATAAGCTATGAGCCCTTTCTAAAGGATATGTGTTATTATATACGATATATTGTTTACTCATTAAGATCATCTATCTCACCCCCTTTCTTTGTGTGGTTCTAGGTAAGCATTATAAGGAGATAAGGTGATGGCTCAAGCAATCTACTCTGCTTGGGGAATTCCTTGTCCAAATTTTATTAGCATGCCGTCATATAAGGAGTCTTTGTAAATGCTCTGGGAGTTTCATTTTTGGAATATTATTTATTTGTAAATTACTTATAGTCTTAAATATTTGTTTCGTATGGATTGTATCTAAAAGTATTCTCTTTAAATTATGCCTCCGCTGGTTAAAATTTTCCTTATTATTGGATAATTAAGTTAATGCATGAGGTTTTAGTAAGATCCTAGGCATTGTTATTATATGCATGAGTGGGTTTTACGGACATGGGTGACCTTTTGTCTCGCCATGTTCTAGAACCATCATATATCTAAAAATTAGGATGTGACATAGCCATAGAGCCTGATTAGTTTCACAACTTTTTATGAGTTATAAGTTGAGAGTTGGAATTTGGTATGATGCCACCTCTCCCTTGAATGAATAAGGCAATAGCCAGCACTCTTTACAAGTTTACAACTTATAAGTTGATTTTTGTGAACCTTACTCATTTGCAAATCATGATTTATGAACTTTGAACCCTTATAAAGGGATATGTGTTATTTTACAAGTTTTATTGTTTATTCATTGAGATCATCTACCTCACCCTTTATCTTTGTGTGGTTTTAGGTGAGCATTATAAGGAGGCAAGGTGATCGCTCAAGCAACCTACTTCACTTAGGAAATTTCCTTGTCAAAGTTTATTACTATGCTATGTTATGATGAGTCTCTAGACGCTCCTGGAGTTCTTCTTTGGGGAGTTCATATTTGGACTATTTTTCATTCGATAATTCATTTGGAGTCTTAAATATTTATCTTCTTATGGATTGTGTTTGAAGTATTTTCTTAAAAACTATTCTTTCGCTAGTTGAAGTTTTCTTTATTCTTGGATAATTAAATTAATGCAAGAGGTTTTGGTACGATCCTAGGTAATGTTTTCATATGCATGAGTGAGTTCTACGGGTGTGGGTGACCTTATGTCTCCCCATGTTCTAGGACCATCATATCTCTAAAATTAGGATGTGACACTTTATGGGTTGAACCTCTTCTTGTTCTTGTATCTCCATATCTCCATATGTACATTAATTAACATTGGCATTCCAAGGTGAGAATTACAAAAGCAAAATAGCTTATAGGCTCAATGAAATTAATTGACAACCTAAATAAGAAATTAATAATTAATTACATCTTATCAAATAATAAAATTAATTATTACAAGTCCATACAAGAAATCATACATTATGGTTTCATAATTCATGATTAACCATCCATGCCTCTCAAATAACAACAAAACATATATATATAATAATTGCATTTATAAATATGTTATTTAACATTAGAACATTTTCAAATTTTTAAACATTTCCAAAAAATATTTTGAATGTCACATATTCAATGTTTCTATAGTTTGAAATCATATTTCAAATCATGTTTCCACACTTTTTGATCATTACAGTAATATGTAAACACATGATTTAAACCATTATTTTTTAGTCAAACAAAACAAAAATAAGTTTAGAACATGAATATATACAAATTGGTAGCCATATACATTTCTTGTGCATGAAAATTCAAAGTTTTAAGTTTTAGGATGAAAACCATGAATTTCCTTATTTTCCGAAACTTTTCGGTTATTACAGTAATATATAGAAATATGATTTAATTTGATATTTTTCATCTAAACTCATCAAAAATCCATTTAGAATACAAAAATTCAAAAATTTCCACCCCTTGTTTTGTTTATGCAAGAAAATTCTAATTTTGAGTTTTGAGATTCACCTTTGGAGGATTCGAGTACAAAGGTTGGTGTTTCAGTACAAAAATTAATTTCTCTCTCAAGAAATCACCTAGGCCAAATTTAATAAATAAAAATCAGTAAATACTTAGTTCAAAATAATTTTCCCATGGTTATTTTCATAAAAATCAAATAGTAAATTGAAAGAAAAGGAAAAACTTATGAAACAATCGCGAAATCGCAAAGTTTGAAGGTATTTTGTGAATTTTAGTAGAGATAATAATTTTGAGAGAATTTTTTTGCTAAAATAATGAAATAATAGAATAGTGGTCGATGGAATGAAGGGCTGGTCAAAATTCCCTTTAAATATTTAGGATTTTGGACAATTTTCAAGTTTACCCTTAATGAACTAGGTTAGGAGTGTTTTAGTGTAGTGGACTTTTAGGTATATGGGCTTTTTATTTAATTTAGGGGCTGATTATAGGTAATTAAAATAAAATATTTTTTCTTATTATTTTCTATAAAATTTACTCCAAAATATTTATTTAAAAATTATTTTAAAATACTCATAAAATTATTTTATACTTAAAAATTGTCTTTTTGCATGAAAATTTATTTTATGTAAAATAAATTATTTTATATTAATGCACTTTATATAAATCATTTATTTCATAATGATAATTCATATTAGGTATATTAAAATAAATTTAACATGGCACATACTTATAAATCACATCATACATGAATTTTCCTATAAGCACATATTTTGACACAATAAATTCTAAATTCAAGCAATTTGTAATGAAAACTCCTGAATTTTCTAATCTAACATCATAAACACTCTACTTAACTTCTCCATTACACTTTTATTGTGCCATTCAAACACAATATCTAACTACAATTAACATATCAAATATAGTATGACACATACTTACAATATATCAAAAATCACACTGATAAACCTTCAGCTTAAGCTACACCTACGTTAATCTCTTGTTTAAACAAATCCTTAATAATTTTGTATCCCCTAACTTTGAAAAAAAGTAATAGAACCTTTAATTTCACCTTCAATCTAATATAATCCCACGTATTTCTTTTCCTTATATCTCTATTAATATTAACATCTATACTAATACTTTACTCACCACTTCCATTCATTATTTATCACATTAGTCATATAAGAATCCAACAGCTAATTCCAATTGATATTTGATAATTCTCTTTCTGTAATAGTTATTACTTAATCTATTATAACCTCAATAAATATTTTTTTGCTTAATAACTTGCTAACGTCACGATTTCTACACTCCCATCATTTATCAATTAAAACATATTTAAACTTAACAAACATTCTTATATATATTATATCCCAAATGAACTTGCATTCTATTAATTTACAATCCCAAATAAACTTCTCATAACTATTTCAGAATTACTCTCTTTCTGTATAATATATACATCATTATCATGACTTAATTACCTAATGCCTCATAATTTTTTATACATTTAGCTCATAATATCATCTCACTTTAGGTTTTCCACTTACATCTTGCCATACTTAACATTCCTAATTGTTTAACTTATCCATATTAAAATAATAAACCTTTTAATACCATTGATATTCAATGAAATCCCTATGTAAGTCTTATATCTTTCCAAATCTATGCCATTCTAGGTTATCTCAATAAAAATTCTTTCCGTACTAAAGATCAATACCAAATTTTTTAGTAACCTCAATTTAACATTATTGTATCTAACACTTTAAAACATTTCTCATCCAAAGGACTCAAATCCCTTTTAGGTGTATCCAAAACTATTAAATTTTCAAAATTGTGTAGCATCGTACTTATCTTTTTATCATCATTACAAGTCTGAGAATACTTATCCCTTTATGTCTCCCCCTCTTAAAAGAAATTCATCTTTGAATTTAAATACTTACTCATACATTCTTGAAAAATGGGGATGCTTCTGCCACATCCCTTCCTCGGCTTCCTAAGTATACTTATCCATTCCATGATTTTGCTAGTGGACCTTAATCATAGGTATCTCCTTGATACATAAATTTCTCCCATCCTTAGTTCGAAATTCTACTTGCTTTTTCTCTATAGTCAATATAAGCTCCATACTCATATAGCCAATCCATTCCAAAGATCACATTGAATCCTAAGATACCAAGTTCTAACAACTCTATAGGAAGTTTTCATTCATCAATGCTTAGCTCATAGTCCTTAAACATATACTTTACCTACCTCATAATACCAATTTATTTATACATAATTAACTAATTTGTTTCATTCTCCTACTAATCATTGCTAAATATCATTTCTTTTCTCATGCACCAATCATAATTATCATTTAATAACTCCATATATTTCCAATATACCATTGTAACATGTAAGCATTTCATACCTTATAACATTATACCTACCAATCATTAATCTCAGTTGGATCCAAAACTTAGTCCACTTCCCTTTCTAATCCACTTAACCCCACTATCTAATTATCATACTTAGTATGTCTTTAACATTAGCACCCATCATATAATATCACATCACAAGACACATATCACCTAACAAGTATCACATATCATGGCATATATCATGTATCCTAATCACGTAGCACATAACCTATAACATAATGAGCTCTCCTATCATTTTTAAAAATCAATCATCTCTTAGGTAAAAGAGGATCAAACCAAAGCCAAATAGCTAAGTAAACATATAATATCATGCATGTCATTTAAGTCTTATGCCACTAGACTAACAATTACCCACTACTAGCGAAAGTCTTAGTTGTGTCTCTTATTCTTGGCTCCTTGCCCTTAAGGTTGAGATGGTCTAAGTGGTGGAGGTGTCGAGGCCACATTTCTTAAGTTCCTTGTCTAAAGGTAGTCTTTGATAAAGTGATCCATTTGTCCACATCTCAAACATGCGTTAGAGACCTTCCAACAAACCCCAAAATGCTTCCTGCCATAATGGTCATAAGTTGTTAGCAAAGATTCCTTTCTCGATCCTTTGCTTTCTTCTCCGTGCTGGCCTTTATGACCCTTACTCTTATGCTTACCATTTTGTTCATGTTTAGCTCGTTCAGCTCTTTTAGCCTTATGCCTCTTTTCCATTATCTTGGCCTTATCTATCAGCTTAGCCAAGGTTGAGAATTTAGTCACTGCTAATAAGTTAAATAAAGGTGTGATCAACCCTCTTAGAAAGCAGTTGATGTGGCTAGCTTTGGTAGGAACGATGTTAACAACAAACCTACTATGTCGGTTGAACTCCTTAGCATAATTCGAGATCAGCACTTTAGACTTCTGCTTTAGCTGCTCAAACTGCAGCACCTTATCTTACCTTTCACCTTCAGGCAAGAATTGATCCATCACCTCTTGCTTAAATTCTGCCCATGTAGGTGGGTCAACTCTATATAGATGCTCCTTAATATTTCTTTTATACCAATGCCATGCTTCCTTCTTGAGTTGGAGTCCTACCAACTCAATTACTCGAGCATCTGAACATGAAAATCTATAGACTAGCTTGTCCATCTCATCTAGGAATTCGTGAGGATCATCACCCTCCTCACCGTAGAAGGTAGGTGGCTATAGCTTTTTAAACTCTGAGACAGCCATCGCTTCATCAGGTAGCTGCTTCCTTTCCCTCCATGTAGGTGCCACTATCGCAGGAGGCAGAACTCCATTTCCTTCTTGTGTTGGCGGTACTTCCCACCTCTAAGCTTGTAGCTCATCTAATTCCTTGCACAAGTCTCTTATTTCCTCGCACATAGCTTACACCTTTTGTGAAGATGCTTGCTCACTAGAGCCTATGGTTGGTGCCCTTAAATTAGATCTCTCTCTTGACCCTAGAGGTCTAGAGGTAACATTCAAAACAGTGTCCGATATTGCATCCTCAGTACCCCTAACAAGTTGGCCAGCTGTGCGGACTTTCTTCTTAGGAGGCATTATGCTATCACGATAAGGGAATTTAGTGCTAACTCCCTTCTAACCCATCTAACTCCATTATCATATCATACTAACCATGCATCTTGCATGAGTACACATCATATCATATCATATCTTATATCACATATCGCATAGCATATATCACATATCACTTATCACATAATGTATATCACATATCACTTATCACATAATATATATTATATATCATAATCATGTAACATATATGCGTTTCCCTTTCATATATAAGTCATTTATTTCATAGGCAATAAAAGAAATCAATGCATAGTAAATCGCTAAGCAATCAATTAACATCATTTGCTTTGCAAGAGTTTTCTTTTTCTTGAGGTGGATCACAGGCACGGCTTTCTCAAACATCTCTCGCTATTCCTCTTGCATGCCACACACGGAGCTCTAGGTCATGGTGCTCTAGTAAGGGTAATCTTCTTGGTCATCTGAAGAGAAAATCATAAGGTGCATAACAATAACAAGGGATATTATAGTTTATTAGGATTTCAGAGAACTATGCTAGCGATAAACTGCAAGTGACATGACAGGAAAATTCCTATGCTCCAGGATTATACTTAATTAACCCAATAAGTCTAAACTAAACTTAAAAAAAAAAAAAAAACATAGCTCTGATACCATCTTTGTCACATCCCATTTTTAGAGACATGACGGTCCTAGAACATAGGGAGACATAAGGTCACCCATGTCTGTAGAACCCACTCATGCATATCATAACTTTGCCTGATACATTATCTTAATAAAAAGCTTTTATAAAGGAAAAAAAAAACCTTAAGTTGCGAAAGCTAAAAATATATACTTTAATAGAATTCATAAGAAAATAATCATAAGACTCCAAATAAAAGTCACCAACATAATATTTTAAAATAAAGTTTCCATGATAATTCCTGAAGTGTTTAAGGACTCAACATAATATGGTATTATTATAACTTTGATAAGGAAATTTCCCAAGCAGAGTAGATAGCTTGAGTGATCACCTTGCCTCCTCAAAATGCTCACCTAGAACCCACAAGGAAAAATGGGTGAAATAGATGATCTCAATGAGTAAACAATACAGCACATACAATAACATGTATCCCTTTAAAAAGGAAACTCATAGCTTATAACACATAGTTCATGATTTACAATTCATGAATCAAAGTTTGCAATTTGACAATGTTCGCAGAAATCACACTTATTACTTGTGAGTGAAGACCCTGCTCAATTCACTCGTGAGTGAAGACCTTGCTCAATTTACTTAAGGGAGAGGTGGCCTCATACCAAATTCCAACTCCCAACCCATAACTTTTAAAGTTGTGAAATTGATCAAACTCCACGGCTAGAATAGCCCCTTCTAGCTGAGGTGGATACGCTACCCCTATCCATTGGGTTAAGACCATGTCCATAGGTTTTGATGATTACCCATATCAGCACGAGGATTCTACATAAAGGATAAAGATGCCATGGCTAGAGCTAATGGTAATTACATATGACAATAGCACTTTAGGCAAAAATAACATGTATCACAATAGTAATAGCAGTTTAACTTTTTGAAAGGAAGATACAATAATAGTGTAGTTCCAGAAAAAAGTAGGTAAGGCGACAATTACAAAGAGTCTCTCATATCATTGAATAAACATTATGGCTTTAGACTAATTATCCATTGGCAACCTAAGCTTAACAAAGAAATCACATAATTATAATTGAAAGCAGAAAAAACCTTGGGTTTCAAGAGTCTCAAAGATTCCCATAACAAAATCACTTCCACTTATAATATGAATATAATGCTTACTCACTTAGTGGTTTCGTTGCTCCTAATACTCATTGCCTTTAAACCTCTAAAACTCCTCAAACTCTATCATAATATTTAATTCAATACTTAGTATTTATTTAATCATCATGCTATCCTATCCCATAACTACCCCATGCACATATAACATTCATATACACTTAGAGTTGCACATAAAAGTGCACTTATCACTTGCATATAACATGTTAACTTTAAAAGTCTTTCACACTTACCCTTTATAGGCTTATATGAAAACACATTATAACTCATACTATGACTTTTCTAAAGTCAAACAAAATATGTCATGATCTTAAAATCAATATACTTAACACTTCCATATATATCAATTTAACAATAGCCCTTCAAATGTCATGCTTATCTCTTATGATCAATTCATACAATCAATCCCTTCATCAATTTAAGATCATTAATTCATTATTAACTCATCATAAAACTTATTTCCATATTACTTAATCACATTCACATATTATATATTAATCACAACATAGGGTTAAGATACCCTAAATATACCAAATTGCCTTTAGGCTTGTATAGGGTCATTCCTTTAATCAACATGCAATTTAATCATTTACCATTCATGTATACATGTCAATAATCATTAAAATGCAGCATATAAAAATTATAGACATTGGGATAAAAATCCCTACATTGGCCAAATGCTCTATTCAAGGAAAACATGCATTTTTCTTATTTTTCGCACTTTTTGTTCAGTATAGTAATATGCAAAAATATGGTTTAAGCCAAGATTTTTCATGTAATAAAAAAAAATCATTTTAGAACATGAACATGTAGGAATTAGCACCCATATATATTCATATGCATGAAAATTTTCCAACTTTTAGGTATTAGGTGAAAACTATGAACCTTTCTTGTTTCTAGTATTTTTCGGTCATTACAGTAATATGTAAACACATGATTTAAACCATTATTTTCATCCAAACATAACAAAAATCAGTTTAGAATATGAATATATACAAATCAGCAGCCATAGACATTTCTTATGCATGAAAATTCTAAGTTTTAAGTTATAGGACAAAAACTATGAATTTTCTTGTTTTTCAAAACTTTTTGGTCATTACAGTAATATGTAGAAATATGATTTAATTCGATATTTTTTATCTAAGCAGATCAAAAATCCATTTAGAATGCAACAATACAAAAATTTCCCCCCTTGTTGTGTTTATGCTAGAAAATTCCAACTTTGAGTTTTGGGATTCACCTTTGGAGGATTCGCATAGAAAGGTTGGTGTTTTCGGTAGAAAAATAGATTTCTCTATCAAGAAATCACCTAGGCCAAATTTAATAAATAAAAATAAGTAAATACTTAGTTCAAAATAATTTTCCTATGGTTAGTTTCATAAAAATCAAATAGCAAATTGAAAGGAGAGAAAAAACTTACAAAACGGTCGCGAAATCGCAAAGTTTAAAGGTATTTTGTGAATTTCGGCAAAGAGAATAATTTTGAGAGAATTTTTCTGCCAAAATAATGAAATAATAAAATGCTGACTGCTGAAATGAAGGGCTGGCCAAAATTCCCTTTAAATATTTAGGATTTTGGATAATTTCCAAGTTTACCCTTAACAAGCTAGGTTAGGAGTGTTTTAGTGTAGTAGGCTTTTAGGTATTTGGGCTTTTTATTTAATTTATGGGCTGATTATAGGTAATTAAAATAAATATTTTTTCTTATTATTTTCTGTAAAATTTCCCCCAAAATATTTAATTAAAAATTATTTTAAAATACTCATAAAATTATTTTATGCTTAAGAATTGCCTTTTCGCATGAAAATTCATTTTATGTAAAATAAATTATTTTATGATAATGCACTTTATATAAATTATTTATTTCACAATGATAATTCATATTAGGCATATTAAAATTAATTTAACATGGCACACACTCATAAATCACATCATACATGAATTTTCCTATGAGCACATATTTTGACACAATAAATTCTAAATTCAAGCAATTTATCATGAAAACTCCTAGGGTAGATATGAGTTGTTACAATTGCCCTTGCACAGATACTATAAATTTATTCATGATCATAGGATTATTGACTGGGCATTTGTAATCCAGAAAACCATCACCTCAGTTGTTATCCATGATAAGTATGTGATACTTATGGAAATAGAGGTAGTGAGTCTCAAGCTATAGGCATGTGATGTCATGACAATATGTGAACTCTCATAGAGATGACTGAGTTGAATAGTGATCTTAAATTATGAATATATGGGGTTTTGCCACTAGTTAATGTTTCATTATCTAGGTCATAATTGTGCATATAGTCTTTTGACTTAAGGTGACATGTTACATGTGGTGGTTCTAATTAGTGATATGTGAAGGTAAGTGATCTCTAAGATAGAATCCATTAACTTAGGTAAACAAGAAAGTAATCATATAACATCTAGTTGTTCTTAATATGGAATTGGCCAACATAAATAAGATTCACTAAAAAAGAGTTTCTAGTAGGAATCAAGTTTATCGAGAACTAGAATTGAGATGAGATCATATGATCGAAGCATATAGGGTTTGACCAATCCATGATCTTAACTGAGATCAGAAATTTATAATGGAGGGATTTGAGTGCATGATAATTATGATCAAGTACATGCAATGTTTGTGTATATGATTAGCAACATTCATTTTTAATTAGGTAGTCATGATATGTTATGCTAGGCATCTCTCACAATTTATAGGACTAAGTGTGAAATGGGGTTTCACATTAAGTGAGAAAAGATTTTTCTCTATCCCATTGCTAATTATGAGGCCTCGCCTGAGCACCAATCTGATTCGCTAGATGGAATCAAAATACTCATTTAAGTTTAGACTCACGATGGAACCCTTGGGTTTGGATTGGTTGATCTTGAAAAAATGATTTTGGAAGTTGCCACCCTAATTTATTTTTAAATGAGAAAATTAAGGAAAAACCCAATTGACTCCAATTCATTAATTTTCAAGTAATTTACCCAAGGATAAAATCACTAGCTTTGAACCAGGTTGGGCTCGGGAACTAGGTTTTTGGTTTTAAATGATTGCAATTTGACTCTTAAGTTTAATTTGACTTTGAAAATTAACATGGATGACATATATAAGATGATAATTATAAGTAAAATGCATTAACATGGCATAATATGGATGCATGGAAAATTAAAGAGTGAATAAAGTAAATCAACTACAAATTAAAAAGAGTGTTCCCTCTAGTACTTATAGATTCTAGGGGATTGATTGTCTTGAAAATGATTTTGGCAGTTACTAACCTAATTTATTTTTAAATGAAAAAATTAAGGAAAAATCCAATTGACTCCAATTCATTAATTTTCAATTAATTTACTCAATGATAAAATCACTAGCCTCAAACTAGATTGAACTTGGAGACTAGGTTATTGGTTTTAAATCATTGCGATTTGACTCTTAAATTTAATTTGACTTTGAAAGCTAATTTCACGGATGACATTTATAAGATGATAATTACATGTAAAATGCATGAACATGGGATAATATGGATGCATGGAAAATTAAAAAGCAAATAAAGTAAATCATTCGCAAATTAAGGAGAGTGTTCCCTCTAGTCCTTATGGATTATAGAGGAACCACATAATCACTTCCTAATTCCAAAAATAAATAAACAATTAATTATAATTGAATGCAAAAGGACAATGGAATTAATTTTGGGATTGGATTTGTGGTTTAGATTTAAATTTCAAACTTGCCCACGTATCTCACTGAATGAGAATCAAAACCACGTAGTTTATTCTTCAATTAAGTGGAGGGATTTAGGAATTGATTGATTTGATTTGGGTTTGTAAGTGAGAGGAAAAGACCGATACCTTTGCTTTTGGCGAGCGGAGGGTTTTACTGGATTGAAAATCCATTTTATCAAGACTAAGTAATTGGATTGAATGAAAATTAATTAATTAATTAAAATAATTAATTAACCAATTAATTTGATGAAATGCATAGATGGATGGATTAATAAATTAAAATGATTAATTAATTAATTAGGATGAAAGGTGGATTAATTAAGAATGATTAATTTGTTTTTTTTTTAAAAAGGTGATTAATTTATTAATTAAAAGGATTAATTAATTGAGTGATTAATTTAAAAAAATGATTAGTTAATTAAAGTGATTAATTAACTTAGGTTGGGGTGGAGTAATTATTTAATTAAAAAGATTAATTAATTAATTTAGAGAGTGATTGAGGGGAGAAGAAGAGATGAATTAAAGGATAGCTATCAACTATAACTCAAGGGGTGTGAGTGAAATAAAGAAATGGAGGGGGTATTTATAGGAAAATAGGGTAAGGGCAATTTGGAAAGAGGAAGAGTGAAAAGACCAAAAAAGGTGAAAAGTGGGTAAAAGGAGGGGTATTTTTAGAATTTTTGGACTAAAAGGGGGACCACACGTGGATTAGCACAGACCTAATGTGGTAGCTGCCCAAAAATGGAGCAGATCCATGCCCTCAGGTATGCACGGCTCCACATGGTAGCTTTTCTTTTTAGTGATTGATGTTGGTCCATGTTGGAAAATTAGGTATCCAAATAGCAATGCATTTGAAAGCTAAAATTTTCTTTTAGGGGCATTGCCTAAACCTTCGCCAACTAATTGGCTAGCGAAACTACCGTACTAGCTCTACATAGTGTATTAAACTTAATAGGTGTTAGACTGCGGCTAGATGATGAAGGTGTAAAATTCATAACTACCCCCTCATTAGAATTATCTTTTCTATAAGTCAATTCTGATGACAGTGAATCCAAAAGAAGGGATGACATAAGGAACCAAAGTGATGTCTAAGTCAATGCTTGTACATTTTTAGATGAGGGACATGGTCGAAAAAGAAAGATGGTAAAAAGAACCATAAGGATGTTTAAGCAATCGTTTCTAAACATTTATGGGTGGAAAATTGTAACAACCCACATCCACCCTAGGAATTTTCGTGATAAATTGCTTGATTTAGAACTAATAAGGTTAAGTGTGTGCTTGTGTGAAAATTTGTGACCTAAGTGATTGATGAGTATATGGCATATTAAATTAATTTTAATATGCATAATATGTGTTGCTAATGTAAAATAAATGATTTACATGAAGTGCATTTGCATAAAAGAATTTATTTTAAATAAAATGAATTTTCATGCATAAGATAATTTTTAAGCATAAAATAATTTATAGGTATTTTTAAAATATTTTTAAATAAATATTTTTGAGGGAAATGTTCTAGAATTAATGAGAAAAATATTCTTTTTTTTTAATTCTTATTCAACTAAAAATTTAAAGGAAAAGTCCAAATACCCAAAAGCCCACTACACAAAAATCCTCCTAACCTAATTCATTAAGGGTATTAGTGGAAATTTCACCCAAACCCTAATATTTATTCTAAATTTTGGCTAAACAAGGGTTTCCAGTAGCCATTCTCTTATTCATTCTATATTTTGGTAGAAAATCCTCTCAAAATATTTCTCTCTACGGAAATATTGAAAACACTTTTCCGTTTCGCGATTTCATGACCGTAATCATAAGTTTTTATTCTTTTTCGATTTCTAAACTGATTTCTATGAAATAAATTATGGAAAAATTATTTTGAACTATTTGATTACTGATTTCTATAGATTCAATTATGTTTGAGTGAATTTTTGGGAGAGAAAATTTATTTTCTATCGAAAACACGATTCTTTCCGCAAGATTCTTCCAAAGGTGAATTCTATAACTAAAATCACAATTTTTATGCATAAACATCATGGGGGGGGGAAGGAGGGGCGGGGGGGTGATTTGTGCATGGTTGTATTCTAAACTGATTTTTGATTTGTTTTGATGAAAAATATTGGATTAAATAATATTTTTGCATATTTCTGTGATGACCAAAAAGTTTCGAAAAACAAAGAAATTCAAGGTTTTTGTGTTAGAACTTGAAAGTTGGAAAATTTTATTCTTGCATGGTCATATGGCTACCGATTTATATGAATAAGTATTCTAATATGATATTTGTTTTGTTTAGATGAAAAATAATGATTTGAATCATGTGTCTATTTATCGCTGAAATGAACAAAATGCGTGGAAAGCGCGGAAACTCATGATTTTTCACCTAAGCATTTGAACTTGGAATTTTTTTGTATAAACCCTATCCATGGCTGCCAATTCATGAAGGGATGTGTTCTAAACTAATATTTTCTATGATTGAATGAAAAATAGTGGTTTAAACAACCTGTTTGCGTATTTCTGAAATGACCGAAAAATAGGAAAACTTATGGTTTTGTGCTCTATAAGCCAAAGGTTGAATTTTTATATATTAATAACACCAATAGTGGCCGATTCTTATGAATTTAAGTTCTAAAATGATTTTTGTTATGTTTACATGAAAAATCTTAGTTCAAACCATGTTTTTACATATTTCTGAAATAGACGGAAAATACGAAAAGAAGAATACTTTGGTTTTTGCCTTGATGAGACATTCGGCCTACATGAACATTTTTGTCCCAATGTTTATAAATTTTATGTAATGTGTTTTGATGATTATTGACTTGTATATATGTATAATAAATGATAAAATTGCATGTTATTGGAAGGTATGATCCTAGATGAGCTTAAATGCATTATGGTATACTTAAGCTATACTTAAGGTATCTTAACATTATATTGTATTTAGAATGCAAATGTGATTGAGAAATATGGAACTAGATGTTATGATGAGTTGATGATGAACATATGGTTATGAGATAATGAAGTGAAAGGGATCATAAGAGTTAAGCATGATGCTTAAAAGGTTAATTTTTAAGTTGACATGTATGGAAGTGTAAAGTGAATTAAGATAATTCTTAAAGTGAATTGATATTGAGATAATAATAGTGTGATGACCTTAGAAAGGTATTAATATGATTGCAATGTGTTGTCATGAGAGCCTATAAGGCCAAGTATGCAAGACTTTCAAAGTCAACGTGCTATGTGCAAGTGATGAGTATACCTATGAGTGAACTCTAATGTGTATGCTATATGTGTATGGGTAGTTATGGGATAGGAGCATCATGAGTAAATAAATACTAAGTATTAAATCAAATATTTTGTTAGAGTTTGAGGAGCTTTAGAAGTGCAAAAGAGACTACGTGTACTAGGAGTAAAGGAACCCCAAGGTGAGTAAATATTGTATTCATTCTTCAAATGTGGGCAAATGCCATATTCATGCTATAAATGTGAACAACATCATGTTGTGATATAAGAAAGTGATATATTATTATATGAGCCTTTGTGATCATTGAAACCCAAGTTCTTTCTATTCTAAATATTGTTATATGATTTCTTTGTCAAGCTTGGGTTGCCAAAGGACATTTGGTCCAAAACTAGTTTGTTTATCCAATGAGAACCTCTTGTGATTAACACCCTAACTTATATTCTTTCTAGAACTACACTATTATTGTATCATTGTTTGAAAGCTAAACCAATACTGTTATTGAAATACATGTTATTGTTGCCTTATGTGATATTGTTAATTGTGTTTACCAATAGCTCTAGCTATGGTACCTTTCACCCTTTATGCAGAATCCTCATGCCGATGCGGGTAATCATCAGAACCTGTGCACATGGTCTTAACCTGATGGATAAGGGTAGTGTATCCACCTCAGCTAGAAGGGGCGGTTCTAGCCATGGGGCCTGATCATCTTCACGCCTTCTATGTGATAGGAGTTGGAATTTGGTATAAGGCCACCTCTCCTTTATATGTTCGAGTGATAGAGTAATAGCCTTCACTCACTATGTGTTATAAGTGTGATTTCTGCAATTGCCAAATTGAACCCTTACTAAATTGCAACTTGATTCATGAATTATAAATCATGAACTATGTGTATAAGCTATGTGTTTCCTTTCAAAGGAATATGTGATAATGTATGTGCCTTTTCGTTTACTCATTGAGATCATCTATCTCACCCCTTTTTCCTTGTGTGGTTCTAGGTGAGCAAATGTGAGGAGGCAAGGTGATGGCTCAAGCATTCTACTTTGCTTGGGGAATTCCTTGTCTGAGTTAACAATAATACTATTTTTATGAAGTCTTATCTTTAGATGCCCCAGGAATGTTGATTGATACTTATTGAGATATATTATTTTCCTTATGGATTTTATATGTAATGATTTATTAAGTCTTCTGCAAATTATGGTATTCATTTAAACATTTTAAATGAGTTAATGAAAGAGGTTTGGTAAGATCCTAGGCATGATTTGTTTATATGTAAGCGGGTTCTACGAGCGTGGGTGACCTTTTGTCTCCCCGTGTTCTAGGACCATCGTATCTCTAAGATTGGGATGTGACAAAAATGTGGCAAACAAATGGAAGCGAGAAAAGGGACCAAAGGGATATCTAGGCTAGTGGCTAGATATTTTTGAGTGAATTGATGAATTTGGATAAAAGAGGTAGAAAGTGGAGCCATATGGATATCTAAGTGACCATTTCTAGACATTTATGGGTGGAATTGATGGATTTGGATAAAAAAGATAGAAAAAGGAACCACATGGATATCTAGGTGACTGTCTCTAGACATTTATAGGTGGAATTGACTGATAAATGGAAGTGAGAATAGGAACGAAAGGGATATCTAGGCTGGTGGCTAGATATCTTTAGGTGAATTGATGGATTCAGTTGATTCAAATAAAAAGGTGAGGAAAAGAACTAGAGGGATGCCTAGATTAGACATATCTGGGTGAATGACTTAGACAGATTTTTTATAAAAGAGGTGGAGAAAGGAACCAGAGGGATGTCATTGTTCAGACATTTCTAAGTGAAGGATTTGGATGGATGTTCAATAAAAGAGATGGAAAAGGAAACTAGCTCAACATCTAAGTAGGAATTTAGCCATTTTTGGGTGGGATTCAAAAGGACCAGAGGAATGCCTAAGTCACTATTACTAGACATTTATGGGTGAAAATGATTTTGCTAAAAGAGGCAAGACAAAGAATCATAGGGATATCTAGATGATCATATCTAAATATTTATGGGTGAATTGATTGATAAAGAAAGATGCCCAGTGTCTTTGGGGAGGTTTTTAGTGATTGGGATAAAAGAGATGTCTTCTAGCATCTTTGTCAGTAATGTTGATGGCCCTAGTCTTGATTTGAAAAGTCTGTTTGGTTGATGATTCTAGTCTTGGTTTGGGAAGTTTATTTGGTTAATGATCGCAGTCTTAGTTTGAGAAGTCTATTTGGTTGATGATCCCTGTCTTGGTTCCTGAAGTCTGTTTGGTTGATGATCCCAGTCTTAGTTCAGGAAGTCTATTTTATTAATGATCCTTGTGTTGGTTCAAAAAGTCTATTTGGTTGATGATCCTAGTCTTGGCTCAGGAAGTCTATTTGGTTGATGATCTCTATTTTGTTTCAAGAAGTTTGTTTGGTTGATGATCCTATCCTGGCTTAAGAAATTTGAAGAAGATCTTAGTTGTGCTGAGAAAACTTAGGCTTCTAAAGGTGAAGGATTAGGCATTGTGTAAGGCTTAAAGAAACTTTGCTGAGATTAAAGGGACTCTAGAAGTCACACTTTATCATTTAGATCTAGTGTTGGTCAACTTTAAGCAAGTACTAGTCAGCTGGATCAGCTTTTGAAGAGGTGGATCAGCTTCGAGGAGGCACTGGTTAGCTTTAAGAGGTGTCAGTTGCTTCAAGGAAGTACTAGTCAACTTCAAAAGATGTTAGTTAGCTTCAAAGAGGTACTGGTCAACTTTGGAGAGATGTCAATTAGCTTCGAGGAAGCATTGGTCAGCTTCAAAAGATGTTTGTCACATCCCAAATTTAGAGATATGACGGTCCTAGAACATAGGGAGACATAAAGTCACCCACGCCCATAGAATCCATGTACACATATATAAGTCATGCATAGGATCATACCAAACCTTATACAATAACTCATTTAAAACATTATATGAAAATCTTTAGTTGTGGAAGACAATAATTAGACACTTCATATATAATCCATAAGGAAATAATATTCATAATCCACTCGAAACCTTAACAAATAACATCTCAAAAATAAAAATAAAAAATAAATATTCCTGGAGCATCTAACGACAACCCTTCATAGCATAGTATTATTAAAGACTTGGACAAGGAGTTTTCCCAAGCGAAGTAGAATGCTTGAGCTATCACCTTGCCTCCTCATATTGCTCACCTGGAACCATACAAGGAAAGAAAAGGGGGTGAGATATATGATCTCAATGAGTAAACAATATAGCACATACATTAGCATATCTTCCTTTAAAAAGGAAAGTCATTGCTTATACATATAGTTCATGATTTACAATTCATGAATCAAGTTGCAATTTAGCAAGGTTTCAATTTAACAAGTTTGCAAAAATCACACTTATAACACATAAAGAGTGAAGGCTATTGCTCTATCATTCAAACACATGGAGGAGAGGTGGCATTAAACCAAATTCCAACTCCTATCACATAGAAGGTGTGAAGTTGATTAGGCCCCATAGCTAGAACCGCCCCTTTCTAGCTGAGGTGGATACACTACCTTTATCCATTGGGTTAAGACCATATGCATAAGTTTCAATGATTACCCGCATTGGCATGAGGACTTCTGCATAAAGGGTTAAAGGTACCATAACTAGAGCTAATGGTAATCACATATGACAATAACATTTAAGAAAATAAAACATGTATCACAATAACAATAGTAATTTAACTTTTTTGAACAAAAGATACAAGAATAGTGTAGTTCCAGAAAGAATATAAATTAGGGCCAATAATCACAAAGGTATTATCATTGGAAAATCAAAAATGGTTTTTGGACCAATTGTCCTTTGGCAACCTAAGCTTAATAATGAAATCATATAATCATAATTTAGGATAGAAAGGACTTGGATTTCAAAGATCTTAAAGGCTTGCATAACATGATATCACATACTTAAAACATAACATAATGTTTACTCACACTTGTAGCATGAACACAGTGTTTACTCACCTTGTGGTTCCTTCGCTCCTAATACACGTATCTCTTTTGAACTTCCAAAACTTCTCAAGCTCTAATATAATATTTAATTCAATGCTTAGTATTTATTTAATCATGATGCATCCTATCTCATAGCTACCCAATGCACATGTAACATTCACAAACACTTAAAGTTACATAAAGAAGTGTACTCATCACTTGCACATAACATGTTGACTCTAAAAGTCTTGTACACTTAACCTTTATAGGCCCATATGAAAACACATTACAATCATATCATACTTTTCTAAGGTCAACACAATATGATTACCTTAATATCAATTCACTTTAACAATCATCTTAGTACACTTAACACTTCCATATATGTCAACTTAACAAATAACCTTTCAAGCATCATGCTTATCTCTTATGACCGATTCCTTCAATCAATCTCTTCATGAATTCAAGATCATTAATTCATTATTAACTCATCATACAACCTACTTCCACATTATCCAATCACATTTACATATTAATTACAACATAAGGTTAAGATACCTTAAGTATACCAAATTGCCTCTAGCCTTGTCTAGAGTCATTCCTTCAACCAACATGCAATTTAACCATTTATTATTCATACATACATGTCAATAATCAACAAAATACATCACATAAAAATTATAGACATTAGGATAAAAATCCTAATGTAGGCCAAACACATCATCAAGGAGAAAACCTGAATTTTCTTACTTTCCACACTTTTCGTCTATTATAGTAACATATAAAAATATGGTTTAAACCAAGATTTTTCATGTAAACAAAAAAAAATCATTTTAGAACATCAATCCACACATTTGGTCAGCCATGGACAATTCTCATTTTTGAAAATTCCAAGTTTAGGATTTAGAGTGAAAATCATGAGTTTTCTAGCTTTCTGGTGTTTTCTGATCATTATAGTAATATGTAAATATGTGTTTTAAACCATTATTTTTCATCCAAACAAAACAAATATCAGTTTAGAACTCCATTATACATAAATTGGCAGCCACATACATATGTAATCATAGAATTTTCCAACTTTTAAGTTCTAAAACGAAACTTTGAATTTCCTTGTTTTCTGAAACTTTTTGGTCATTACAGTAATATACAGAAATATGATTTAATCCAATATTTTTCATCTAAACATATAAAAAATCCATTTAGAAAAAAAATATGTAGGAATCGCCCCCCTATAGTGTTTACGCATAAAAATTTCAATTTTGAATTGTAGGATTCACCTTTGGAGAAATCACATAGAAAGGTTTGTGTTTTCGGTAGAGAATTAAATTTCTCTTTCAAAAACTCACCTAAACTGAATTAAATTTGTAAAAATCAATAAATACCTAGTTCAAATTAATTTTCTCATAATTTAATTCATAGAAATCAGATAAAGAATTGAAAAAGAAGAAAAACTTATGATTACAGTTAAGAAATCGCAAAGTTGAAGGTGTTTTAAGAATTTCGGTAGAGAGAATTTTTGGGAGAATTTTTCTTTGAAAATACTGGAATAACAAAGTGTGGCTGCTGAAAACCCTTAGGCTGGCCAAAATTTGGTATTTAAATATAGAGTTTTGGACAATTTCTAAGATTATCATTAATGGGCTAGGTTAGGAGGATTTTTGGGTAGTGGGCTTTTAGGTATTTGAGCTTTTTTTTTTTTTAATTTAATTTAGGGACTAATTATGGGGATTAAAAATAAAATATTTTTCTTATTATCTTAATTAAAAATTTCCCCAAAATATTTATTTAAAAATATTTTAAAAATACTCATAAAATTATTTTATGCTTAAAAATTGCCTTTTTTCATGAAAATTTATTTTATGTAAAATAAATTATTTTATGCTAATGCACTTTGTATAAATTATTTATTTTACAATAATAACTCATATTATGCATATTAAAATTAATTTAACATGCCACATACTCATCAATCACATAGCACATAAATTCCTATAAAAGCGCACACTTAGTCTTAATAATTCTATGTCATGCGAATTGGTCATGAAAACTCCTAGGATGAGTGTGGATTGTTACAATGCTGATTAGCTTCGAGGAGATGCTAGTCAGCTTTAGAAAGGCCATTAACTCGGCTTATGCGTGATTGTGCATGGTTGCAGATAATTACATATGCATGTATGTTTGTGCATAGATGATGCATGTTTATGAATGTATATTTCGAGATTCATGGACTTTTTATTTAACTTCTATGCCATGGATGATTTATGATGATGCTTTTAATGGATGATTGCATGGATGCAACAGGCTGGATTCACAAGTTTGCTTTGTGAATGCGATTATTTTCATATGACTTTTGCATCTGTAAAGCCATACATTTATTGACTAAGAAACTCAACTTGGGTTGGTTTGAAATAGTTGCCATGGTGGCATTGCAAATAGTTTAGATGTGATACAAAACCTCTAAAAATAAGCTTACACTCACAAACTTACTATGATTGAATTATTATTTTGGAGAATTTACTATGATTTAATCCAAGAATTTACTATGATTTAATCCACTTAATCCTATTGATCTATTACCATTGCCACCTAACAATTTTGTGAGTGTTGATGTTGATTCTAAAGCAGATTTGGTGAAGAAGTTACATAAGCAAGTTAAGGAGAGGATTGAAAAGCAAAATGCTAAAGTAGCTTCACATGTAAACAAAGGAAGGAAGCCAATGATTTTTTAGCCTGGGGATTGGGTGTGGGTACATTTTCACAAAGAGAGGTTTCCACTTCAAAGGAAATCTAAGCTAAACCCAAGAGGAGATGGTCCTTTTCAAATCCTTGAAAGAATTAATGATAATGCATATAAAGTGGACTTGCTAGGTGAGTATAATGTTAGTACTTCATTTAATGTGGCTGACTTGAGTCCTTTTGTGTAACAACCCACACCCACTCTAGGAATTTTTGTGATAAATTGCTTGAATTAGAATCTATAAGGTTAAGTGTGTGCTTGTGTGAAAATTTGTGATCTAAGTGATTGATGAGTATGTGGCATATTAAATTAATTTTAATATGCATAATATGTGTTGCCATTGTGAAATAAATGATTTACATGAAGTGCATTTGCATAAAAGAATTTATTTTAAATAAAATGAATTTTCATGCATAAAATAATTTTTAAGCATAAAATAATTTTATGGGTATTTTTAAAATATTTTTAAATAAATATTTTTTAGGGAAATATTCCAAAATTAAAAAGAAAAATATTATTTTTATTTTAAATCCTTTTAGCCAAAATTTTTAAAGAAAAAGCCCAATTACCCAAAAGCCCACTACACAAAAATGCTCCTAACCTATTTCATTAAGGGTAAAAGTGGAAATTCCACTCCAACCCTAATATATATTCTAATTTTCGGCCAGCAAGGGTTTTTCAGTAGCCATTCTCTTATTCTTTCTATATTTTGGCAGAAAAACCTCTCAAAATAATTTTCTCTACTGAAATATCGAAAACACTTTACCATTTCGCGATTTCGTGACTGTAATCGTAAGTTTTTATTCTCTTTCGATTTCTAAACTGTTTTCTATGAAATAAATTATGGAAAAATTATTTTGAACTATTTGATTACTGATTTCTATAGATTCAATTATGTTTGAGTGAATTTTTGAGAGAGAAAATTTATTTTCTACCGAAAACACGATTCTTTCCACAAGATTTCTCCAAAGGTGAATTTTATAACTTAAAATCACAATTTTATTGCATAAACATCATAAGGGGAGGGGGGGGGGGGGGGTGGGGGGGCGGGCAATTTGTACTTGTTTGCAGTCTAAACTGATTTTTGATTTGTTTTGATGAAAAATATTGCATGAAATAATATTTCTGCATATTTCTGCGATGACCGAAAAGTTTCAAAAAACAAAGGAGTTCAAGGCTTTTGTATTAGGACTTGGAAATTAAAAAATTTTATTCTTTCATGAATACATGACTATCGATTTGTGTGAATTGATGTTCTAATATGATATTTGTTTTTTTTAGATGAAAAATAATAACTTGAATCATATGTCTGTTTATCGCTGAAATAAACGAAATGCGCGGAAAGCGCAGAAACTCAAGATTTTTCACCTAAGCCTTTGAACTTGGAATTTTTTTGTATAAACCTTAGCTATGGCTGCTGATTCATTGAGGAAGGTATTCTAAACTGATATTTTCAATGATTGAATGAAAAATAATGGTTTAAACAACCTGTTTGCATATTTCTGAAATGACTGGAAAATACCGAAAACAAGAAAACTCATGTTTTGTGCACTATAATGCAAAAGATTGAATTTTTATATATTAATGGCACCAATAGTGGCCAATTCTTATGGATTTAAGTTCTAAAATGATTTTTGTTATGTTTACATGAAAAATCTTGGTTCAAACTATGTTTTTACATATTTTGAAATAAACGGAAAACATGAAAAGAAGAAGAATTTGGTTTTCACCTTAATGATGCATTCGGCCTAAATGAACAATTGTGTCCAAATGTTTATAAATTTTATGTGATGTGTCTTGGTGAATGTTGACATGTATGTATGTATAATAGATGATGAAATTGCATGTTAGTTGAAGGTATGATCTTAGATGAGCTAAATGCATTATGGTATACTTAAGGTATACTTAAGGTATCTTAACCTTGTATTGTGGTTAGAATGCAAATGAGATTGAGGAATTTGGAACTAGATGTCATGATGACTTGATGATGAATATATGATTATGTGTTAATGAAGTAAAAGGGATCATAAGAGTTAAGCACAATGTTTGAAGGATTAATTGTTAAGTTGACATGTATGGAAGTGTAAAGTGAACTAAGATAATTGACAAGTGAATTGATATTAGGGTAATGATAATGTGATGACCTTAAAAAGGTATTGATATGATTGCAATATGTTTTCATATGAGCCTATAAGGCCTAAGTATGCAAGACTTATAAGTCAACGTGATATGTGCAAGTGATGAGTACACCTATGAGTGAACTCTAATGTGTATACTTTATGTGTATGGGTAGTTATGGGATAGGAACATCATGAGTAAATAAAATACTAAGTATTAAATCAAATATTATGTTAGAGTTTGAGGAGCCTTAGAAGTGCAAAGGGGACTACGAGTACTAGGAGCAAAGGAACCCCAAGGTGAGTAAACATAATGTTCTTGCTACAAATGTGAACAACATCATGTTGTGTTACAAGAATGTGATATATTGTTATGTGAACCCTTGTGATCTTTGAAACCCAAGTTCTTTCTATTTTAAATTTTATGATTTCTTTGTCAAGCTTGGGTTGCCAAGGGACATTTGGTCTAAAACTATTTTGCTTATCTAATGAGGACTTTATGTGATAAACACCCTAACTTGTATTCTTTCTGGAACTACACTTTCATTGTATTATTGTTGAAAGCCAAACTACTATTGTTATTGAAATACATGTTATTGTTGCCATATGTGATATTGTTAATTGTGTTTACCAATAGCTCTAGCTATGGTACCTTTACCCTTTATGCAGAATCCTCGTGCCGATGCGGGTAATCATCGAAACCTGTGCACATGGTCTTAACCCATTGGATAGGGGTAGTGTATCCACCTCAGCTAGAAGGGGCGGTTCTAGCCATGGAGCCTGATCAGCTTCACGCTTTCTAAGTGATGGGAGTTGGAATTTGGCAAAGGCCACCTCTCCTCGATGTGTTTAGAGTGAATTGAGTAGAGTCTTCACTCCATAAGTGTTATAAGTGTGATTTCTGCAAACTTACTAAATTGAATCCTTGCCAAAGTGCAACCTTATTCCTGAGTTATAAACCATGAACTATGTGTATAAGCTATGTGTTTCCTTTCAAAGGAATATGTGATAATGTATGTGCCTTTTCGTTTACTCATTGAGATCATCTATCTCACCCCTTTTCCTTGTGTGATTCCAGGTAAGCAAATGTGAGGAGGCAAGGTGATGGCTCAAGCATTCTACTTCGCTTGGGGAATTCCTTGTCCGAGTTATCAATAATACTATGTTTATAAAGTCTTGTCTTTAGATGCTCCGGGAATGTTAATTGATACTTATAGAGATTTATATTATTTTCCTTATGGATTTCATATGTAACGATTTACTTTAAGTCTTCTGCAAATTATGGTATTTATCTAAATGTTTTAAATGAGTTAATGAAGAAGGTTCGATAAGATCTTAGGCATGATTGTTGTATGTTAATGGGTTCTATGGGTGTGGGTGACCTTATGTCTCCCCATGTTCTAAGACCATCGTATCTCATAAGGTTGGGATGTGACATTTTGATATAGGTGATGCTTTAGATTCGAGGACAAATCCTTTTGAGGAGAGGGGAAATGTTATGGATCAACCTACACACCAAATGGAGCGGATTCAACATCATGAAGATGAGAAAGATCAAGAAGGCAAGGATAAAGTTCAAGAGGTTTCTAGTCCAATTAGTATGCCTCAAGGACCAAATGTTATGGATTAGCCTACACACCAAGTGGAGCGGATTCAACATCATGAAGATGAGAAAGATCAAGAAGGCAAGGATAAAGTTCAAGAGGTTTCTAGTCCAATCAGTATGCCTCAAGGACCTATAACAAGATCTTGGTCTAAGAAGCTTCAACAAGCCTTAATCCATCATCTACAAGACTTAGTGAATTTGGCTAGTGAGGGTTTGCAAGGATGCCAAAGCTTTGGAGCATGTACAGCTCAAGTTCCTTACAACTTAATTCAAGTCCAAGTTACTAATGGGTTTAATTAAGTTTGTAATGGGCCATATTAGTTATGGGTTGGTTTTAACTAGTTTTAATAAAATCATATTAGTGTCTTAATCTTGCTCTCCAAGAGTTTGATTTGTCAACTCTTATCATTAATGAGAACTTGCTCATTAGGGTTTTCTTTGTAAAGGCTATTAATAAGCCTTGGCTGAGTTTTTTTAGGCAGATTATGATTGAATTATTAAACCTAAAGGCTATTTTGCTTTTATCTTTGTGTTCTTGTGTAGAATACATGCTTTAAGGAACATTCAAGTAGATTGATCATCTTCTTGTGGAGTGTTTCGAAATTGGAATTCAGAAACAAGTTTTCCTTATTCCAATTCTTTGATCATCTTATCTAAGCAATCTGATTTCTAACCTTTCTTAGGGGTTATTGCTGAATTGAGTATTGGGGTTTTCAAGTTAATGCTTTAGGGGTTCCAATACATAAAGGGGTTCTCAAGCTTATTCTTGGAGGTTTTGTATCAAGATGGATTGGGATTTTTCTAAGGGCTTGCTTCAGTTTTTGGGATCTAGTGACCTGTGTTTTTTTGTTATGGTGCTAGTAAGGAGAAGTTGTGCCCTACTTTGGAGAAGTTCAGTGCTATAGTTTGGCTGTAATCCAAAGGCATCTCTAGTGGTGCCAAAGCTAGAGTTTGGCCTTTTCTGCATTTTTCAGGAGTTTTTGGATTTGCTTTAGATGTTGTAGAAAAGATAGTGGTTGGTGATGATCAGGTGAATTTAACTGCTATGATTGAGGAGTTCTATAATCCTGATGACCAGGAAGATATGAGGGGATAGAGGCTCAAGATAAGGGCCTTGGTTTTCTATTTGATAGTCAAATATCTATTTCACAGCTCCATTAATTAAGATGATACCAGAGTGGTAGGATTGGTATGGCAGATAGAGCAAAGGTGCTTTGCAGTTTAAGATATGCTAGTAGAAACAGTGATGAGTCTTTATTGCTTTATTCGGGGTTTAGAGAGATGTACTATTACTTAGTTGTTATCTAGGTGGGGAAAATTTATATGTTCTTATCCTTTCTATTAGGGGTGTTTTATAGGTGTTTGACTTTTATTTTTGGTTTATTTTCTAGGTATGGTTGATGGGTGAAAGTGAATTTTGGATAAGATAATTTAGTGAAAGGAGAGCCTCAACCTATGATGAGTCAGCTCGAGAGGTTCTGACAAGATTGGGTAAAGGAAGAGCCTTAGCCTATGGCCAATTGGCTTGAGAGATTCTAAATAGATTTTGATAAGATGAGAGCCTCAACCTATAGCAAGTTGGCTCTATAGATTCTAAGAAGTTTTGGTAAAGAGAAAGCCTCGGCATATAGTTGTGAGGCCTCACCCGAGCACCCGGTCTGATCCGCTAAAGGGAATTGAAAATACCCATTTAGGAGAAACATCACAATTGGAATCCGCTATGAGATCAGAAAAATTGTAATTTGTAAGTTGTAATTTGCAAAAGGAGTCACCACTTTAATTTTGTTTATTTTAATTGGGAAAATTAAAGGAAAAACCCAATTTGATTGACTCTAAAATTATAACATTTATCCTAAGGAAAATACTAATCCTTGAATGACCAAAGAGTGTTTGGAGACTAGGTTTTGGTTAAAACAATATAAAAAAATTAGTTTGGCTTAAATATGAAATAGCTTTTGTAAAAAGAAGTTTTTATGTATGCATGAGCAGATATAATATGATATATGAAACAAATATTACTAGTGTAATGCATGACAAATATGAGATAATGATGATCACAAGATGCAAAAAGATAAGGGAGAAACTACTTAAAACTATTATAAGGCAAAATGCTAAAACAAGGGATCTTTCCTCCAGCCCTTATGGATTTTAGGAAAAGCACACATTACCAAAATATAATCTAAACAACTAAAATGATAAAGAGAGTGTTAAAACAACTATAAAAAGAATTAGAATTTTGATTTTTTATTTAAGAAAAGTAATTTTAATCTTAAACTATGTGAAGAAGGTGATAGAGAGAAGAAGTTATTAATTTTAGTAGAGTTGAATGCCTTAGAGACGGCAAGCCTGCGTATCCCTTTAAATGGGAATCAAACCCCACGCAGTTCCTTCTTGCGAAAAAGGGGTTTTTAAGTCATAGCCTTTGTTATCATGTTTTGATTGATTTTAAAGGTCTTAGGGATTTATTAATTAGGTCAGATTTTAATTAGCAAAAAATTAGATCTTTTCAAATTTAGATCTTGAAATTGAATTTGAAAAAGGAAAAGGAAAGAACTTTTACCTTTAGCTTCCATCGGCAAGGAATATAGGGAGCGAGCTTGGCACCGGATCTAAGTTCCACCTTGACTTGGGGCTATCATGAGCACTCCTTTTGAAAGAAGGACTCTTGAACAACACGAACTCTTCTTGAAGGGACTTGAATCACACGTTTGCTTGATGACCACAAATTCTCTTTAAAAGAAATGACTTGAGTTGCACCTTTTCTTGATTAGGAAGCTTAGAGATAGGGTTTCAGGTGATTAGGAGGCTTATGAATGGGGTTCAGGGATGATTTGGAAGCTTATGAATAAGGTTTAAGGTGATTAGGAAACTTATGAATAAGGTTTGAGGTGATGGAAGAAGTTTTGGAATGAGGTTTTAAAGATTTAGAGGTTTAAAAAGAGGGTTTTGATGATTAGAAAGTTTAGAAATAGGGTTTAGAAAGCTTTAGGGAGAGTATAGAAGCATATGATTATGTGCTTCAGTTGTTATAAGGTGCAAGGTATTTTATTTCGAGAAGTTTGGGGCTAAAAATTCACAGTCTCCAAGTAGGATTATGAAAGGGGTATGCTGCGGTAACTGAGGTGTCGGTTACGATAACTATAGAGCCCTTTGAGGTTACCACAGGGACCTTTATGGTAACCGCAGCTAGCTGCGAGTTACCGCAGCAGGCCCGCAGGTTGCAACAGTTCATTTTTCATCTCGTTCTCATCCATTTTTAATCCGATTTGAGCCTAGTTTGATTCTATGGGTTCATAATCAAGTGCTAATAGTCTAAAGGTACAAGTTTCAAAAAAAAAATTTCAACAGGGCACTGCCCCCTTAATCCCTGCCTGCTAACCAGCTAGTAGGACCGCTGTATGTGTAGCGCATGAATCTTAGCAAGTGTCAAGCTACGGTCAAATCCGAAGGATGCAAATTTGAGGGTACACAATAATGAGTCAGCTTAAGAGATTCTAAAAAGATTTCGGTAGGAGAGCATCATCTTATAGTGAGTCAGCTTAAGAGATTCTAATAAGATTTTAGTAAAGGAAAAGCCTTGGCCAATAGCGAGTAAGCTCAAGAGATTCTAAAAAGATTTTGATAGGAGGAGAGCCATGGCCTATGGCAAGTTTGCTTGAAAGATTTTGATAGGAGGAAAGCCTCAACTTATAGTGAGTCAGCTTGAGAGATTCTAATAGGATTTTGGTTGTGTCGAAGAAACTTGGACTTCTAAATGTGAGGGGTTGGGCCTTTTGGAAGGCTCAACGAAACTTTCTTGGGATTAAAGAGACTCCGAAAATCACACTTCATTGATTAGATCTAGAAAGGTACCATTTAGCTTTAAAAAGGCACTGGTTAGCTTTAGCTTGAAGAGGTGCCAATCAGCTTCAAGGAAGTATTGGTTAGCTTCAGGAGATGTTAGTGAGGTTATTAGCTCAGGATATGCATGATGATGCATGATTACAAATGGTTGCATAGATGTTAGTTCACAAATGATGCATGTTTATGTATGCTACTTTAGGATTCATAAACATCTTAACTTTTGCAATATGGATGATAATGAACATAATGGATGAATGTATAGATGCAAGAGGGTGGATTCACAAGTTTGCTCTGTGCATGTCGTGAATGTAATTTACATGCGATGCTAACTTATAAAAGTGGCATACAAGTTGTGAGATGATTATTATAATTATTTTTTTTAATGGATTCCTAAGGTAGCCCTATAAAGGTCTGATAATTCTATAATGTTTGTGAGTGATGACAATGATGGGTAATTAGACCCTAAGCTGAAAGATGGTCATATAATCTACATGCCTTAAACTAATGACTAGTTATCTAAAAAGGTAATTTTAGGAAGGTGCCCTATTGAAGGGCAACAATTCAGCTATTTTGACATGGGTTGGGGCTTGGCATGGCAATGGGGCAGCCAGGTTGGTCTGTGATGGATTTAGCAAACAAGTGGCTTATTTCAAGTTCATAAGGAAATTTTTCTATTTAGGCTTCTCAAGACTTTAGAGGAAGAATTGGTATTGGTAATGGGGTGTCAATGGTTTACCCTCGGTTTGATTTTGGAAGCCTGTGGTGATGAGGGGGCTTATAGGTTAGCATAAATGATAGAGACTTATGGTTCACTCCATGTGGCCCAATGTTTCCTTTTGTGCTCTTGGCTCAGCTGGGTTGCTTGGACAGTTAACTAGGGAGTCTAGGGTTTGGAATTCTTTTAGGGTTTAGTTTTGGTTTTGTCAAGAGGTTTGAATAAATTGGTTGGTAGGTATTAGGATTTGGTTAAACTTGGCTTTGATTATGTGTCACATCCCAATTTTAGAGATATCATGGTCTAAGAATATAAGGAGATATAAGGTCATCCATACTATGAACCCTAAAAAATGCACCTCCAGTTGACCGTCTTTTAGTTACGAACCCATAGAATCAAACAGAGCTTGAATCAGAGCTGAAATGGGCCTGAAACGGACAAAAATAGATCGAACCGCTCGAGTGGCACGCTGTCATCTGGGAGGCACGTTTGTAAAGATCCTCTTTATTTCAATTATTTTTGATATTGTAATAATTAAGTAGGTTTTATCTTGCTTATTTATTGTTTCATTCACATCATATATATATATTCCATCACATCATATATATATATCTGTTTCATTCATCATTATATTCCTATTCATGCATACACAAAAATTCATTTTTAAGAGTTATTTTGCAATTTTAGCCAAACTAAAGAAAATCAATTTTCTTAATTTTGTAATTACCAAAACCTGATCTCTGAGCCCTCCTTAGTCACTCGTGGATTGGTGCACTTTTCCATTGGGATAAATCAAATTTTGGAGTCAATCATGTTGGGTTTTCTTTAATTTTCCCAATTAAAATAAATAAATTAAAGTGGCAACTCACTTTTCAACTGTCAAATTATAAAAATCAATTTTCTGAACTCACAGCGAGTTCCAATCGTGGAGTTTTTCTCGAAGAGCATTTTGATCCCTCGGCGGATCGGACCGGTGCTCGGGTGAGGCCTCACAGTTGGCTACTCCACTGGGGACTTAAAATCTTTTTCAAATAAAAGATAAAGTGGATTACTTTTGGTAAAATACAGAGTTTGGCTTTAAACAGGAAGTAACTCTGTCATGCATCACTACATCGGACTCCTTGTCCAAAAACCCTAGCTTCCTAGGAAAATAAAGGATAGAAATTAACATCGAGTGGGCAACCTTCCTTAGGTCTGCTTACCGATAGTGAAATCATTCAGCTCACGACATATCCTCTAATCCTTTTAGAGGTGTAATGAGTATGCACATACCATTGGACCCACGCGAGGCTCCTTGTCTCATATGTGGTTAGGTATATCGCATCTTTAGTGTGATGGGTTCCCTTTTAAACCACCCTAAACCTTTCATGTAATGACTCATAGAACCTTCCTTTAGGATTATATGTGCCATAATACTGAACTTGGTATGTCATTATCATGAAACCTTTTCATTCATGCATACATATATGCATAACTTGAACTTTGTGAAGAGTCAAAAACCTATCCAAACACCTTTACACCCAAAGCCCATGGTCCACCTAAACTTATGGTCAACACCTAAAACCCATGGTTCACCTAAACCAATGGTCAACACCTAAAACCCATGGTTCACCTAAACCCATGGTCAACACCTAAAGTCCACCTAAACCCATGGTCAACACCTAAAGTCCATGGTTCACCTAAACCCATGGTCAATACCCCAAAATCCATGGTTCACCTAAGCCCATGGACAACACCCAAAGCCCATAGTCCACCTAAACCCATGGTCAATACCTAAAACTCATGGTTCAACTAAACCTATGGTCCACATAAAGCCCATGGTCCACACACAAAGCCCATGGTCCACTTAAATCCCTGATCAAAATCCAAAACTCATGGTTCATCCAAAACCCATGGTCCAGTCCTATCTAAACCCATGTCAAACTCATGGTAAAAATAAACCCATCTATGTTACCCTCATCCTTTTCCATAATTCTTATCCAAGCTAAACATTGACATAGCTTTATCTTTCATAATTCTTACCAAAGCTAAATACTAACCTAGCTTTCATCTTTCACAACTCTTACCCAAGCTAAATACTAATCTAGCTTTCATCTTTCATAGTCCTTACCCAAGCTAAACACTGATATAGCATTATCCACAACCATCCTTACTAAAGCTAAATACGGACTTAGCGTCATTCTTATCCTTATCCAAACTAAATGTTGACTAGGTTTCATCTCTTACCTCACTATCCAAACCCATAGCCCATCTAAGCTCATGATCTAGTCTAACCTATTATCCAACTATCACCAAGCCCATGGTCCACCCAACATCCAAATCCATGGTACATCCATACCCAATCGCAAAACCCATGGTCACTCTATCCTTAAGCCCATGGTAAACCATTCATAAATCACAAGTCCCAATCACTCGAAGCTAAATTCTGACCTAGCCACCCCAAGCTAAATTCTGACCTGGTTACTTAAAGCTAAAATCTGACCTAGCCATCCAAAGCTAAAATCTGACCTAGCTTCCTTAGCTAAATACATACCTAGCTAAGACCATACACCTTTACCCTCATCGTTACCCATACACCGTCAACCTAACCACAAGACACTATCATCCATTGTCATTAAACCTAAGGTCCTTTGGTTTGTCACACCTCCCCATAACCCTATTGTCAAAAGCTTGATACTAACCCAGTTCCTTTTCCTTTTCAAAGGTTGACAAAATGTCTGTTGCTGGAGATGATGTCACTGCTACCAGAGCTGATGAGATCTTTGATGAGCTTTTTGCCAAACTCTCTAAACACCAGGAAACTATGATGAAGAGGCAAGAAGACCTTTTCCAAGACATGCTCAAAGCCCAAAGGAGGGCTATCATGGAGGATGTTTGTACCATGCTGGAACAGACCTCCCTAGCCCAAAACCTCACTAAGCCAAAATCATTCAAATCTGACCCAAAACCCACCTTTTATCCTGTCTGTAGATCCACTTCTAGAGTTGAATCCAAAGACAAAGAAATTGCAAACACTGATATCATCCCACCACTACCAATCCCATCACCAGAGTTCCTCAAAAACAACTCACCAACAACAAATATCACTTCTGCCACCACCTCCCAACCTGCGGATCCTTTTCAAGGGAAGGAAGTTAATCTTGAGATTAAAGCCTGCATGGAAAAGATGGAGTGCATGGAAAAGATGTTGCTGGGAATGAAAAAGAAAGAGGATCTGCTTGATACAAAATCCTTAAGCTTGTTCCCTAATGCAAGGGTTCCTCCCAAATTCAGGATGCCTAAGTTTGACAAATTTGATGGGACTACCTGCCCCAAGACCCACCTCAAAGTCTATATGGGAGCCATGCATCCATTGGGTGTGGATAATCAACTTCTAGCCTAATTATTTCAACAATCACTGACCAGTATAGTTGTGAAGTGGTTTGTGGACTTAGATGTCACCAAGAAACAGACTTGGGATGACATCTGCAACATTTTTGTTCAACAGTATCACTATAACATCGAGGTCAATATAACCAGAAGAGACCTCAAGACCACCAAACAATATGCTAAGGAATCCTTCTCCTCGTTCCTTACGAGGTGGAGGAAGAAGGCTTCTCAGATGGTAAATCGACCTCCTAAAAATGAGCAAATTGACATAATTGTTAAGAATCTCTTACCAGTTTACCAAGAAAGGCTTCAGACTCAATACCTGCCTTCTTTCAAGGCCCTTATTGCCACTGCTTCAAAAATTGAAGATTTGATTTAGAATGGCTAGATCAGATTTTAGCTTTGAGTGGCTAGGTCAAAATTTAGCTTGGGGTGACTAGGTTAAATTTTAGCTTTGAGTGGCTAGATCAGAATTTAGCCTTGGGTGATTGGGATTGTGATTTATGAATGGTTTACTATGGGCTTAAGGATAGAATGACCATAGGTTTTGCAATTGGGTATGGATGTACCATGGATTTTGGATGTTGGGTGGACCATGGGTTTGGTGATAGTTGGGTAATGGGTTAAACTAGGTCATGGGCTTAGATGGGCCATAGGTTTCGATAGTGATGTAAGAGATGAATCCTAGTCAGCACTAAGTCAGTATTTAGCTTTGGTAAAGATGGTTAAGGATAATGCTATATCAGTGTTTAGCTTGGGCAAGGACTATGAAAGATGAAAGCTAGATCAGTGTTTAGCTTAGGTAAGAGTTGTGAAAGATGAAAGCTAGGTTAGTATTTAGCTTCGGTAAGAATTATGAAAAATGAAGCTATGTCAGTGTTTAGCTTGGGCTAGGTTAGTGTTTTAGCTTGGATAAGGATCATGGAAAAAGATGAGGGTACCATAGATGGGTTTATTTTTACCATGAGTTTGACATAGGTTTGGATAGGACTGGACTATGGGTTTAGGTGAACCATGAGTTTTTGGTTTTGACCATGGGTTTAAGTGGACCATGGGCTTTGGGTTTTGATCATGGGTTTAGGTGGACCATGGGCTTTGGGTTTTGACCATGGGTTTAAGTGAACAATGGGTCATGAACTTTGGGTACTGACCATGGGTTTAGATGGACCATGGATTTTGGGGTGTTGACCATGGGTTTAGGTGATGGACTTTGGGGTCTGACTATGGGTTTAGGTGGACCATGGGCTTTGTGTGTTGACCATGGGTTTAGGTGAACCATGGGTTTTAGGTGTTCACCATGGGTTTAGGTGGACCATGGATTTTGGGTGTTGACCATGGGCTTAGGTGAACCATGGGTTTTAGGGGTTGACCATGGGTTTAGGTAAACCATGGGTTTTGGGTTTTTAACCATGGGTTTAGGTGAACCATGGGTTTTGGGGTTTTGACCATGGGTTTAGGTGAACCATGGGTTTTGGGTGTGAAGGTGTTTGGATAGGTTTTTGACTCTTCATAAGGTTCAAGCTATATATGCATGCATGCATGAATGAAAAAAGGTTTCATGATAATGATATACCAAGTTCAGTATTATGGTGCATAAAATCCTAAAAGAAGGTTCTATGGGTCATTACATGAAAAGGTTACGGTGGTTTGAAGGGAACCCATCACACTAGAGATGCGATATACCTAACCACATGTGAGACAAGGAGCCTCGCGTGGGTCAAATGGTACGTGCATACTCGTTACACCTCTAAAAGGATTAGAGGATACGTCATGGGCTGGATGATTTCACTATCGGCAAGCAGATCTAAGGAAGGTTGCCCACTCGATGTTACTTTCTATCCTTTGTTTTCCTAGGAAACTAGGGTTTTGTGGACAAGGAGTCCGATGTAGTGATGCATGAAAGAGTTATTTTGCTTTTAAAGCCAAACTTTGGTATTATACCAAAAGTAATCCACTTTATCTTTTATTTGAAAAAGATTTTAAGTCCCCAGTGGAGTCGCCAACTGTGAGGCCTCGCCCGAGCACCAGTCCGATCCGCCGAGGGATTGAAATGCTCTTCAGGTGAAACTCAACGATTGGAATTCGCTGTGAGTTCGAAAAATTGATTTTTGTATTTTGAAGGTTGTAAAGTGAGTCGCCACTTTAATTTATTTATTTTAATTGGGAAAATTAAAGAAAACCCAACACGGTTGACTCCAAAATTTGATTTTATCCCAATAGAAAAGTGCACTAATCCACGAGAGACCAAGGAGGGCTCGGGGATCAGGTTTTGGTAATTACACAATTTAAGAAAATATTATTTTCTTTAGCTTGGCTTGAAATGCAAAATAACTCTTGAAAAGGATTTTTTCATGTATGCATGAATAAAAAATATAATGAATGAACAGATATATAATATGATGTGATGGAATGACAATAATAAATAAATAGGCCAGATAAATCCTACTTAATTATTACAATATCAAAACAAATGGAATAAAGGGGATCTTTACTCTAGCCCTTATGGGTACTAGGGAAAGCACACAATCCCCAAACAAAATAAACTGAAAACAAAATCACAAAATAAAGGATTAATGTGAATAAATAAAAGGAAAACAATATTGATAAAAAGATTTTTGGAGTTGATGCCTTTCAGAATGGCAGCCTGCGTATCCTATTGAATAGGAATCAAACCCCACGCAGTTCTCCCTTCTTGCGAAGGAGGGGTTTTGGAAATGTGTTGATTTGCTTATTAACTTAATTCTGATCCTTAAATTAATAAGTTTTTTTTTTAGATCTTTTCAGTTTTAGACCTAAAGAAAATTCTAGATCTGAATTTAGAATTTTAAAATAAGAAAGGGATTATACCTTTGCTTTTCTCGGCTTTCGAACGAATGGAACTAGTTTGGCTCTGGATCTCAACTCCACCTTGAATTCAACGGAAGCTTGGAATCTGGATCTAGAAGCAGCAACTATGTGAGTATAAGAACAAAAAATATGCCTGAATTGCTTTGAAATGCTCTGAAAATGCTTTAGAATCTGTTAGGAATTGTTGGGATTCGTGTTAAATTGTGCCAAATGAGGCTGGAGGAGGCTGCTATTTATAGAGCTGACAGAGGAGGTGCTAGCGGTACGGACGGCGGCATCGGTGCGGCACAGGCGGCAGGAGCGGCACGGCTGACATGCCAGCTGTCTGGGCGGCACGCCAGACATGCCACCATGCCGGCGGCATGATTTCCATGCTGCACCGGCGGCATGGTCATTTCCCGGCAGCACGACATGCGTGCCGCCTCCTGGGCGGCACGTGCGGCATGGTCATTTCCCGGCGGCACGGCATGTGTGCCGCCTCCTGGGCGGCACGAAAATCGTGCCTCCCTGCGCCACTCGCGCGGCTCAATCTGTTTCTGTCCATTTCGGGCCCGTTTCAGCTCTGATTCGAGCTCTGCTTGATTCTGTGGATTCGTAACTGAAAGATGGTCGACTGGAGGAGAAAAGATTCAGGAAATTTATTTTTTTGACGAGGCACTGCCCCGCACCCCGCAAGGGGCGCTGCCCCCTTGACCCCTGCCCGCTAACCGGCTAGCGGGACCGCTGTATGCGTAGCGCCCTATTCTTAGTAGGTGTCAAGCTGCAGCCGAATCAAGAGGTGCAAATTTGAGGGTTCACACCTGCCGACAAATTGACATCACACTATTCTTGAACAAGATGAAGATCCCATTGTTAAACAACTCAAGAAGACACAAGCCAACATCTCAATTTGGAGTTTGATCCAATCCTCATTTCCACACCGCCAAGCTCTTTACAAGGCGTTGAATCAATGCCAAGCTCCAATTGACATCACACTAGAAAACCTAGTGGCTTCTATTACCTCTGCTGCTAAGGGGGGTGTCCATCACTTTTGGAGAAACTGACATTCCAGAAAGAGATCCCAACCATAACAATGCCCTCTACATCACAGTGGTTACATAGCGAAAGACTGTGCCAATGGTTCTTATTGATAATGGTTCAGCTCTAAATGTGTGCCCTCTGAAAGTGGCAAGCTGCTTAGGATTGGAGGTTACCGATTTCACCCCTTCAAATCAGATTGTAAGGGCATATGACAATACCAAGAGGGAGGTCCTTGGAGTAGCTATCATTGATGTAACTATTAGGCCGACATCTTTCACCATAGCATTCCAAGTGATTGATGTACCTTCTTGCATTAACCTACTACTTGGGAGGCCCTAGATCCACCAAGCAAAGGCTATCCCTTCTTCCCTACACCAGAAGGTCAAGTTCCCTTTTAAAAATGGGGTCATGACTGTAAAAGGGGACATGCATGAAAGACCAGATATTCCAAGCTTTGTTCCTATTCTCAAGATTCAGCCTAAGCTATCCTCCTATCCACTTTCAGGCTTCTCCTTCATTCAGTACATTAAGGGTGAAGAGGGTAAAGAATTCATTCCCTTTGATTTTGACCCCTTTAGGAATGTTGCTATTGCTAACATGCTTCGCAAAATGAATTACTTTCGCGGTCTAGGTTTGGGAAGAAGCCAACAGGGCTTGAAGTCTTTCCTGGACTATCCAATAGCAACACCACCATTTGGGCTAGGGTATAAGCCCACTGATGAAGATATTAAAAAGATGGAAAATCGGCCCAAAGATAGAATAGCTGCCTTTAAGAGAGGTGAGGTTTATGACTGGCCTATGTGCCCTTACTTCAAAACCCTAAACAACTATTTTGTAAAGGAAGGCGACACAATTCCTTACTGTAACTTTTCTAAGCCTTGGGTATGCCCTATTACTAGAAAACTGATTCCCATATTTGATTTTTTTTTTTCTGATTTCAAGCTTGAGATAGAAGATTATAAACCAATCTACATGCTTATTCAAGATTGGGAAGAGAACATAGAGGCTAGACTGTTTGATGAAGTATCCATGCTCATTGTTGAGGAGGAGAAAACTGACCCTTCCACCTTAATCCAGCCCACCGAGACCGAGCTGCAAAATTGGTCCTTTGAGGAGAGCCCCTTCTATCCATCTGAACTAGAGTTTGAACCAGATTCCATACCTAAATCAAAGTCCCAGTCTGAGATAGACTCGTCTTCTGAATCTGAGTCTATCTCTTCTATTTCTTCTGTTGATGATGTAACTGATCTTGAGGGTCTCACTTTTTGGTTTGATGTAAATTGGAACATATCCCCACTTGAAATCAATAAAAATCATACTCTTTCCTCTTACGACTCTGTATCTCCATTTTTCTTTGATGTTCCAACTTTTAAATTTGACTTAAATAAGACATCAAGTAAAAATGAAATAAATGAAATAAAAGATGACACAATTAAAGAGCCCATCAATGCTAGCACTCATGACATACAAAAATTACATTCATTGCATCTGCATGCATAAACTGGGATCACATTGAAAAGATGATCAGAGAATTTCAAGACTGTTTTACATGGCAACCGAAAGACATGACAGGGTTGGATCCAAGCATAGCAGTTCACAAAATCCCAGTTTATCCAGATGCTAAGCCCATCAAATAGAAATTGAGAAGACTCAAGACATAATGGTCTTTACTAATTAAAGAAGAAATTTCCAAGCTACTGGATCACAACTTCATTGAGCCCATCAACTATCCATCCTAGCTTGCTAACATTGTACTGGTTCCCAAGAAGGATGGTAAAGTCAGAATGTGTGTGGATTATAGGGATCTGAATAAAGCCTGTCCTAAGGATGATTTTCCCTTGCCTCACATTGATTTGTTGGTAGACTGCATGGTAGGTTCTGAATTGGTTTCTTTAACCAACCTGGCTATAGGGTATAATCAGATCATGGTTCATCCTCCTGATAAAGAGAAGATAGCTTTCATTATTGAATGGGGCACCTATTGCTACCGGTTCATGCCATTTGGGCTTAAAAATGCTGGAGCAACCTACCAGAGGATGGCAACTACCATTTTTCCATGACATGATGCATAAAGAAATTGAAGTTTATGTGGATGACATGGTAATCAAAGGTACCACTGTTGAAAGACATTCAGAGGCATTAAGGCGATTCTTCCTTAGATTTTGCTAGTACAATCTTAAGCTTAATCCCGCCAAATGTGTCTTCGGAGCCTCATCTAGAGTATTCCTAGGCCACATGGTCAGCAAGAAGGGTATAGAAGTAGACCCTACTAAGTCAAAGGCAATTCTGGAAATGCCACCTCCAAAAACAGAAGAGGAGATCAGAGATTTTCTTGGACGGCTACAATACATTAGTCGATTCATCATATCAATTGGCTGATGTATATGGTCCCATCTTCAAGCTACTCAAAAAGGGAGCCTCCAAGTAGTGGAATGATGACTATCAAAGAGCCTTTGACCAGATCAAGCAGTACTTACTAAACCCACTGGTTCTACAGCCACCAAGGTTTTATCTATCAGTAACTGATGAAGCAATGAGGGCAATGCTTGCCCAAAATGCTTCTGATTCCAGCAAGGAGAATGCCATTTATTACCTGAGCAAAAGGATGCTATCTCATTAGCTCAAGTACAGTTTTACTGAAAAGATGTGTCTTGCTTTGGTATGGGTCTACCACAAGCTGCAACACTACCTTTGTTCCTTTACAACTTATGTTCTTGCTGACAAGAGCCCTTTGAATTCCTTATGGAGAAGCCAGTTCTTGAAAGTAAGATGGCAAGGTGGATGGTTGTATTAGCTGCATATGATCTGAAATATGTACAGCGAAAAGCAGTCAAGGGGAGTATAGTGGCTGATCAGTTAGCTGTAGCTCCGATAGATGATCATTGGGTTAAACTTGAATTTCCTGATGAAGACATCCTAACAATTGACACTGAAGTTTGGAAGCTTTACTTTGATGGGGCATCTAACAACAAAGGATAGGGTGCCAGCATTGTATTCATTACACAAAGTGGGGAAAACTTACCCATTGCCATCAAACTGAACTTTGAGGTGACAAATAATGAAGCAGAGTATGAGGCATGCATCTGCGGTCTTGAGGCAGCAATAAAGCTCAGAATCAAATGCCTTGAGATTTATAGGGATTCGAATATGATAGTTTTTCAAGCCTTGGGAAAGTGGAAGATCAGAGAAGAGCGTTTGGTTCCTTACCATAAATGCTTGAATGAACTAGCAGCTAGTTTTCATGAATTGTCTTTCCACTATCTTCCAAGAATGAAGAATAGATTTGCTGATGCTTTGGCAACACTCGCCTCAATTCTTGATATAAGTGATGGCTTCATAATCAAACCAGTTACAATTGAAGTTAAGCATGAGTCAGGCTGTGTAACTCATTGTCTGAATATCCAAGCGGCTGACAGCAAACCATGGTTTTGGGACATCTTTAACTACATCAAGAATGGACTCTATCCTGAAGGAGCCTCTAAGATAGAAAGGAGGACTTTAAGATAGTTGTCCAAGAGTTTCATTCCAAATGGGGAAGTACTCTACAAGCGGACTTGGGATAACATCCATCTGAGATGTGTCACTGAAGCAAAAGCCCAATAGATCATGAAACAGATGCATGGTGGCAACGAAGGCCCGCATATGAATGAAATTGCTCTAGCCTGCAAGATCATGAATCAGGGTTACTTTTAGCTTACCATGAATCAATATTTCGCAAGATATGTACAAAAGTGTCATCAATGTCAGATCTACGCTAAACTTCATAAAAAACCTCCTGTGCCTTTATCACCTATCACCACACCTTGGCCATTTGCAACTTGGGGCCTAGACGTCATTGGTAAGATAAGCCCGAAGTCTTCCGGCAAGCATGAGTTCATTATAGTGGCTATTGACTATTTCTCCAAATGGGTTGAAGCTGCACCTTACCAAGTATTGGACTCCAAACGAGTAGCCCAGTTTATTCGTACCAACATCCTTTGTAGATACGAGGTCCCTTTTGAGATCATTATCGATAATGGATCTCACTTCCAAAAGGAGGTTGCTCTGTTATTAAAGAAGGAGAAAATTCAAAATCGCAAGTCTTCTCCATACAGACCTCAAACAAATGGCGCAGTTGAAGCCGCAAACAAAACTCTGAAAAGTATACTGCAAAAGATGGCTGACAACCATAAGGATTAGCACCTGCATTAGCCATATGCCTTATGGGGATATAAAATAATAGTACATACTCCAACTGGTGCTACACCTTACTCTTTGGTGTATGGGATGGAAGTTGTCCTACCAATCGAGGTAGAAATCAAGTCAGCTCGCATTCTGAGGGAAAGTCAATTGGACAAAGTGGAATTGGCAAAAGGCTACCATAACCAACTTCTTGTTATCGATGAAAAGAGAATGGATGCCTTATATCAGATGCAAGGTTATCAATAGAAATTGGCTAGACATTTCAATAAGAGAGTCAAGGACAGAGGATTGCAGGAGGGTCATCTTATTCTGAAAGAAATAAGGGCACCTGTTCATGATCCAAAGGGAAAATTCAGACTAAACTAGAGTGGTCCATTTCTGATCAAGAAGATCTTATCCAGAGGAGCAGCAAACCTGACAGACTTGGATGGCATAGAATTTGCTAGCCCATGCAACCTGGATCAACTTAAGAGATACTTTGCATAATGCATCCTTGTAATTCATGCATAGCATTTGCAATCATTGTCAAATCATGTTCAGCATTCACATCTTTTCCTTAGAGTCAGAACTACATGGACCTGATTCTCCATAAAGAGGAAAAGGAATAAAAATCATAAATCAATTGTAAGGAGATACGTAGGCAGCCCATGCGGGTTCAGTCCAATTCATTAATAAAATCTTCAGTTTCACATTCACTCAGCTCTTAATTGTGTCACAGAAAAATGAAAAAAAAAAAAAAAAAAAAGCTCGCTAAGTTGAAAAACTGAAAGGGCAGCTTAGGCAAAAGTTAGAGCCACAAAAGAATGAATGATGTCTTATTTTGTCTCATTTAAACTTTGGAACATTGAAAGAAAATAAAGACATGGTCAAAGTTTGTCCTAAACTAAAACAAATAATCATGATTCTTCCTCTATCTCCTTAAGAATAGCAGCCCTTTTAGCCTTCTCTGATTTCCAGCAGTTGGCTATCCACCAATCAATATACTGCATGGATTTACCGCCTTAGTCAGCAGGGTGAACAGCATGAAAACCCCTTACCCATCCATTTCTGACAGCTCAGGGAACAGTCTTGGTAATTAAAATGGATTCAAATAGAGTGCCATTTGGTGGCATGCCCTGACTGTGTCCCATTTGACGCATAACCCTAGTAGCCTGGTAAAAGGTCACCATCCTCAACCCCAGTAGGTAGACCATCTTGTAGCCAAAGCTCATGGTCATGAATCTTCTGATCTTGTACCATTCACACCTCCATAGCAGGTCATCAGAATCCAGCTCCATCAACCATTTTGTCCATTCTTTCTTGGAGCTTTGTTTAATCACAATGGTCTGAGTTCTATACTAAGAAGCAGAATAATCCATCTTCGTGGGGGGTCCAACTATTCAGAGATGATCTCTCAGCCAAATCTGAAAAACTGCAGAAGAGATAAGCATGAACACAGAAAGTAGTTGAATTGAAATATAGAAGTCAGAATTCAACTAACCTGAAGAATAATAGGGCTAATTGACCATGGCCCATCAGAAGTGCAAGATCTGTCTAAACTTATGATGGTCTCAACTAGCACTATAGCTGCAATAGATCTCCCCTCCTCCATTTGCAAAATCAACTCAGTAACTCTAGCATCACCCCAACCAGTAGGGCTCACAAAAATATATTCGGCAGTCAGACAGAAGGATAAAGCCCGCATCCTCAAATGAAACCACTTATCATCCTCAAAATCCTTAGGATCATGGAATTCTGCTATCACAACATTCAGATCTACCCAGTCATCCACCACCATGGGACTAGCAACCTCAGTACTTAAGTCAAAAAGTCCTTTGAAAGAGTTAAAATATCCTACCTTCTCAATAGGAGTAGCTAGCATAGCCTCTAGTTAGATCCAAGCAGCACAGAAAATTCCTCAAATGTAGGACACATCTCTTCCATAGATGCCCCAAACCTGAAGACATGGGCAGTTGGATCCTAAAAACGCAAGCAGGCGCGTAGAAATTCCCAATCAATCTTTATTCCTCTTAGGGTGGGTATAGCGCTTACCCCATACCTTCCCAGATTAATTCTCTCCACTTTTGTGAGATTCTTACATCATAAGAACATTGCATGGCTGAAATAGGGCTCCATTGTGAGAAATAAAAATGAAAAATTTTGATGGAGAGCAAAAAGTGTTTGAAAGTGACTTTTGATGGCACAGAAATCGATGGTATGGACTAAAAATGGACAAAAAAAAGCTGTTTAAATATATAGATTCTGACCTGTCATACTAGCTGCAGATGGCACAGTAAGCATGCCGCCCTGTATGACGGCACACCGGCCGTGCCTCTACGACGGCGACACACTGGACGTGCCGCCTGAGGCGGCGGCATGCCAACTGTGCCGCCCAAACCCTTCTCTGCCTCCTTATGCCTCCTTTCCTCAAAACAAGTTTTTACATGATTTCTTAAGATTTTGGGTTTAAAATTATTCATTTTTCTCAAAATTGTGTAGAAAACAAGAGAAAAGTGTAAGGTATAGCGCAGTGGAACTCCTTATTTTAGCCAAACATTTGTATTCATACCATGCATCCATGTCATTCAAAACATACATAAAGTCATAACATATCGTACATTTCAAAATGTCACATAAGCATAAAAGCGCATATATTCAAAATATCATGCATACATCTGTCGTCCTCAGTACATGTATACATGAAAAAGTAAAAAATTGACAAAACAGGTCTTTAACAACCACGCCTGGGTCTGCGGTGTCCTCGCCTTGACATATCCTGCTCGTGACTATCCTCCGACATATCCCTCTCGTGCAGAAAAGAGGTCAAAGCAAAAGCATATCGGCCTAAGAGGTCGTAGTGATAGTGAACAAACTCCATGGGAACCTGAGGAAGAAAGAAAATCACTACAAGGCAAACTGTCAAAAGGCTAAAAGTTCTAACCGAACAAAATGTTTACCTCTGTCACAGTCTCAGGGATAGTAGGAAAGAAGGTCGGACGCTCATCAAGAAGATGGTAACGTCGTAATCAGCTGTCACTAGAGAAATAATCCAGATAAGCTGGCAAGCGGACAAGACCAGCAGGCAAGGGAATTGAATCAGTCGGATCTCCCACTGAAGCATCTGGAGCTGGAGCTGGGGCAGAGCCACTAGCCCCTAAAGGGCCAATTCCAGAAGGATCAGCTGCAAAACTTGAATGGCTAGCCATAACACCTAGAGGTCCAACCCTAGGACCTATGCTACCAACCGGAACAGTACCGCCAGCCCGTGAGAAGCTCCCAACTCTGGAGGGAGGACCTCGGGAAGACGCTGAACTAGATCTCCTATGTGATGGTCCTCGCAATCTATCCAAGAGAGGTGTCCTTCGCATCAGGGATGCCTCACATAACTCATCATAGTCTAAATCAGGCAACAGGAAATCTAGACAGGAAACTCCAGCAGCCTAATCATCCTCTCCCAGGATAGTTAGCCCAAACCTCATATCTGTCGGAGGGGGCTATGGCACAACTCTCTCTCCTATAACCTGTGCCCTTACCCTCTCTCCCAAATAGAACATCCTCAAGGACTCACAGCAGAGCAAGAGTCGACAAGAGGTCAAGTCCATGCTAGGCCTGATCCGGTTAGGAATCCACTCCACAAACCTAATAAATGGCAACCATCTCACCTACAAACAAATTGCAATATGCAGTAGTAGAAGATAAAATAGTAAGATTCAGGTTAAGATCAATAAAGAAATACATGGTCTGCTATCATAGTAGCAAAGATCTATCTGCACTGATCAAATTACTGCGACATGAAGGAAGGTCTGTTGGACGCCCTCCAAATGCGTCCGTAAGGGGGATCAATTACTCTAGGCTCTCTCAGTGATGGAGCCAGCATTGAAAAATGCTTATAAGCCCAGTACTATAGGAAATAGAATTTTTTCAGTCATTAGGCAGAGATCAGACAACAAAATGCCAGAGTGTAATACTCACCTCGAGCATAATGGAGGTACCACTATGACCACAAAGTGTGCCATAGGAAATGTTGCATAGCTTATGATACATAGCACAAAGGCCAGCACCTCCCCAGTCAAACTCCCCAATCTCATCCAAGTTCTCCAAGGATCGCAGGATATTCAGATTAATGCAGTCCTTGTTGTTATGTAGAAAAGTACGGCTCAAGATAATCAAGGCGCAAAGTCTAGCACCTTGATCAACACCATACTGACTAAGAGTTTGACCCATGGTCATCAAGGCCTGATGACGCCAAGAACGTGGGACATTCAGGTTCCTACGAGGGGGATTAGCCCCAATCAGAGCGGTCATCTCTACAGAAGAGCGCTCGATCCATGAAGAATAAAACTCGAGAGGATGAGATCTGAAATGCACACCAGTAAGCATGCTCCACTCGAAGGGAGTGACTATCATCTCGCCACAGGAAAGGTGGAATGTGTTTGTAGTATCCCACCAGCGCTCTGCTAGTGCCCGGACCACAATGGTGTTAACCGGCTGCTTGACATCCAGCTCCAGCCACCCAAGCAATCCAGATGGCTCGAGATGCAAACAGACAGCCTCCTAATTAGTTAAATAAATGCGGACTAGCTCCATGACACAACGGCCACCCCTGGGCCTTAAATGTGTTCTCCGTAATTTTTGTAAAAAAAAATTTATTATTATTAATAATTATCAGAATTCTTACTGACTATGCAGGAAAAGGAAAGCATACCTGGAGAGATCCAGTGAAGCTGACGTGCTGATCTGGCTCCTTTAGCAATGTCTCCGGATCCTCAGCACCTACTGCTGGCTGATTGAAGATTTCCATAAGGAGAAAGTAAAAAAGAGAGAAAAAAAGGAAGATTTGAGAGAAGAAAAGTAAAGCTAGAGAGAGAGAGAGAAGAGAAAAAGAGAGAGAGTGAAGATGAAGTTATGAGAAAAAGTGAAGGAAGTTAAGCTTTATATAGAAGTAAAGGTGGCCCCCCCCCCTCATAACAACTTTTTTTTACTTTTTTGATTCGCAGGTCCAGTTCATGTGGTCTTGCCATAACAAGCTCATTTTAAATTGAAATTCAGTTTCGTCTGAAGCAGTGAATCCGCGTGATTTTTATCCATCTCTCAAAATAGATAGGGTCTCGATCGGAGTTCAGAATCTCCTGAAATTGCAGAAAAACTAAAAATTCAAAAATAGCTTGAAAATTGGAAAAAAATCCAAACAGAATTAGAATAGCCAAAAGTCAAACATGAAGCTCTTGCACAAATCCCAATACTGAAAGGGACGTTCAGAATTCTCGGAATGGCATCCTAAGCCTTTCAGTTCACACTTATCAGATTTGGCCTCTATTTAGCCAAATCAGATAAGGGAGGTAGCTGTGAACCCTCAAAAATGCACCTCCAGTGGACCATCTTTCAGTTACGAACCCGCAGAATCAAATAGAGCTCGAATCAGAGCTAAAACGGGCTCGAAACGAACAAAAACAGATCAAACTGTGCGAGTGGCGCGCTGTTGTCTGGGAGGCACGTTTGCCGTGCCGCCTTCTATTTTGTGCTGCTAGAGTTCCTGTCGTGCCACTGTGCGTGGCACCAAGAGGAGGCCGGTGGTCAGGCGGCACACTTGCCGTGCCGTTCAGACGGCCGGCGCGTCGGCCGTGCCACCCCTGCCGCCGGTGCCGTGTCGACATTGCTGTCCATACTGCCGGAACCTCCTCTGGCAGCTCTATAAATAGGAGCTTCCTCCAGCCTCATTTGGCATAACTTCCAAAGCATTCTAAAGCAATTTAAGATATTTCAAAGCAGTTGAGGCATATTTCAAAGCATAAATTCGTTCTTATACTCACACGCTTATTGCTTCTAGATCCAGATTCCAAGTTTCCTTTGAATTCAAGGTGAAGTTGAGATCTGGAGCAAAACTCATTCCATTTGTTTGAAAGCCAAGAAAAGCAAAGGTATAATCCCTTCCTTATTTTTTTTAAAATTCTAAATTCAGATCTATAATTCTCTTTAGGTCTAAAACTGAAAAGATCTAAAAACTTATTAATTTAAGAATCAGAATTAAGTTAGTAAGCAAACCAACACATTTTTAAAACCCCTCCTTCGCAAGAAGGGAGAACTGCATAGGATTTGATTCCTATTCGATAGGATACGCAGGCTGCCATTCTGAAGGGCATCAACTCCAAAAATCTTTTTATCAATATTTAGTCCTTTTTATTTTAATTTATTTGTATTAATCTTTTGTTTATGATTTTTATTTTAGTTTATTTGGGGGAATGTGTGCTTTTCCTAGTACCCATAAGGGCTAGAGGAAAGATCCTCTTTATTTCAATTATTTTTGATATTGTAATAATTAAGTAGGTTTTATCTTGCTTATTTATTGTCATTTCATCACATCATATATATATATATATATATATATATATATATATATATATATATATATATATATATATATATATATATATATATATATATATATATATATATATATATATATGTCTGTTCCATTCATCATTATATTCCTGTTTATGCATACACAAAAATTCATTTTTAAGAGTTATTTTGCAATTTTAGGCAAACTAAAGAAAATCTATTTTCTTAATTGTGTAATTATCAAAACCTGATCCTTGAGCCCTCCTTGGTCACTCGCGGGTTGGTGCACTTTTCCATTGGGATAAATCAAATTTTGGAGTCAATCATGTTGGGTTTTCTTTAATTTTCTTAATTAAAATAAATAAATTAAAGTGGTGACTCACTTTTCAACTGCCAAATTATAAAAATCAATTTTTTGAACTCACAGCGAGTTTCAATTGTGGAGTTTCTCCCGAAGAGCACTTCAATCCATTGGCGGATCGGACCGATGCTTGGGCGAGGCCTCACACACGCCCATAGAATCCACTTATGCATATAATAATATTACCTAGGATCGTACCAAACGTCATGTATTAACTTGATAAAACCTTTTATAAAGGAAAACCTTAAGTTGTGGAAAAATAGTTAAATATACTTTAAATATAATCCATAAGAAAAGAAATACTTAAGACTCCAAATGATTCATCAACATAGTATATGATAAAAATAGAATTCCTATAATAACTCCTAGAGTGTCTAAAGACTCAACATAGTATGGTATTATTATAACTTTGACAAGGAAATATCCCAAGCGGAGTAGGTTGCTTGAGTGATCACCTTACCTTCTCATAATGCTCACTTAAAACCACACAAGGAAAAGGAGTGAGATAGATGATCTCAATAAGTAAACAATAAAACTTGTAAAATAACACATGTTCCTTTATAAGGGTGCAAGGTTCATGAATCATGGTTTACAAATACGTAAGGTTCACAGAAATCTTCTTATAACTTGTAAACTTGGAAAGAATGATGACTTATTAGTTCATTCACTCAAGGAAGAGGTGGCATTAAACTAAATTCCAACTCCCAACTTGTAACTTATAAAAAGTCATGGAACTAATCAGGCCCTACGGCTAGAACCGCCTCTTCTAGCTGAGGTGGATACTCTACCCCTATCTATTGAGTTAAGACCATGTGCATAGGTATCGATGATTACCCACATCGGCACAAGGATTTCTGTATAAAGGGTTCATAAATACCATAGCTAGAGCCAATGGCAAACACTTATAATAATAACATTTAAGAATGCAATCATATGTAACATAATAGCAATCGTAGTTTCACTTGTTGAACAAAAGATCGATAACAATGTGGTTCTAGAAACAAAGTAAAGTAAGGCAACAACAATTCACAAATATTCTTTATTATAAATGAATAATCAAAAATGGTTTTGAACCAATTGTTCTTTGGCAACTCAAGCTTAAGAAAGAAATCATATAGTCATAAATAAGAATAGAATAGAATAGAACTTGGGTTTCAAGATATTGAGGATTTATAAAACATGATAACTTTTACTTGTAACTTGAAATATAATATTTATTCATCTTGTGGTTCCTTTACCCCTATTACTTGTAACCCCTTTTGAACTTCCACTACTCCTCAAGCTCTAACATAATATTTAATTCAATACTTAATATTTATTTAACATCGTACTATCCTATCCTATACTATCCCATGCACATATAACATTCATATACACTTGGAGTTGCACTTAGAAGTGCACTCATCACTTGCACATAACATGTTGACTTTTACAGTCTTGCTTGCTTTGCCTTTATATTTGCATATGAAAAACACATAATAACTCATATCAAGACTTTTCTAAGGTCAAACAAAATATATCATGATCAATTCAATTTAATATACTTAACACTTTCCATATATATCAACTAAACAAGTCACCTATAAAGTATCATGCTTATCTCTTATGACCAATTTGTATAATCAATCTCATCATCCATTTAAGATCATTAACTCATTATTAACTTATCACAAAACTTATTTCTCATATCACTTAATCACATAAACATATTAATCACATCATAGAAATAAGGTTAGGAAACCCTAGATATACCTAATTACCTCTAGACTTGTCTAGAGTTATTCCTTCAACCGACATGCAATTTAATCATTTGTTGTTCATGTATACATGTCAATAATCATTAAAATATATCATATAAAATTATAGACATTGGAATTGAATTCCAAATGAAGGCCGAATCACCCATTTAAGAACAAACATGAATTTTCTTCCTTTTCGCACTTTCTATTCATTATAGTAATATGCAAACGCATGATTTAAACCAAGATTTTTCATGTAATCAAAACAAAAATCTCTTTAGAACATGAATCCCTATGAATTGGCAGCTATAGATATCCATATGCATGAAATTTGCCAACTTTAAGTTTTAGGAAGGAATCCATGAATCTTTCTTGTTTTTGATACTTTCCAGTCATTACAGTAATATGCAAACACATAATTTAAATCATTATTTTTCATCCAAACATAACAAAAATCAGTTTAGAATCTAAATACACACAAATCACCAGCCATAAACAATCCTTAAGCATGAAAATTCCAAGTTTAAGTTTTAGAGCGAAAATCATGAGTTTTCTTGCTTTTCAACGTTTTCCGATCATTATAGTAATATATAGAAATATGATTTAATTCTATATTTTTCATCTAAAAACAAAAAAAAATAGTTTAGAACATAATGATATAAGAATTGGTAGCGCCCCCCACCCCCATCCTCCACCCCCCCCCCCCTCCTCTTATGTTTATGCATGAAAATTCCAACTTTGAGTTTTAGGGTTTACCTTTGGAGGATTCATGTAGAGAGGTTTGTGTTTTCAATAGAAAATTTGATTTCACTTTCAAGAATTCACCTAGGTCAAATTTAACCAATGAAAATTAGCAAATACTCAGCTTAAAATAATTTTCTCATGATTAGCTTCACAAAAATCAAATAGCAAATTGAAAGGAAAGGAAAAACTTATGAAATGTTCGCGAAATCGCAAAGTTTGAAGGTATTTTGTGAATTTTAGTTGAGAGATTAATTTTGAGAGAATTTTCTATTGACAATATGAAGAATAATAGAATGGTGGCTGCTACTACTAGGGCTGGCCAAATTCTCCTTTAAATATTTAGGGTTTTGGATAATTTTCAAGTTTATCCTTAATGAGATAGGTGAGAAGTGTTTTGGTGAAGTGAGCTTTTGGAAATTTGGCCTTTTTATTTATTTTATGGGCTAATTATAGGTAAATAAAAATAAAATATTTTTTTTATTATTTTTATTAAAATTCCCCCTAAAAATATATTTAAAAATATTTTAAAAATGCTCATAGAAAATTATTTTATACTTAAAAATCGCTTTGTGCATGAAAATTCAATTTATGTGTAATAAAATTTTTATGCTTATGCATTTCATATATATCACTTGATTCACCATAATAATTCATATTAGGCATATTAGAGCTACTCTAACATGCCATATACTCATTAATCACATGACACATGAATTTTTCACAAAAGCACATACTTAGCCATAATAGTTCGAAATTCAAGAAATTAGATCACGAAACTCCTAGGGTAGGTGTGGGTTGTTACATTCTGATCTAAGTATGATAGGGTTTTAGTTATAAAGACAAATGGCTTGGATAAGTTTGGAAGGTTCACTTGGACTTTAGAGATAGGGTTTTCTTAAATGGATGTAGGGGGTATGCCTTGATTTCCATTCACAGTAAGACCCTTCGAGTGGCTTGGTTTCATTAAGGAGCTAGGGCTTTAAAGATAGGAGGCAGGCTTTCTACATTGGCTTGGGATTTTAAAGTTAGGGCATTTAGAAAGTGTTCATGATTTTCATTTTGCCAAGAAAATGGGGATTCAAATTGGGTTGTAGGCTTCCAGCACATGGCTTAGGCGATGCAAATTTTCAAGAGTTTTGATTTCCACAAAAGGCTTTAGCTTTATGGTTGTTCCTTTTCTTCTCTTTTTTTTTTAGTGTTTCATAGAAAGGAAATAATGTATTATCTAGGCCAAGAAGGCTTTTGGGAATAATGCTTTTTTGAGTTCAGTTGGATTGGCATAGAGGTCGGGATGACCTTTTAGGAAATGGGGGAAAACCCTATGATTTAGGTCTTTTGGTGACTCAAGCACTTTTATAAGAAAACTTTACTTAAAGATCTTACCCTTGACAAAAGGTGGTGGACTAATTGAAGGTTACTCGAAAGAATATGAATGTCTTCAAATGACATGCCCCTAATGATGGGTAAGGGTAACTTTATTTATGATGACTTGATATTCGACTTGAAAACTTTCTTTACCTTTAAATGATTAAGGGAAGAAAAAGGGTGACACAAATAAGGATGACTCTGTGGAGCATACAATTGTTTGACTGCTCATGAGGATAAATTATTTAGCCTGACTAGATAAATACCGATGGATTTTGAAATGACTCAAAATAGAATCCAATTTGAATGACACACCACTTTTTTTTTTTTTTTTGGCAGAGGAAACAAGTAGGGATGCGATTGATGTGGTTTAGAGAACATGAGGGCATGATGCTATCACGACCCACCTTTTTAAGCTATGATAGTCCTAGGGCATGGGTGGCCATAAGGGCTGTCGCGGCTTAACAAGGTGGGTAGTGACAGAGGTGGTATTAGAGCAAAAGTTTAAGTCTAGTTTAGACTTTATAAGTACTATGAGTTATAGGTTAAACCATGGAGAATTGGAATTCCTTTTTGTCATTGAAGTATATCGATAAATCTAGATCTACGTTACTCGTAAAAGTCTAAGTTTCTCATATGATATATGATATGTGTATGATGATTATGAAAAGGGAATGATAATGTGATATGCAATATAACTGATATATGTGATTGCAGTATGTGTTATATGAAAATGGGATGATAAGGGCAAATTGTGTATATGAGAAAATGATTGTTTATATGAAAGTGTTTAAATGAATAAGTATATATCTTACTAGGAATAGATTTCCTACTATAAGTAATTATTGATTATTGACATGGCTTAATGCAATTGATGATTTGAATAATATGTATATAGTATGAACAATGATGAAGGTATACTGAATTCTTTTACGTTTATAAGATATAGCTAAATGTTATTAAGTGAAAAACTTAAATGTGATTTTATGGGATATGAATAGTGATATGCATAAGTAGTAAGTGTAATCGCATAATGATAGTGAGAGAATATGGGATTTATTTTAGGCAAAGATTTGAGGTTTTTAATTGGAAATTGGTTTCTAAACCAATAAAGAAGTTATAAGTGAGTAGGAATGCCAAATATGATAAGTTTCAAGACAAAACATTAGAGAAAAAGGGGAAGCCACAGGTGAACACACGGTTGGAATTCCAGCCTGTGATAAGGACAAATTGAGAATTTTATCCAATAGTTTCCCACGGGTGGAGACACAACTATTGGCATGACTGGAACTCCAGCTGTGGATTCAGCCATGTAAGTCTCTGCTTGGTGTTTTCATGAAATTTTCTCATTGTGTCCTTGTAATAGGATCATTGGGAATATAAGTTGAATAGTGATATTGTATGTGTTTTCTGGATTGTGCCATAGAAAAATGCTTAGTACATAATGAATGAGTTTATGATATGTGTAAGCAAATGGTTAAATGGTAAGAGATATTGGTGAATGAGATGTAAGATTGTTAAAGGTTATGAATGAGATACGAATTATTAGAAGTTATGAACCATCAAAGTTATGAAATGGAGGATGATATTTAACAATGGTTAAGTGGGACTGTAACTGATTCACATAGATATTACATATTGAGATTTATGCGAGATAAGCTAAACAAGGTATCATCAAAATTGTGGTTTATATGCTATCCTATGAATTAAACTAATGAAAAGGTAAATTTTTGGAGATTTATTATGTATGAGGATATTAGGTATAGCCTAAGGAAGAATGTTATTATAGTATGATTTAAAGGAAGATTAATCTATATTCAAAGAAAGAAATGATCAATCGTATATACACTAAGGTGACTTGTAAGAAACATAATTAGGTATATGTAATAGAAAACTTTTAAGGCATTAAGAGAATACAGTGATGAGGAAGATAGAGGATCGAAATGGAACACGATTTTATGGTGAATCATTTTAAAAGAGGAATGCATAAAGTTGATGATTACAAGAAGAAATGTATGGTGACAAAATAGTCTTTAAGAAGAAACTGAAAACAAATTTGAACTAAGAGTACACTAGTGTAAGAATATGATTGATTTTGATAAATGATGAACAATAGTGGACCATAGTGGATTTTATGGAAGAAATATTTGTTAATTAAGAAAGGAATGGAGCTAGAGGATTATATGTTAAATAAAAATATATTTGAATGGGGTTAAACAAACTAATGGAGATGTAGAAAAGTAAAAGTAGTGAATGATAAGAGAAAGAGTATACGAAGAAATATTAGGATATATGAAGTGTGAACTAAAGTGAATTACGGCAAATAAAAGTTATGACATAAGAAAGTTTATGAAGTCAGTTAATTAGGCAATTCCTATTTAAGAAAAATGTTTTATAATGAAATTGAATTAATAAAGAGATAGAATTGCATAAGTTAAGATATATACTATAAGAAATGATAAGCTTGAAAAGGTGGACAATTAAGAGATAAAAAGAACTTATCAGTGTTAATGAGAATGTAAAGTAAATAAGATAATATGGGTAGAGAATTTTATTGATGAGAATATGATTCTAGAGAAGTAAGTAGAAAAAGTTATGGAGATAAGTGAACAATAGGATGAATAAGTGAATATGGAAAGAAAAGATAGTTAACAAAATGTCGCAATTGGAGTTAGTCTTACTGGAATAATTATATGATATAATATAATTGATTGGTTACAATGATGTTTTCAATGTTAAGTTAAAATGAGAAGTGTAAAAGTTTATGAGTGATATAGGATTTAAGAATGTAAAAGATTACAAAAGGGTGGAAGAATAGAATCAATGAGATTTTAATAAGAATGGTTTATGTTCCAATTAAGTTAGATCTAGAGAGAGAAGATTGTAAAATAGTTAAGGAATAAGTAATGATAAGTTTATCAAAAAGAGATATGCTTATAGTATGTAAGAAATGAAAGGAGAAATTATATACTTGATGGATAGGAAAATTGATATAACATCGATTTCATGATAGATCGTAATGAATAGTTTACAGGTACAACAATAAGATATCTGGAGTGATAGTATATGCTAATGTTATCGTAACTTCCTATATGAAGTGTTTTGAAATTCGAGGACGAATTTCATAAAAGGGGGAAGAATGTACTATTTCAACCCAATATAGGATATATGTACAGTATACGTATGAAAATATCTTATTAGTATCGTAATATGTGCCTAAGTTAAAAATGAATATTTTCAAAAATAGAAATAATTTGAATTTAAATGTTTTAAATAATAATTTTATATGGAAATATTTTCCTTATTATTATAATTATATTGACTTTCAAAGTTATAAGTATTCATGAATTTTCATTTGAATATTGATATTGATATTAATATTTATTTATATTATTATATTGATATTGATAAGCTAAATTCATATTGATATTTGATATTATATATATGATTTATAAATATTGTTATATGAGTATTTGAAATAGTAGAAAATTATTTCAAATTTAATATTGATATTTGAAATAATTTATTGATTATATTTTATATTGATACTTGAAAGGATATTGATTTATTATATTATTATGTTAATATTTTTAAGAGAATATTTTATTAAATGAATTATTGATTTATTATTTATCAAATTGATAAAATGTTAAATTAAAGAAATTGGAATTTTATTATGAAATACAGAAATTTGTTTAATTAATATTTGAAATTATATATTATGATTTTTTTTATATTAGAATTATTGAATAACATGGTGAAATTAATATTTTGGTTAAAATTATTGTTTTAGAATTTATATGACAATTACTATTATTATTATTATTAAAGTTAGTGTATATATATATATATATATATATATATATATATATATATATATATATATATATATATATATATATATAAAGGTTAAATTCGGTTCAGCCCATGAATTTGGGCAAAAGGATAAGAGAAATGCAAAGAAAAAAAGAAACGGACAGAGCAGAGAAACAAAGAGAAAGAGAGTCGGCTGCCATTGGACCATCGCCGTTCGGCCACTGCTGACCAACACATGCCTGCCGGGGAGGAAGCTTGCCCTTTGAGCTTTTGAACGCCATGTCACATCTCGACCTTAGAGATATGACGGTCCTAGAACATAGGGAGACATAAGGTCACCTACACTCGTAGAATCCACTTATATATAAACAAATCATGCCTAGGATCTTACCAAACCTCTTACAATAACTTGTTTAAAACATTTAGATGAATACCTTAAATTGCAGAAGTCTAAAATAAATCATTACATATAAAATCCATGAGGAAAATAATATATATCAGTAAGTATCAATCGACATTCCCAGAGCATCTAATGACAAGACTTCATAAAATAGTATTATTGATAACTTGGACAAGGAATTCCCCAAGTGAAGAAGAATGCTTGAGCTATCACCTTGCCTCCTCACATTTGCTCACCTAGAACCACACAAGGAAAAAGGGGGTGAGATAGATGATCTCAATGAATAAACGATAAGGCACATACATATCACATATTCCTTTGAAAAGGAAACACATAACTTATACACATAGTTCATGATTTATAGTTCATTAATCAGGTTACAATTTAACAAGGGTTCAATTTGGCAAGTTTGCAGAAATCACACTTATCACTTATGATGAGTGAAGGCTATTGCTCTATCACTCGAGCACTTAAGGAGAGGTGGCCTTATATCAAATTCCAACTCCTATCACTTATAAGGCATGACGCTGATTAGGCTCTACGGCTAGAGCCGCCCCTTCTAGCTGAGGTGGATACGCTACCCCTATCCAACGGGTTAAGACCATGTGCATAGGTTCCGATGATTACTCGCATCAGCATAAGGATTCTGCATAAAGGGTAAAAGGTACCATAGCTAGAGCTAATGGTAATCACAATTAACAATATCACATAAGGCAACAATAACATGTATTCCAATAACAATAGTGGTTTAGCTTTCAAACAAAAGATACAATGCTAGTGTAGTTCCAGAAAGAATACAAGTTAGGGTGTTAATCACAAGAAGTTCTCATTGGATAAACAAACTAGTTTTGGACCAAATGTCCTTTGGCAACCCAAGCTTAACAAAGAATTCATATAATAATATTTAGAATAGAAAGAACTTGGGTTTCAAAGATCATAAAGGCTCACATAACATGTTATCACATACTTGTAACATAACAAAATGTTACTAGCACTTGTAACATGAACATAGTGTTTACTCACTGGAAACAGGAATATAGAGTTTACTCACCTTGGGGTTCCTTTGCTCCTAGTATATGTAGTCACTTTGCACTTCTAAAGCTCCTCAAACTCTAACATAATATTTGATTTAATACTTAGTATTTATTTACTCATGATACTCCTATCCCATAACTACCCATGCATATATAGCATACACATACACTTAGAGTCCACAGATAGGTGTACTCGTCACTTGCACATAACACATTGACTTTGAAAGTCTTGCATACTTAGGCCTTATAAGCTCTCTTGATATCACATTACAATCACATTAATACCTTTTTAAGGTCATTACAATATTATTACCTCAATATCATTTCACTTTAACAATCATCTTGATACACTTTACACTCCTATACATGTCAACTTAACCATTAACCTTTCAGGTGTCATGCTTAACTCTTATGATCCTTTTTATTCAATTGTCACTTCATCAACTCAAAACCATGTATTTATTATCAAGTCATCATAACATCTAGTTCCATATTTCCCAATCATGTTTGTATTTTAATCACAATATAAGGTTAAGATACCTTAAGTATACCTTAAGTATACCATAATGCATTTAAGCTTATCTAGGATCATACCTTCATCTAACATGAAATTTTATCATTTATTAGTCATACATACCTATCAATAATCATAAAAACACATCACATAACAATTATGAACATTGGAACAAAAATGTTTATATAGGCCAAATGCATTACCAAGGTAGAGACTAAATTCTTCTTCTTTTCGCACTTTCCGTCTATTTCAGAAATATGTAAAAACATGGTTTGAACCAAGATTTTTCATGTAAATGCAACAAAAATCATTTTAGAATTTAAATTCATAAGAATCGGCCACACATAGTGTTGTTTATACATAAAAATTCAACTTTTGAATTATAGAGCACAAAACCATAAGTTATCTTATTTTTTGGTATTTTTTGTCATTTCAGAAATATGTAAACAAGTTGTTTAAACTATTATTTTTCATTCAATCATAGAAAATATCAATTTAGAACACATCCATACATGATCCAGTAGCCATAGATAGGATTTATACAAAAAAATTCCAAGTTTAAAGGCTTAGGTGAAAAATCATGAGTTTTCGTGCTTTCCACGCATTTTGTTCATTTCAGCGATAAATAGACATATGATTTAAATCATTATTTTTCATCTAAATAGAACAAAAATCATACTAGAGCACTTCTTCATAGAAATCGGCAGCCATATGTCCATTCAAGAATAATATTTTCCAACTTTCAAGTTCTAACACAAAAACCTTGAACTCCTTTGTTTTTTGAAACTTTCCGGTCATCACAGAAATATGCAGAAATATTATTTTATCCAATATTTTCCATCAAAACATATCAGAAATTAGTTTAGAACACAACCATACATAAATCACCTCCCCTCTCTACCCCCCCCCCCCCCCTTTATGATTTTTATGCATAAAAATTGTATTTTAAATTATAGAATTCACCTTTGGAGAATCTCGCAGAAAGAATCGTGTTTTCGGTAGAAAATAGAATTTTCTCTCCTAAAAACTCACCCAAATAGAATTAAATCTATAAAAATCAGTATTCAACCAGTTCAAAATAATTTTTCCATAATTTATTTCATAGAAATCAGTTTAGAAATGGAAAAAGAAGAAAAACTTACGATCACGGTCAAGAAATCGCAAAATGAAAAGGTGTTTTCTTAATTTCGATAGAGAGAAATATTTTGAGAGAATTTTTTGCCAAGATATAGAAAGAACAAGAGAATGGCTGCTGGGACCTTGGTTTGGCCGAAATTTAGATTATATATTAGGGTTTGGGTGAAATTTCCACTAATACCCTTAATGAACTAGGTTAGGAGGATTTTGGTATAGTGGGCTTTTGGGTATTTGGGCTTTTATTTAAATTTTTAGGCTAAAAAAAAATTAAAATAAAAAGAATATTTTTCTTATTAATTTTGTAACATTTTCCCCAAAAATATTTATTTTAAAATATTTTAAAAATACTCATAAAATTATTTTATGCTTAAAAATTGTCTTATACATGAAAATTCATTTTATTTAAAATAAATTCTTTTATGCAAATGCACTTCATGTAAATCATTTATTTCACAATAGCAACTCATTTTATGCATATCAAAATTAATCTAATATGCCACATACTCATCAATCACTTAAATCACAAATTTCCACACAAGCACACATTTAACTTTAATAGTTCTAATCAAGCAATTTTTCACGAAAATTCCTAGGATGAGTGTGAGTTGTTACACGCCATCTCGCCTGTCGCCAACTGCCGCTCGACAGTAGTGCACGCTCCCTCCAAAGACTCGCGGGCCATAACTTTTAAGCCATTTTTCGACCACTTTTTGATCTCTGTTTTTAACAAAATTGGTATGGTTGAATTCCTTGTGATTCCAGCTTTGATTTGGTATATTGTTTACTAACTTTAGATAACTTTTTTGTTAATCGAAATTCGATGACTCCCCTACTGTCGATGCCATTTCCAGCCATTTTTTTGCAAAATACAGAAAACAAAAGTTATATTAGGACTCCTCACATCATAAGCTAACTATTGGTATTCTCAGATCGTGATTCAGTCGTCATTGAAATTTTTCGGCGACTGGATTCTGGTGACCTCTAAAAGTGATGATTTCAGAGAGTAGCTCCGGCTCATTAAACTGAGCCATATGGTATAAATCTTGACTTCTAATTGTGTATAGATAGTGAATTATGAATTTATTTGCGAGAATTTAGGTAAATAGTTTATTGGAATTAAGTGGTTAAATTGGATAATTGAATTGAGTTGATTGTTACTCATATGATTATTAAGTATTTGATACAGAACCTCTAAGAATAAGCTTGAGAACCCCTTTATGTATTTGAACCCCCAAAGCATTAACTTGAAAACCCCAATACTCAATTCAGCAACAACCCCTAAGAAAGGTTAGAATGTAGATTGCTTAGATAAGATGATCAAAGAATTGGAATAAGGAAAACTTGTTTCTGAATTCCAATTTCGAAACACACCACAAGAAGATGATTAATCTACTTGAATGTTCCTTAAAGCATGTATTCTACACAAGAACACAAAGATAAAAGTAAATAGCCTTTAGGTTTAATAATTCAATCATAATCTTTCCAAAAACCACACAGCCAAGGCTTATTAATAGCCTTTACAAAGAAACCCTAATGAGCAAGTTCTCATTAATGACAAGAGTTGACAAATCAAACTCTTGGAGAGCAAGATTAAGAAACTAATATGATTTTATTAAAACTAATTAAAACCAGCCCATAACTAATATGGCCCATTACAAACTTAATTAAACCCATTAGTAACTTGGACTTGAATTAAGTTGTAAGGAACTTAGGTTGTACATGCTCCAAAGCTTTGGCATCCTTGCAAACCCTCACTAGCCAAATTCACTAAGCCTTGTAGATGATGGATTAACGCTGGTTGAAGCTTCTTAGAATGAGATCTTGTTATAGGTCCTTGAGGCATACTGATTGGACTAGAAACCTTTTGAACTTTATCATTGCCTTCTTGATCTCTCTCATCTTCATGATGTTGAATCCGCTCCACTTGGTGTGTAGGCTGATCCATAACATTTTCCCTCTCCTCAAAAGGATTCGTCCGTGAATCGAAAGCATCACCTATATCAAAAGGACTCAAATCAGCCACATTAAATGAAGTACTAACATTATACTCACCTGGCAAGTCCACTTTGTATGCATTGTCATTAATTCTTTCAAGGATTTGAAAAGGACCATCTCCTCTTGGGTTTAGCTTAGATTTCCTTTGAAGTGGAAACCTCTCTTTATGAAGATGTACCCACACCCAATCCCCAGGCTGAAAAATCATTAGCTTCCTTCCTTTGTTCACACGCGAAGCTACTTTAGCATTTTCCTTTTCAATCCTCTCCCTAACTTGCTTATGTAACTTCTTCACCAAATCTGCCTTAGAATAAGCATCAACACTCACAAAATTGTTAGGTGGCAATAGTAATAGATCAATAGGAGTAAGTGGATTAAATCCATAAACAATCTCAAATGGAGAACAATGAGTAGTGCTATGAACAGCCCTATTGTAAGCAAACTCCACCAATGGTAAACAATCCTCCCATGTCCTAATGTTTTTTTCTATGATTGCTCTAAGCAAGGCAATCAAAGTCCTATTTACTACTTCAGTTTGCCCATCAGTTTGAGGGTGACAAGTAGTTGAAAATATCAGCTTAGTTCCTAACTTTCCCCACAACACACACCAAAAATGACTTAAGAACTTAACATCTCTATCACTAATAATGCTCTTAGGTATGCTATGTAAACGCACAACTTCTTTGAAAAATAAATCAGTAATCAATTGAACATCATCAGTTTTATGACATAGTATAAAATGAGCCATTTTACTAAATCTATCAACCACAACAAAGATATTATCACGACCTTTCCTAGTTCTAGGCAATACAAGCACAAAATCCATAGACAAATTAGTCCAAGGTTCATTAGGAATAGGTAATGGTGTGTGTAACCCATGCGGTTTCAACCTAGACTTAGCTTCTCTAAATGTAATGCAATGCTCACAAACTTTATGCACATCATGTTTCATACTAGGCCAAAAGAAATGTTCTAATAGTATATCATAGGTCTTATTGACCCCAAAATGTCCCATTAGGCCCCCTTTATGTGCCTCTTTAATCAACAATTCCCTCATAGAACATTTAGGAATGCACAATCTATTTCTTTTCAACAAAAAAACCATTAAACAAGTAAAAATCATTAGAAATAGCCCCATTGTTACAAGAAATATATATATCACCAAAATCAGCATCATGATGATATAACTCTTTTATAAACTCAAAACCTAGCAATTGAGCACTAAGTGAGTTAAGTAAAGTGTACCTTCTAGATAATGCATCAGCAACCACATTTTCCTTACCTTGCTTGTATTTAATCACATATGGGAATGTTTCTATGAACTCCACCCATTTAGCATGCCTATGGTTCAGCTTATCTTGACCCTTCAAATGCTAAAACTTTCATGGTTAGTGTATATCACAAACTCCCTAGGCCAGAAATAATGCTGCCATGTGTGTAAAGCTTGAACCAAAGCATATAATTCCTTGTCATATGTTGGATACTTCAAGGCTGCCCCACTTAACTTTTCATTAAAATACATTAGTGGCCTTTGATCCTGCATCAAAACAGCTCCAATGCTTATGCCACTAGCATCACATTCAATCTTAAAAGTTTTATCAAAGTTAGGTAAAGCAAGCAAAGGTGCATTACACAATTTAACCTTCAGCTCATTAAATGCATGTTCTTGTGCATCACCCCAAACAAATCCAAAATTTTTCTTAACTAACTCATTCAAAGGTGCGGCTATAGTTCTGAAATCCCTAATGAATCTCCTATAGAAACCAGCAAGCCCATGAAAACTCCTCACCTCGCTAGCACTTTTAGGTCTCGTCCACTCCTTAATGGCTCTAACCTTGTCTTCATCAACCTCAATACCTTGACTAGATACAACAAAACCAAGAAAATTAACCTTATCCATGCAAAATCTACACTTCTTAAGGTTAGCATACAACTTTTCTTGCTTAAATTTTTCTAGTACAAGTCGCACATGCATGACATGTCATCTAAGCACTTAGAGTAAATCATAATATCATCAAAATAAACAATAACAAACTTACCCAAGTACTCACGCAACACATGGTTCATTAATCGCATAAATGTGCTAGGTGCATTAGTAAGACCAAATGGCATGACAAGCCATTCATACAACCCATACTTGGTCTTAAAGGCTATTTTCCATTCATCACCAACATTCATTCGAATTTGATAATAACCATATTTCAAATCAATTTTGGTGAACAAACAAGAACCATATAACTCATCAAGCATTTCATCTAATCTAGGAATAGGATGACGATACTTTATAGTGATTTTATTGATGGCTTTGCAGTCCACACACATCCTCCATGTTCTATCCTTCTTTGGTACAAGAATAACAGGAACCGAGCACGGACTAAGACTCTTCCTCCATACCCCTTAACTAGCAACTCCTCCACTTGTTTTTGGATCTCCTTTGTCTCACTTGGATTTGTTCTATATGCTGACTTATTGGGTATAGCAGCTCCAAGAATGAAGTCAATTTGGTGTTCTATGCCTCTAATTGGTGGTAAACCACTTGGCATCTCCTCGGGAAACACATCTTCAAATTCTTGCAAAAGATCATCAAACACACTAAGTAAAGATGTTTTAAGTTCATTAGTTGCTAAACAAGCTCCTTTGTACAAAAAGACAAATATAGGCCGATTGGAATACAAAGCTTGCCTAACCACACTTGTCCTAGCTATCAAACTCATATTCTTGGCATTTTTCTCTCTAGGCTAAATCTGCTCTTTTTTTTTTCTCTTCTCTCTTTCTTTTCATTCTTTTTATTTTCACTCTCTAAAGTACTTTGTTTACTCTCTTTCTCTTTTTTGGCCTCAACTCTCATCCTTTCCATTTTACATTACTCTTCATACACTTCTCTTGAGGAAAATGGTGTTAAGATTATTTTTCTACAATCCTTGGCAAATGAATACCTATTGAGGTACCCATCATGTATAGCCCTTCTATCAAATTGCCATGGTCGCCCAAGCAATATTTCTCCAGCATGCATAGGCACTACATCACATAACACCTCATCATGATATTTTCCAATTGAAAATGAAATCATGGCTTGTCTATTCACCTTTACCTCACCACAATCATTAAGCCATTGAAGCTTCTATGGACATGAGTGTGGTATAGTAGGCAGCCCCAACCTGTTAATTAAAAGAGTACTCACTGCATTGGTGCAACTCCCACTATCAATTATCACATTACAAGCCTTGCCTTGAACATGACACCTTGTATGAAAAAAGTTGTCCCTTTGCTCCTCATGACACTCCTCCTTCAATTGAGTACTAAGAGCACGCCTTGTGACCAGCAGATCACCTCTTATTGGCTCCTCTATGCTCCCCTCGCTACAATCCTGTAATTCGGGCATCTTTTCCTCTTCACTATCATTGCTGATCTTTTCATCATTTGCCACTACTTCTTCATTCCTAATGACCATAGTTCGTCTATTAGGACACTTCCTGCTTACATGACCTACTCCTTGGCACTTCCAGCACTTAATATCTCTATTTCTCCCTTTAGGCTCTTCGGGTTTGGATTTTTCTTTGGAATTTGAATCTGCCCTTCCTTTTGCAACATCATAGGCAGCCTTGTTTCCACCTTTAAATTCACCCTTTCCATCCTTTTTCCAAGTAGAATTAGAGTTGAAAAAAGGCTTAGAAACATACCTTGCTGGTCCTCTTCTTTGGAGTTATTTTCCTACCTTGACCGCAATGTGCACCATCTCCCATAACTCCACATATGGTTGCAAATCAACTCGGTCAGCTATGTCTTTGTTCAAACTAGCCAAGAAACGTGCCATGGTAGTCTCCCTATCCTCCTCTATATCAGCCCTAGTCATAAGCATTTCCATCTCCTTATAATAATCATCCACACTTTTACTACCTTGTTTAAGAACTTGAAGTTTTTGCACAAGTTCCCTGTGAAAATGTCTAGGCACAAACCTCTTTCTCATTGTAGACTTATGGTCATACCACGTCTCAATTGGGTACTCCAAGTTTCTCCTTCGACTAGTCGCTAATTGTTCCGACCAAGCTATGGCATAATCTACAAATTGTGAAACAGCAAGCTTGACCTTCTTTTCCTTACTAAAATGGTGACAATCAAATATAAGCTCCACTTTCTTTTCCCATTGTAAATAAGCCTCAAGATCTGTTGTACCTTGAAAGGTACATATCTTAAGTTTAATACTCCCCAAATTCCTATCTACAAAATCTTTATTACCTTGGTTTCTACCATAATATGGATTCTCTTGCCTTCCTCCTCTACCTCTACCTAAGCCTCAGCCTCCTGTATCTTTATTTCTGCCCATCCCAACAATAGGAACATTTTCGTCATCATAGTAGCCAAGGTCTTCATCTTCCCAGTCATCTTGGGGTATTTGGTTTCTACCTCCCCCTTGCACCTCATTGCTGTTTGGAGTTGCTCTTTCAACCGCTTACAACCTTGCATCCATGCACTCTAATGCATCCCTTATAGCCTCCATATTTCTGTTAAAACGTGCAAACTCTCCTTGTTAAGCCTCACATAGTCTAGCTTCATCAACATGAATAGCCTCATTATTTCCACTTTGGTTTGACATTGCTGCAAAAGAATGTTAGAAAAACAAAGAAAAATAATTCAAAGGACCTCACAAGCACTCCCTCACATGTTTTGCACTCAAATGATGGGGATGGTCACTTGTGTTTAACTCAAGCAAATATTTCACTCACAGTTTCCTCACACCACTCTAGCTAATTCTTTTATGTTCTTAGGTGAATCACACTTTGAGAACTGTTCAAATAGCTTGTAATGTGTAGAATTTCAAAACTAAAATTGCAAAAACAAATTTGAATCAATTCGGCCAAACAAGAAAAATAACAAATAAGAAGCAATAAAATTAGGAAAACTCAAATAAAAGTAAAGGACATGTAAAAAAAATAAAAGGATTTGACTAGAATAGGAAAGAAACGATTTTAGAAGGTATTTTGAAAGAGAAAAGAAAAAAATATCAAATTTGCCCTGATAATTGATATCACTTAAATGAGCAAGTGTAATGATATGCAAAATCCAATACAAGATAAAACAAAATCTATTTAGATATGTCAAATATAAACTAGGTAGGAATAGCAAATCTAAATCAGAATTAAATCTAATTAGTATATCAGTCACCCACGAATTCTGGATTCTTCCTTTTAGAATACTTTCTTCTTTTCTTTTTTTTTTTTATTGTAAAATGAATTTCTTTTTTTTTCATTATTTTAACCTTCAACTATAAACACAAAATTTGAATTTTAGATTACAAATAATTGATTTAATTCAAAGAAGAACAAGAACAAAACAAACACAAGAAATCAGAATTGAAGAACATGAATTATAGAAAGATAAAACCTGATCACAAAATCAGAATTTCATATTGCAAATAATTGATTTAATTCAAAGAAGAACAAGAACAAAACAAACACAAGAAATCAGAATTGAAGAATGTGAATTATAAAAAGATAAAACCTGATCTAGAGCCAAGCTCTGATACCAAATGATACAGAACCTCCAAGAATAAGCTTGAGAACCCCTTTATGTATTTGAACCCCCAAAGCATTAACTTGAAAACCCCAATACTCAATTTGGAAACAACCCCTAAGAAAGGTTAGAATTCAGATTGCTTAGATAAGATGATCAAAGAATTGGAATAAGGAAAACTTGTTTATGAATTCCAATTTCGAAACACTCCACAAGAAGATGATTAATCTACTTGAATGTTCCTTAAAGCATGTATTCTACACAAGAACACAAAGATAAAAGCAAATAGCCTTTAGGTTTAATAATTCAATCATAATCTATCCAAAAACCATGCAGGCAAGGCTTATTAATAGCCTTTACAAAGAAACCCTAATGAGCAAGTTCTCATTAATGATAAGAGTTGACAAATCAAACTCTTAGAGAGAAAGATTAAGAAACTAATCTGATTTTATTAAAACTAATTAAAACTAGCCCATAACTAATATGCCCCATTACAAACTTAATTAAACCCATTAGTAACTTGGACTTGAATTAAGTTGTAAGGAACTTGGGTTGTACATGCTCCAAAGCTTTGGCATCCTTGCAAACCCTCACTAGCCAAATTCACTAAGCCTTGTAGATGATGGATTAAGGCTTGTTGAAGCTTCTTAGAATGAGATCTTGTTATAGGTCCTTGAGGCATACTGATTGGACTAGAAACCTCTCGAACTTTATCCTTGCCTTCTTGATCTCTCTCATCTTCATAATGTTGAATCCGCTCCACTTGGTGTGTAGGCTGATCCATAATAGTATTATCGATGATTTGTTGAAAGATTGAATTGAGATATGGATATTGGTATTGATTGAATTGAATTAGTGGTTATTAGCTTGATAATGAGGAATGAAATTAGCAGATGAGATTAGTGTATTGAAGGTCCGGGTTGGACCATTTGATTGTGATATTATAGATAAATTGAATTTATGAAATTATTGGTGGAATTGAAATTAGTTCTCTTGAATATTAGAAATTTGCTAAATTGGTTCTAATTGACTAATATGAAAGTTAAATGGAAGAAAGGGTATTTTTCTTTTTAAGTGAGCTATTGGGAAACAATTAGAGAAATGTTAAGAGTAGTAGCAAGTATATGTAGAGTATATCTTAACTTAAAAGTGATAAGTTGTGAATAAAATAGAAGTGTCAATAAGTTAAGCTAAATTAAGTAATGTGATAATGAGAAAGCGATTGATATATGATTGAAATGCAATATGTAGAGTCTAATGACAAGAACAAGGATAGTGTCCAAGAGTGCAAGGAGCACTACTTGTATCAAAGTCAAACATGAATAAGAGCAAAGGAGTCCACTGTGAGTACTTAATAATATAATATGTTTCGTGTTATTTGCTTGAAAACCTTATTGTTAAAAGTATTCCAACTTCTTGATAAGTTGAATTGCTCATTGATATTGAACCATTTTTTATAATGCTCCTTGATTCATTGATAAGGTTAAATTGCTCATTGAACATTCTTGATTCCTTAATAAGCTTGAATTGCTCATTGAATATTGACCCATTGACATGATGCTTTTTGACAATCATTGGTTATTGAATTCACACTATGTTCATTGAATATCTTGACATGAACCTTATATGAACTTTCTTATTCAATACTTAGTGAAAAGCAGAAATCCCCTTTTTGATGTGGGATAATACATTAGGCCTTGTGCACTTGGTTATGCCTATAGGTAGGGTGGGAGTGCCCAACCTCTGTTAGGGGGGAATGCCTAATCGTAAGACTCGTTCAGTCTTACATAATGTGATATGGATGAGTGAGCAAGGCTTAGGCCGCCACTCTTAAATTGATATGTGTGGAAAGCATTTTGCTCCCAAGAAAATGATATTTCTGCTAAAGATATTGTTTCCCTTTTTAATGAACAATTGATCCATATGATGATATTGATTGAAAGCATTCCATTCATATAAAAGCCCTTCCTAAAATTAATCATTGAAATCACTTTATGTATTGTATTATTTTGTACTCACTGAGCATTGTCTCATATTGCAGTGGTTTAAACTTTTTAGGTATAGTCAATGAGTTAGCAAAGTAAAAGTTTCAAACCTCATCCTCTGCTTGGAAACCGCTCTGCTAAGTTCTAGTGCTGTAAGTTAGAGCTCCATGGTTATTAAAAGGTTTAGCTCTAATATATTATAAGGTGTATATATAATATAAATGGTATTGTAAGTGCTATTGTAATAATGTATGATGTAATGAATATTTGGCTAATGATGTAAAATACAATTGTAAAAGTTTTACAAGTTATGTCTGCAAATGATATTATGGGTAACAAGGAAATGTGATTAGGTTATGATCTTGGAATATGGTTTAATGTGATGAATGTTAATTGATTATATGTGAAATGGATTCTATAGGTTTTTGGTGTCCTTATGACCACCCATGCCCTAGAATTGTCATGGCTTAAAAAGGTGGGTCATGACAGCTACTCGCCATCCAAAACTTTTCCTAAAGCTAAGGTTAGGCAATAAGCCTTTATTATGTAAAGTGATGCATGAAAGTCAAATTACACATAATAAGCCAATTGAAGATTATTTTTGAAAAAATTTTCTTTAACCAAATAGTAATCCTCTTATTTTCCTTTTATTTTAAAAAGGGTGGCAACTAGTCTCCAGTGGAGTCGCCACTTGTGAGGCCTTACCTGAGTACCAGCTCAAGCCGTTAGAGGAAATTGAGGATACTAATTTGAGTTTAGACTTACGATGGAACCCTTAGGTTTGGATTGGTTGATTTTGAAAATGATTTTAGAAGTCGCCACCTTAATTTATTTTTAAATGGAAAAATTAAGGAAAAACCCCAATTAACTCCAATTCATTAATTTTCAATTAATTTACCCATGGATTGGTTGAGCTCGGGGACTAGATTTTTTTTTAAATAACCATGATTTGCCTCTTAATTTTAATTGGACTTAAAAATTAATTTCATGGATGACAAATATTATATGATAATTATAATATCATGATTAATGCATGAATATGGTATGAGTGCAATGAGAAAATTAAAATGAAACATCCACAAATTACATTAATTAAAAAAGGGAAAGGAGATTGATTGGGATTTGGATTTGAGGTTTGGATTTAAATTCCAAATGTGCCTATGTACCCTATTAAATAAGGATCAAAATTCACATAATTCATTCCACAATTAAGTGGAGGGATTTAGGGATTCATCATATTGATTGATTTGATTTGAGTTAGTGGGTGAGAGGAATAGGTGGATACCTTTGTTTTTGGCAGGTGGAGAGTTTTATTGGACCGAAGTTACATTTTATTGGGACTGGATGATTAGATTGATTGGGAGATTAAGTAATTAATTAAAATGATTAATTAACTAAGTAATATGATGAAAAGAATGGATGAATTAATTAATTAAAAAGATTAATTAATTAATTAGGATGAAGGGTGGATTAAGAAAATTGATTAATTTGATTTTGAAAAGTGATTCATTAATTAATTAAAAAGATTAATTAATTGATTGATCGAGTGATTAATTTTAATTAAAAAAGAGAGTTTTAATTAATTAAAAAAATTAATTAACTTGGTTAAGGTGGGATAATTAATTAATTAAAAAAATTAATTAATTAATTAAAGAGTGGTTGGAGGAGAATAAAAGAGGAATCAGAGGATAGCTATCAACTCTAACTCAAGGGGTGAGGTGAAATGAAGAAATGGAAGGGCTCTTTATAGGAAAATGAGGTGAGGGTGATTTAGGAAGTGAAAATGTGAAAGAGGTAATTTGGTCATTTTCAGTGTAGAAGCGGTACAGAAGATGCAACTCCGAGCAAAAAGAGATGCAGATCCGCATTAGAGGGGCCTGGATCTATGTTAGGTCTAAGTGGATTAACCTTAGACAAGGGCACCCTTTGAGCCTTTTTCACACGAATCTGTGTCAGTACGAGCTCGACTAGCTTTTTGAGGTCTTTTTTGGTCAATTTTCAGAGGTTTTGGGTTAGTTTTGATACTTTCAGGTCAATTTTGGGAGTTACAAAGTTCAAAAATCTTATTAATTAGTGTCGATAAGCTAAAAATTAATTTTAGAACACTTGAGCAGTCAGTCTAAAGGAAATCCAATCAGTTTTGGTAAAATTATTATCTAATATAAAAGGTCCAGTCAGGTTGGAGAAGTGTTAATATCTAAAAATTAAGTATCCTCGTACTAATATGACTAAACACCCATTTTTTTCTCCGAGGGTGCTACCCCCTTGACCCTTGCTTGCTAACCAGCTAACGGGACCATTGTATTGGCTTTACATAGTGCATTAATCTTAGTAGGTGTCAAATTGCGGCTAGATGATGAGGGTGTAAAATAACGACTAGCCTCACACGATGTGATGGCTTATGTTGAATTAAATGGCAGACATAAGCCTTAAGCAGTAGACATGCCTCAAATAGGCAGGCAGAAAGCCTTTGACTTATCGAATAAGAATCAAGGAGAAAACTCCCAACTTGCTTTTACGAAGCAATGAGCAAATGCAAAGCAAAAGGAAAAAAGAAAAGAAAAGCTTTGGAACTAGAGTGATTTTCTTGATGTAAAGGCTTTCAAGCTCTCAAAGTTGATGCCTTAGAGTGTAGAGAGGTCATCCATTTATAAGGGGAAGATTAAAGGAGGAAAACACTGAAATTTCAATGTGGGATCGCGTAAAATAGGGAAATTCATAGGAGTTACCACACAGGGCTATGTGGTGTAGCAGAGGTCTTTGCAGCAATGTTGCATAGCTCTCTACAAAATTGTAAAGGGCTCTGCGGTAGCTATAGAGACTTGTGCAACAATAGGCTTGTTTCACTCATTTTCATTTGTTCTTGCTTGTTTCTCATTCATTTTTCGTGATTCTAATTATGTTGTGTTCATTATTTAGTCTCAAATATTGTTGAGAGTGATTTGAAGGTGAAAGGGATAGTTTTAATTTCTAAGGGCTCCAGTTTTCAATTTTCACATTTTAGTGGTTTTTAGCAATTTTGACTTTCAGAGGTCTATTAGCCAAACCTATGTGCTTTTAAGATTCCAACGCATACCAAAGGGTGCAAAATTAAAGGTTCATAACTGCCCCCTTATCAAAATTATCTTTGTCTGAAAGACGATTCTGATAATAATGAACTTAGGGATAAGGGGTAGTGAAAGGAAACAAATTAATGTCTGAGCCAGAGTTTGGACATGTTTGGGTAAAATGGTGGTTGAATTTTAGGGTGCACATAGGTGGAAAAAGAAAACATAAGGATGGATAAGAAAGATCCCTCTGATATATTTGAGAGATTTGGCAGCTAGTAGCAATCATTAGTTGTCCTCTCTGGTAAGAGCTAAAAGCAATAGTCCTTTCTAGTAGGATTGAAAAGTAATGATCCTATCTAGTAGGATAAAAAAGATAACCATCCTATTTAGTAGGAATAGTAAAAATAATAATCCTGTCTGGTAGGATAAAAAAGATGACCATCCTGTCTAGTAGGAACGGTAAAGATAACTATCCTATCTGGTAGGACTAATAAAAATAGTGGTCCTTTATAATAGGAATGAAAAGTGATGATCCTATCTAGTAGGATAAAAAAGATAACCATCCTATTTGGTAAGAGTGGTAAAGATAATTATCCTATCTGGTAGGAATAGTAAAAGTAGTGGTTCTTTCTAGTAACAATGAAAAGTGATCTATTTTGATTTAAAAGCCTGACTTATAACCTATTTTAGTGTGAAATGCATTTGATTATGCAATGATTAGATACTTTGAACCTGTGAAGGGTCAATTTGATAGGAGAGGGCTGAGCTTTTGGCAGAAAGATGCCTTTGGAAGGTAGCTTGGTTATTTGATATGTGGTTAATCAACTAGTTAGAGATGAAAAGGGCATATCAGGTATGAGGTTGGTTAGTTAATGGCTATTAGTTCAGCCTAGGAAAGGGTCATTCTAGGAGGTCAAATAAGGTATGAACTCATAAAAGATTAGTCTGGTCAGTTTGAAAGACTTAGATAGGTCTAACTTTGGAGAAGATTTGGTTTGAGGCTGGATTAGAGAACTTAATCATAAGAGTCAGGTCTTTAGAGATGATTAGGTTAAAAGTTTTGAGGAAGGTTAGTTTGTCAGGCTTATTTGTAGAGAAGTTTATGTGGAAGGCTTGGTGAGGTCTAGCACTTAATCTTGGTCAGGTTATAACCTTTGAGGAGTTCATTTGAAAGGCTTGGTCAATTTCTACCTTAGGCTCAGTCAAGTTTAGAAGGTTCAGTCAGGTTATAGATAGGCTGGGATGCTAGAATTTTATAGGAGGTCAAACTATGAGGCTAAGTTTAGCTTAGAGGAAAGGTCAGGCTAGGAAACCAACTTGGGAAGGATCGGTCAGATTTTTTTTTCTCAAGATGCTAGATTTTTTAAGATGTCAAACTAGAAAGCTAAGACTAACTTAGAGGAAAGGTTAGGCTAGGAAATCAACATAAGAAGGCTCAGTCAAGTGTTGGCTTTAAGGGAGAATATAAGCTTCATGAAAGCTTTTGGGACTTTATAGTGAAGGTAGTTAACTTAAGTGTGGTGCTAAAGATTTTGGTCATGGGTAAGGGTTTACGCTTTTAAAGTGGATGGATAAGACTTTCGTGCCCATCATACAGTTGGCAGGCCTTGACTCAGTTAGACTTTATAGGTGATGTAATTTGCCAAGGAGGCTTAGTCTTTTCAAAGATAATGAGATTTTGTCAAACAGACATGGAATGATTTGAATTTGAGTGGTTCAAGCCCTTCTTAAGCTTTGCAAGACATGACTTGATTTTGGTTGTGCTAAAGAAAACTGGCTTTCTGGATGATGAGTCTTGAAAGACTTAGGATTTTTGGTTCTTTCCATGGGTTTGGCCCTTGGAAGATGATAAGACTTTGCCAAGGAAAGGGAGGTACAAGGCTTGAGCTTGAAAGGATGTTATGAGGTTTAAGCCTAAAAGGATGGTATGATTTTTCTAATAAGGCTTGGAATGGTAAATTATAAAGTTTAAGAATGGTCTAAAGGTGGGTTGGAAATTCTATAAATGATCAAGGAGGTTGTATAACTTTGCTATTTATAGCATTATTTAAGGAAAATAACAAGCCAAGCTAATCTTGCCATTTTGAGATTAAAGAGATATTTGGGGTGACACTCTATTGGCTTAAATGTAAATGATATACTGGCTGAAAAGAAGTGACCTAAGGAGTGGCTAAAGCACTAGTGAGAAAAGACAACTTAGGAATCATGTTTCCAATGAGAGACAGAGATGTGATGGATTGGCAATGTGAGGAATTATGCCTTAGCTCTTTGAGCTAAGCGACAAGATGGATTGACAAAAGATGATGACGATCTAAAAAGATATGCCCCCACTGTGAGACAAGGGCATAGAAGACAATATCACTATAAAGAATGAGCCTCTAATGAGGAAGGATGACTTTAGAATATATGAGATGAGACAAATTGATTAAAGACAGTTTGACAACTTTAGACAGGAAGAAAGATGACTAGGATGACCTTTCTCTCTCTCTCTCTCTCTCTCTCTCTCTCTCTCTTTTAGCTCTAACTTCTGCCTAAGTCTCCTTTTTGGTTTTTCAACTTAGTGAGCTTTGAAGTAATGAAATTTTGAAGAAAATATTCCACCATGATTTGTTACTTTTCTTCATATTGAGGGGCCCCTTTAATTATGGGTTTGACGAACTTATTGCCCATTGTTGAGGTGTATCATTTGATTATCCAAAGTACAATGGGTAATTACATTCAATTGTTTTTTTATGGTTCAACTATTTGATAAGAGGTTCATTTCTTAACCTTCTCTAATTTAGGAGTTGATGCAGCAATTATTGATTTATGATAATAGGGGCACCTCAAATTCTGTTAATTGTGGTGGATTTAATTGACTATTCATTCCTCTTTTTTTCTTTCTCTTTTTTACCTTTGTTTCTTTTCCTCTCTTCTATTTTTCAAAGCTCATCAATGTTTAAAATAAGAAAGATAAGTGCACAAATAATTAAAAAATGTGGAAATTTTATAATAATGAAAAATTTTATTACAAGATAACAAAAAGGGACCGACATGATCTATGAAAAATACTGGAAAAATAAAATAAGATGAAAGACTCATACTCAAATTTAGACTCGAACTTTGAGATTTGGACTTAGACTTGAAATTCAATCTTAGATAAGTTAGATTAGCTAAAGTTGAACTTTTCCATGTCATACCATTTAGGGCTGAGGTAAGGTAAGGTTGAATTGGGTTTGGGTTCTTCATCATTATTCGGGTTGGTGGTGGGAAATTCAGGTTGAAATGATGTAATTTGGATGCAATCTTCAACCTTTGATACAGTTGCAACCAAAGCTTTAAAAGTGTGTAGGTATTGGGTTAACAAGTGGACTTAATAGGTTAAAGGTAGGTTCTTAACAAGGATGTCCACTTATTCTTTCTCTGTTGGTCTGTTTACCATTTGAATAGCTTTAGCCCTCCACTTTGTAAGGAACATGGAGAAGGATTCCTCTGAAAGCAACTTGGTAGTTTCCAAGTCATGACTAGTGACATCCACTTCATTGTTATAATGATATTATCTGACAAAGGTACAACAGATATCATCCCATGTCCTTTTTTGGCTCTTGTCTAGTTAAAGGAACCTCTCTTGGCAGCACTGGTTAGTGATTGTTAGAACAATTGAGCAAGAAGCTCATCGCTATGTCCTAAAGGTTTCATTGCCTATACATATATATTTAAATGGATCTTAAGGCATATGGTTCCATCAAATTTTTCTAGTTTAGGCATTTTGAATTTAGGAGGCAACTTGGCATCAGGGAATAAGGTCAAACTATCCATATTAATTAGCTCACTACTTTGCTTCAGGGATTTGATGGTTTTCTCCATAACTTCAAGTTTTTCCATGAGCAATCTAGTGTCTAGATAAGAGAAAACTTCCCCACCTTGGTTTAGATATGGATTCAAATTTGGGCTAAGATTGGTCTGATTCAACATAATTTTTAGGTTATGATGATTAAGGCTGGCCTGGTTAATCATGGCCTAAACTTCCTCAATGATGAATTGCCTTTATTCCTTGAGTTGGGCTTGTTGAGTAGCTAGGATAGCTTGGAAATGCTCTTCTTAATTCTTAAGGAGTTTGGTCACAAGTGTGGTCAAGGAAGCCATGTCAAGCAGGTTGGCCATTGGTACCTGTAAATCAAAGCAATAAGGTAAGTGACAGGTAGGGAACAGAAAAGGTGATGAAGGTATAGGCATACAGATCCTGAGGGAAAAAGCTTCCCTATTATGTCATGGACCAACCACTTTTTGGGCTTGAGCTATGATGAGACAAATATTTTGGGCTTAGGGTAGTAGACTAAACCAAAGGTATTGGATTTAAAGTGGCTTGTTAGGCCAAAGTTATTGGACATAAGGGTTACAGTTTGGCTTTGAAGGTAATAAACTATAGGTGTTGGACCAGTGAGTCTGATTTTGAAGAAGAGATAGGATCAAGACAATGGTTTTGGTATGGAGAACCTAAGGTATCTAGTTATATATATATATATATATATATATATATATATATATATATATATATATATATATATATATATATATATATATATATATATATATATATATATATATATATATATATATATATATATATATATATATATATATATATAACTAGATACCTTAGGTTCTCCATATATATATATATATATATATGGAGAACCTAAGGTATCTAGTTATATATATATATATATATATATATATATATATATATATATATATATATATATATATATATATATATATATATATATATATATATATATATATATATATATATATATATATATATATATATATATATATATATATATATATATATATATATATATATATATATATATATATATAAAAGGATAGGGGTTGTGGGTTAGGCTTATAGTCAGGTAACAAGATTTCTTAAGCTAGATATGGATTTTAGGGTTGCAGGTTTATGGTTTAAGGTCCAAAGGTTAAAGATGGTTTAGATTTACAATTGAGGTGTGAGGTCCAAGTGTTTCATGTTTAGGATAAGACTAAGGCGAAGGTGTCTAGTTTTTGTTTTTTTTTTTTTTTAATAAGGGTAGGGGGTTGTGGGTTAGGCTTATGGTCAGATAACAAGGTTTTTTAGGTTAGATATGGGTTTTAGGGTTATGGGTTTATGGCTTAAGGTCCTAAGGTTGAAGGTGGTTTAGGTTTACATTTGAGGTGTGAAGTCCAAGTGTTTGATGTTTAGGGTAAGACTAAGACTAAGGTATCTAGTTTTTTTTTTTTTTTTTTTTTTATAAGGATAAGGGTAATGGGTTAGGCTTATGGTCAGGTATCAAGGTTTTTTGGGTTAGATGTAGGTTTTAGGGTTGCAGATTTATGGCTTAAGGTCTAAAAGTTGAAGGTGGTTTAGGTTTATATTTAAGGTGTGAGGTCCAAATGTTTGGTGTTTAGGATAAGACTAAGGTGAGGTGTTTAAGGTATGTCGTTAAGGTGATGGTGCTTAGGATAAAGGCTATGGTGAGATATTTAAGATTAAAGGTCAAGGTGATGGTTTTAGATTTATAGGCGTGAAGGTTATTAGGATAGAAGTGAGCATGTTTAAGGTTTAAGAGTAAAGATGTTTAGATGGAGGTGAGAATGTCTAGGGTTTAGGGGTGAAAGTGCTTGGGTTAAAGGCTAAAGTAAAGCGACAATGGTGTTTAGGTCAAAGGTTTAGGATGATTATTTAAGGGTTATTAGATAGAGTAATGGGGTATAGGTGAGAGTGTTTATGGGGGAGGTGTTTAAATAGAGGTAAGAATGTTTGACCCTTTTTTGGCTCAAGGTTCAACCTAGATTTAAGATGAATGCATGCTTTGTTATATAACATGGATACATGATATGCCTAAGGAAACCATTTCATAAGAATGCAAAGATATAAGGTTTTAATTATAGCACATGCAACCTAAGGTTAGGATCTAGGTTCTTTACATGACAAGGTGAGGGTGGTTCAATTTAGGTATACGTCACACTAGAGCAACAACATATCTAATCACATGTGAGTCAAGAGCCTCGCATGGGTCCAATGGTACATACATGCTCGTTACACCTTTGAAAGGATCAAAGGATTCATCATGGGGTATATGATTTCACTATCAATGAATAGACCCAAGGAGGGTTACCCACTTAATGCTACTTATTATCCATTGCTTTCCTAAAACTATGTTGAATGGCAAAGAGCCTATACAAGTGATGCATGTAAAGTCACAATCATATTAAAAGGCCAAACTCTTTTTAAACCAATTAGTAGTTTGCTTATTTCTTTTAAAAGAATTATCCTAGTGGACTCGCCAGTTATGAGGCCTAGCCTGAGTACTAGTCTGATTTGCTAGAAAAGATCAAAATGCTCATTTGAGCGAAGTCTCACAGGTTTAGATTGATTGATTTTGAAGAGTGCTTATTAGAGTCACCACCTAAATTTATTTTTATTTGGGAAAATGTAAGGAAAAAACCCATATTGACTCCAATTATTATCCAAAGCAAAAGATCACTAGCCTCAAAACCAAAGAGGATTTGGGAACTAGGTTTTCAATTTATTTTAACAAGATAAGTTTGGCCATTTAATATAAAAGTAACTTAAAATATGTTTCATGAATAATTTAAGATGTATGAGCAGTTTGTAATATGCATGATCATTCAACTCATCCATTCAATAATAAAATTAAATACACAATTAAGGTTCGAAATAAAAGAAAGTTAATATTATAATAAAATCCAAAATTTAGAGGATACCTCCTCTAGCCCTTATGCATTCTAGGGAAGTTAGACATTCCCTAAATGATTAGAGTCAAGATGCGTTGCAGAAGATCTCCAATGTATGCACGATAAAGATTTCAAAAAGGTTCTTCAAGGCTATCATTTTCATCAAGCTAGCATGGAAAGTGAATCAATGGAGCTTGAATTTATGTTTAATGACTCTTTCAAGAGAAATCCAAAGAAATACATAGCTTTCTACAATATTATCAAGAAGAATTGCATAATAAGCATCACTTTTGGAAAGCATTGTATTCAAGAAAGTTTCAAGATGAAATATAATTCTTTGGAGAGGTATTTGAATGGTATGGAGACTCAAAGCATCAATCATGGTCGTGTGAAAGAAGCCAAGAGAGGCAAATTGAGAATGAGTTACACGACCGTGTAACCAATTTTCATTCTATCTAAAATTTTAGGCTTTTTATTTTTGTCTAAATTTTGCTATTTTAATTTAGTTTCTGTTGTTTTAGGCCCCTACAATATGATATAAGCTCATGTTCAATTAAATTAAGTTTGGACATGTAATTAGTGAGTTTTGGGCTTGTTTATATTAGGTTTAAGCCAAAAATGAGATTAGCTTGTTTTCTTATTTAGGAATCAATTTTCTTGTATTACAAGTAGTTTAGGAGTTATTTCTAATTAGGAACCTTCAATCCTTGTATAGGAAGATTTCCTAGTCCTTAGATAATTCTAATTTAGGGTTTTTATAGCACTATAAATACTTAGTTATTCATTCAATAAAGATGTTAAGTTAATTTTCCCTAAATTTAAGCTTTTAAGCTTAAGAGAGTTTTCTAAAATTTGGTTCTAGGATTATAATCAACTTGAACTTCCAAAGCTAATTACTTTGCTTATTCACAACATACCAAGGTTCCTTAACACAGTTTCGTCATTAAGTTGAGGTTTCTCCTTGAAAACTTGATTTGGTTTTCTAAAGGATCACCAAGTGTAAAGGTATTGAGTCTCAGAGTAACTTGTTTAGGGTTCATATCACCAAACTAAGCATAATAACAAAGTAAAAGAAAATAAAATAAAAGCAAGTGAAGAAAGTGATAGAGGGGAGAGTTTATTTTAATTGGATTCAATGCTTGAACCAAAAATGCCTATATATCCCTTTAAATGGGAATCAGAACCCATACAGTTCTCTCTTTTTGCGAAGGGGTTAGTTTAGCCTAGCCATTTTATCATGTTTTGATTGATTAACTAAAAGAGGGTTGAGTTGATTGATTTAATCAATTAATTAAAGAAGGTGATAAAGGGGAGAGTTGGTTAGTTTTAATTAGATTCAATGCTTAAACCAATCATGTCTACATATCCCTTTAAATGGGAATCAGAATCCATACAGTTCCCCCTTCATATGAAGGAGATAGTTTAGCCTAGCTATTTTATCATGTTTTAATTGATTGACTAGAAGAGGGTTAAGTTGATTAATTTAATCAATTAATTACTAAGTGGAGTTAATTAAGTTAAATTCTAATTAACTACCTTAGCTAATCAAGAATTATCCTAAGGAAGGAAATAATAAATAAAATAAAGAGAAAGGAAAGAAACTTACCTTCGATGGTGGGCGACAAATAGGCTCATACATTGGATAATGACTAGCCTCAAATGGTGCGATGGCTTACCTCGAATGGTAGGCGGTGGCGAGCCTCAAATAGTAGACATGAGCCTTGGATAATAAACTTACCTTTAACAAGTAAGCAAAAATCCTTTGACTTATTAGGTAGGAATCAAGGAGAAACCCCCCAACTCGCTTTTACGAAGTAATGAGCAAATGCAAAGTGAAAGGAAAAGAAAAGAAAACCTTTAGAACTAGGGTGGTTTACTTGATATAGAGGCTTTCAAGCTCCCAAAGTTAGTCCCTTGGAGTGTGGAGAGGTCCTCTATATATAGGGGAAGATTAGAGGAGGAAAACACTGAAGTCTAATGTGGGGTTATGCAAAATAGGGAAATTCGTAGGAGTTAACGCACAAGGCTATACAAAGCCCAGAGGTCTCTATAATAGTGCCACACAGCTCTCTACAAAACTATAAAGGGCTTTACGATAGCTGCAGAGACTTGTATAACAACGGGCTAGTTTTAGCCCGTTTCACCCTTTCTTACTCATTTCTCGTTCATTTTTTCTAATTCCAATTGTTTTGTGTTCATTGTTCAGTCCTGGATATTGTTGAGAGTGATTTGATGGTTAAGGGATAGTTTTTATTTCTTAGAGCTTCATTTTCTGATTTTTTCCATTTTAGTGGTTTTTGGTAATTTTAGCTTTTGTAGGTTTATTCACTGAGCCTAGGTGCTTCTAAGATTTCAGCGCATACTGAAGGGTGTATAATTAAGGATTCACAATCATAGGCTCATATCATATTGATAGAAGCCCAAAAATAATAAAAACTAAATTAAAACAATGAAATTTAGACAAAATAAAAATTGAACAAATTTTGGATAGCTAGGATTTGCACTACTCTGCCATTTTTGGTTCCTCGTCCTTAGAACATGTATGAAACTTGAACTTCCATGTTTTGCCTTTTCCAACTCCTTTTTTGCAGTTCATCAATATTGAAACTTCCTTGAATACAATTAGATCCATATGCAAAGCTCGTGATCCAAATTTCTTTGATTGGTTTATGGGAAACTTCATGCAACCTTAATGATCCAACAAATAAGTATATTGGTTAGATTTCACTTAATTGTGAGCTATCTTAATAAAAAGAATAACCATAAAGAATCTTCTTGAAATCTATATCATGCATATGTTTGTAGACTTCCTATAAGGCATCTTGATTCTCATCAAATCATATTGTCTATATACAAGTTACCAAAACATTATACTTTTACATATTGTCAATCACAACTTGATCTTGAAATTAAGTTCCTATCATTTCTAAAAATAAATAATTCCAATTAAGTCCATTTCTTTTACATATCAAATTAGATATATGTAATTATAAAATATCTAAAATTGAGCTTATAATTCAATCCATACAATTTATAATGGCAATTTAAATCTAATTCTGCCTATACTACTATGACAGAAGGAGCATTTCACATTTATTAAAGTATATCTCAAAATGTATACATTCAAATGAAATTTCCTTTTACCAAGAATTACGATAGACACTAAGGAACATTTATTATGTTTTGATTTTAACTTAGTTCTCTCTTTAAGACCCTTAAATTGGAAGGCCTAAGTTAGTTCTTTCTTTAATTCAAATATAACATTTATTCTTATATTGGCATATCCTCTATTGAATTCCCCATTATGAATTTTATATGAACCTTTTTATTAATGCCTATTGATAAGCAGAAATACCCTTCTGATGTGGGGTAATATATCAGACCTTGTGCACTTGGTATAAGCCTGAGGGTAAGGTGAGAGTACCCAACCTCTATTATGGGGAAACGCCTAACCGTATGACTTGATTAATCTTACATAATGTAATGCATGTAGGTGAGCACTTTAATTTATATATGTGGGAATCATTCCGTTTCCAAGAGATTACTATTTCTGCTAAAGATATTGTTTCAATCTTAAATGAGAAATTGATCCATAATGATAATTTTGATTAACATCACTCCATTGCCATAATGAGCCCATCCTAATAATGATCCTTACACTCACTATATATTGTATTATTATGTACTCACTGAGGTTTGTCTCATTCCTTAGTTGTTTAAATTTTTCAAGTCATGTTGACGAGTCAGCAAGGTAAATTCCAAGCCTTGTCCTTCCGCTTGGAAGTTGCTCTGCTAATTTCTAGTGCATGAATTTGGGTTATATGATTATGAAGAACATTGTCTTAGAGCTCCATGGTTATTCAAAGGTTTAGTGTTAATGTGTTATGAGATTTATATGTACTATGAATCGTACTATAAATTATATTTGTGTTAGTGTAATAAGTAATGAACATATTTAAAATGAGATGAATATTATAATGATATTAATGAGCATTTAGTTATATGTAAAATGATAGAATGGTAGTTAGAAAGAAAAAGGTAATTGGGTTTCAATGTTGGGATAAGATCCAATATGGTAAATGGTAAAGAATTATAAGTTAAAACGGGTTCTATGGGTTTAGGTGAGTTTATGTCTCCCTATGCCTTAGAACCATCATGGCTTAATCAGTGGGTCATGATAAAGTTGGTATCAGAGTAAAGGTTTAAGTCTACTCTAGACTTTATAAATACTATAGATTATAGGTTAAACCATAGAGCATAGGAATTTCTTCTTGTCTTTTGAAGTCTATCATTAAAAGTGTGTTCAGGATTGCTGTTAGAGATTAAAAAAGTGCTTTTAGAATTTTTTTTATTTTATTGATTATTTTTATTATTTTTTATAAACTGCTTTTTCAAACCTATTTCTAAAAAAAGCATCAATTCACCTGCTTTTGTTTAAAAATAGTTTTAAAAAGAATTTTTTAGAAAAATATAATGTCACAGCTCGACTTAAAGAGCTATGACGATCCTAGGACACGGGAAGACATAAGGTCACCCACACCTGTAGAATCCTTAGCTTATGTAAAATTACTTATCAAATACCCATATCTTATTCAATTAAATAATAACTTATAAAATTTGTGGAATAGGCCCATAAACTTCTTACATCTTAAAAATAGTTCTTATAAACTAAAGTAAAAGGAAAACATTTGAAGATAACTCAACAAAATCAAAGTCCAAATAATCCCAAACTTAAAACCACAAAACATCTATTTTCGATCGATTCTCAAGTACTTTCCTTATTACCCCCGGAGCACTAAACCGAAGTTCACCAATACACATGAATAAAGAGAACTCTATTATCTTCTAGGCAAAGCAACCACTCAAGTGGAGGAACAGGCTTGAGTTAGTTACCTTGATTAATCTTGCCATTCTGAAATATATAAACATAGAAAAGGGTGAGTAGAAGACTCAGTGAGAGTAGATGCACACATAGGGTATGTAAGAAAATAAACATGGCTCAATAACATAGCTTGGTTGTAAAGATGAGGAATGAACAATAGGGTAGCAGAAATAACTTATAACTTATATTAACTTAGGAGTAGGGGCTATTACCTTCTCTACTCAACTTATAGCATAAGACTAATCAGGTCTTATGGCTAGCAATATTGGACCCCTACTAGCCAAGATCTGGATACTTTACCCTATCCATGGGCATACCTTGTGCACAAGTCCAATGTTCACCCCATATTGAGAAGGGGTGTTTCTGCAGGCTTGGAAAAGTAAACAATAACATATACATAGCAAGAGTTTAACTTATATTAGGACTCTTATGAAAGAGTCCTACTTAGCTTGAAAGACTTGGTTTAAGGTTCACAATGTCATTACATGTCATAATATAGCTTAATGTGAGTTTTGGGTTCAAACAATCAACTTAAGAAAGAGTCCTACTTAAGGCGAAACTCTTAAGCAAACATAGCTTATGAAATCATAGTCAATCAATGGATGTGGAATCATGAAGGAAATCATTCAATCTCAAAGAAAACATTTCATATTTACAAAGAAATAAGAGTGTGCGTTACAACTCACCTTAAACTCCTGTGCTCCTAGTTAATCAAACTAAGTGGACTGCAGGGCTTGAACCTCTTTAACCTCTACAGCATAAATCAAATAGTTCTTATTTAATTCATATAGTCAATAACTTATCATATTTATGCATTTTCTTACTTAACTTAAGTGGTTAACTTGAACTAGGACTCCTAGTCCCACTATGAATCTTTGATCAAACAAAATCAACCTTTAATATTTTTCCTTATTTTGACTTTTAATCTTGATCATTTAATGTTTTAATATTATTTTAATATTTTTAATAATATGTTTTAATTCATCTTAGGTCATGGTCAAACTTTTGACTTTGACTTCTTAAGGTCAACCCTATACTAAAGGTACACCCTAATGAAAGTCTTAATGTTTGACTTGTTCATACTAATTGACTTCATAAATTTTGAATTTATTTATTTAATTATATAATTATATCCTTAATTCGATGTTTATATTTAATTTATTTGGAAACTCAATTCTTAAGTCTAAAGTTCACCCCTTAAAAGATTTCAACTCGCCCATCATTCGGTTGCTTAAGTTCTTGTTATCAATTTCAAATTTTATTGCTTAATTATTTAATTAATTTATTTAATTACATAATTTTAATTAAAACTAAGCTTAATTAACTTAAATTGGAAATTTCCCAAATTTAATTTGTTCATAGATGTTTAAGAACATTTTTTAAAATTCCATTTTGGATTTATCAATAATTTGAACTCAGATTTTACTTCCAACAATTTCTATGTTCAATTGGTTCTAAACTCAACCAAAATCTACTAAAAAAATTACAGAATTTGGGAATTAAATTCCCTTTCTAGGCTGAATAGTTCCTGCATAAATTTTATTTTTTTTTTCAATTAATCATGTTCTTCACCATCAACCATACTTTTGTTTGCAATCAATTCCCTCTTTCATTCCTAGGCACAATTCTTTTCTTAATTCAATAAATACCCATCCTATTCTACCAATTAATTCAATCCAACACACATTGCCATGATTTATAAACATTCTTAATTTTTGTAAAAAAAATAAAATAAAATAAAAATTTAAATTAAGAAAAATAATCCTTCTCACCTTAATTCACAAGGATAATTTCACTCCCCTTCTACTAGCCTTAGCCAATCCTTCCAAGATTGAATAACAAAAATTTTAATTTAATTTTTTTACAGCAGATACAGAAATAATCAGTCCATGAGAATTAATAAGATTTAATGTAGAAGAATTTTACCTTGTAAAAATCTTGCTTCTATATTGTTGATTCTTGAATTGATTGAGAGAAAAGGAAGAAGAAGTTTGTTTTATTTTTTTTTCTTTGGTGAAAGAAAATGGCGTGAACAGCATTTGAAGAGGGAGGTGGCTGCTGGTCACTTTAAATTCTAGGGTTTTCTTTCTTTTTTTTTTTTTATTTTATTAATTTTAAAAAAATAAAATACCGATTTTTAGATTTCGGTGCAATTTTCTTATGCTTCTGTTGAGAATTTGAAAAAATGCTCAACTGGACTTTGGTTTCAAATATTCTTAACTTTCATTTGGTATATTTATTTACAAATTTGGTCAAATGACCAAAATAACCCTGATCAGTGGCAGCTGCCAGGGTTATTTTCGGTATTTTCGTGGTAACTTTTCCGTTTCTTATTCTTTTTCGTTCAAACGAAAAGCATTGCATTTTATATAATATTTGAGATTTATTTTTAGTATTTTCTTGATTTTTAACTCAAATACCCCTGGTCCACTGTCTTAGGGTCCAAAATGACCAAAATACCCCTATAGTCGAAATATCCCCTATTATTATCCTAACTTATTCCTTACATTATTAAACATCCTAAACATATTTTGAACATAAAATAAGTCACATTATACTATATTTAATGCACATTAGATCTTAAAATTTGATATCTTTAAGTAGGATGTTACATATAAAATTTTCTATTGAAAAGCATTTTTGTCAAAAGTAATGCCAAACGGGGCCTAAGTCAAGATTAGCGCTACGTCTAAAAGCTTAATTCTTTTAGTTTGACATATGGCATATGCATAATGACTATGGAAAAAGAAATAATAATGTGATATGACTAATATATGTGACTAAGCTATGTGCTATAGAAATGGGATGATAAGGATAAAACGTGTAGATGAGAAAATGATAGTATATGTTCGAAAGTGTATAAGTGAACATGTATATATGTCTTATTAGGAATAAATTTCCTATTATAATTAAGTGTCAATTAGTGACATGGTTTAATGCAATCGATATTTGAAAAATATTTACATAGTGTGAGTAATGATGAAGCTATACAAGATTCTTTGTACTTATGAATGTATATGCGCGATGACTATTAGCTAGATGTTATTAAGAGAAAATTTGAATGCAATTTATGAAAAGTTGATGTAATTTGAATAAAGACATGAATATGTTTGCCCTTGCACATGCTAGAAGATGTTCAATGCTCAAGATATGAGATATTCCAAGCCAAGTTGTATAATAATGGTAAGAGGGCCTTAGGATAGTGAACAAAAACTTTAAAGCATCTGAAATAGCTTCAAATAGTCAAATTTGGGCCCAAAAGTAGGTGGTTTAAGGTAGACGTAAATACAAATATAAATCTTTGAATGAGTTTTGATTTGATATATTATGGGCCTTGTAACTCATCCGCAGCTGAAAGTTATGGCCTTTCAAATTTGACATATGTGGGAAGATGGTGTTAGCTATATTAGAGTTAAGTCACAGTCCTGACTTCTTAATATGAACCCTTATTTTTGCACCCTCATCATCTAACTGCAGCCTTAGCACCTACTAAGTTTAATGCGCTATGCAGAACTATTACAGCAGTCTCATTAGCTGGTTAGCAGGCAAGGGTTCAGGGGCAGCGCCCTTAAAAGAAAAATTTTTAGCCTTCAATTACATTGCTACCAAACTTCCTAAACTCCATATGAACTATAACAACTCATTCTAGGAGTTTTCGCGACAAATTGCTTGAATTTAGAGTTGTTGTGACAAAATATGTGATTTTATAAAAATTCATGTGTGATGTGATTTATAAGTATATGGCATGTTAAATTAATTTTAATATGCCTAATATGAATTATTATTGTGAAATAAATGATTTATATGAAGTGCATTAGCATAAAATAATTTTTTGCATATTTTTAAATAAATGTTTTGAGGGAAATTTTAATGAAAATATAAGAAAAGTATTTTATTTTTAATTATCTATAATCAGTCCTAAATTAAATAAAAAGCCCAAATACCCAAAGGCCCACTACACTAAAACACTCCTAACCTAGCTCATTAAGGGCGATCTTGAAAATTGCCCAAAACCCTATATATATAATGAGAATTTTGGCCAGCCCTTGATTTCTTGTAGCCACCATTATGTTTTTCAGTATTTTGATGGAAAAATTCTCTCTAAATTATTCTCTCTACCGAAATTCACAAAATACTTTTAAACTTTGCGATTTCTTAACCGTATTCGTAAGTTTTTCTTTCCCTTCAATTTCTTATTTGATTTCTATGAAATAAATTATGAGAAAATTATTTTGAATTGGATATTTACTGATTTCTATAGATTTAAATCAGTTTGGGTGAATTTTTGATAGAGAAATTAATTTCTCTACCGAAAACACCAACCTTCCTATGCGATTTCTCCAAAGGCGAATCCTATAACTAAAAATTGAAATTTTCATGCATTAACTCAATAAAAAGCCGGGGGGGGGGGGGGGGGGGGGGGGTGTGGCGGTAGGGTAGGGGGTGATTTCTGCATCATTGAATTTTAAACTGATTTTTTATGTGTTTAGATGAAAAATATTGGATTAAATCATATTTTCGCATATTACTGTAATGACCGAAAAGTTTTAGAAAACAAGAAAATTTAAGGTTTTGGTCCTAGAACTTAAAAGCTAGAAAATTCTATGATTTTATATGTATATGGCTGCCAATCTATGTATGATGGAATTCTAAACTGATATTTATTTTGTTTGGATGAAAAATAATTATTTAAATAAGGTGTTTACATATTTGTGTAATGAACGGAACGCGCGAAAACCTAGAAAACTCAAGATTTTCACTCTAAAACCCTAAACTTAGAATTTTCATGCATAAGACATCTCAGTGGCTACCAATTTGTACATATTGATATTCATAACTAATATTTGTTATGATTGAATGAAAAACAATGATTTAAAACACTTATTTATATATTACCGTAATGACTGGAAGGTACCAAAAAAAAGAAAGGTTTATGGTTTTCACCCTAACACGTAAAGTTGAAAAATTTTCATGCATATGGATTTATATATGTGCTAATTCCTATATGTTTATGTTCTAAAATGATTTTTGTTTTGATTACATGAAAAATCTTAGTTTAAAACATGTTTTTGCATATTACTATAATAGACAAAAACAGCAAAAAGTAAGAAAATTCAGGTTTTTCTCTTGATAGTGCAATCAGCCATTATTGGATTTTTTATCCCAATGTCTATAATTTTTATGTAATGTATTTTAATGATTATTGAAATGTATGTATGAATGATAAATAGTTAAATTGCATGTTGGTTGAAGGAATGACTCTAAACAAGGCTAGAGGCATATTGGTATACTTAAGGTATCTTAACCTTATGTTGTGATTAAAATGTGAATGTGATTGGGTAATATGGAAATAGGTTTTATGATGAGTCAATAATGAATTTATGATCTTGAATCTATGAGGAGATTAATTGTATAAATTTGGCATAAGAGATGGGCATGACAGTTGAAAGACTATTAATAAGTTGACATGTATGGAAGTGTTAAGTGTACTAAGATGATTATTAAAGTGAATTGCTATTGAGATCATGACATTGTGCTTGACTTGAGAAAAGTATTGGTATGATTTATAATGTGTTTTCATGTGAGCCTAAGAAGGCTAAATGGGCAAGACTTTCAAAATCAACATGTTATGTGCAAGTGATGAGTGCACATCTATGTGCAACTCTAAGTGTATGCGAATGTTATACGTGCATGGCGTAGTTATGAGATAGGATAGCATGATGATTAAATATAGACTAAGTATTGAATTAAATATTATGTTAGAGTTTAAGGAGTTTTAGAGGTTCAAGGGCTACGAGTACTGGGAGCGAAGGAACCACAAGGTGAGTAAACATTGTGTTCATGCTATAAGTGTGAGTAAATATTATGTTCAAGTGACAAGTACAAGTTATCATGTTATGTGAACCTTTGATATCTTGAAACCCAAGTTCTTTCCTACTTTTAATTATGACTAAATGATTTCTTTATAGGCTTGGGTTGCCAAAGGACGTTTGGTCCAAAGCCATTTTTGATTACTTAATTATAATAAAGAACCTTTGTGATTATTGCCCTAACTTATATTCTTTCTGGAACTACACTGTTATTTATATTTTGTTTGATAAGTTAAACATCTATTATTATTGTGCTACATGTGATTGCATTTCTTTAATGCTATTTTATAAGTGATTACCATTAGCTTTAGCTGTTTGTGAGGCCTCGCCTGAGCACCAAGTCCGATCCGCTGAAGGGAATCGAAATGCTCATTTGGGAGAAACATCACGATTGGAACTTCCTGAGTTCAGAAAATTATATTTTGTAAATTGTTATTTGTAAAATGAGTCACCACTTTAATTTTGTTTATTTTAGTTGGGAAAATTAAAGGAAAAACCCAATTTGATTGACTCTAAAATTATACCACTTATCCCAAAGAAAAACACTAGTCCTCGAATGATCAAAGAGGGTTCAGAAACTAGGTTTTGGTTAAAACAATACAAAAAATTTAGTTTGGCTTAAATACAAAATAGCTTTTGTAAACAAAAAAAAAAGAAGTTTTTATGTATGTATGAACAGATATAATATGATATACGAAACAAATATTACTCGTGCAATGCATGACAAATATGAGATAATGATAATTATAAAATGCGAAAAGTAAAGGAAAACTACTTAAAACTATTACAAGTCAAAATGTCAAAATCAGGGGATCTTTCCTCTAGCCCTTATGGGTCTTATGGGTTTTAAGAAAAGCACACATTCCCCAAATATAATCTAAACAACTAAAATAAGAAAGAGAGTATTAAAATAATTATAATAAAAAGAATTAAAATTTTGACTTTTATTTAAGAAAGGTAATTTCAATCCTAAACTATGTGAAGAAGGTGATAGAGGGAAGAAGTTATTAATTTTAGTGGAGTTGAATGCCTTAAAGATGGTAAGCCTGCATATCCCTTTGAATGGGAATCAAACCCCACGCAGTTCTTCTTTCTTGCAAAGGAGGGGTTTTTAAGTTATTGCCTTTGTTATCATATTTTGATTTATTTTAAGGGCTTAGAGATTTGTTAATTAGGTTAGATTTTAATTAGCAAAAATTAGATCTTTTCATATTTAGACCTTAAAATTGAAAAGGAAAAAGGAAAAGGAAAGAACTTTTACCTTTGGCTTTTGACAGCGAGGACTTGGCACTGGATCTAAGTTCCACCTTAACTTAGGGATAGCACGAGCACTCCTTTTAGAGGAAGGACTCTTGAGTGGCGCGGACTCTTGTTGGGGACTTGGATCACACCTTTGCTTGAGTACCACAAATTTCTTTTAATAGAAATAACTTGAGTTTCACCTTTTTTTGATTAAGAGGCTTAGAGATAGGGTTTGAGGTGATTAGGAGGCTTATGAATAGGGTTTGAGGTGATTAGGAAGCTTAACGAATAAGGTTTGAGGTGATGGAAAAGGTTTTGGAATGGGGTTTTAGAGATTAGGTGGTTTAGAAAGAAGGTTTTGATGATTGGAAGGCTTAGTAATAAGGTTTAGAAAGCTTTAGGGGGACTATATAAGCATATAATTGTTTATAGAAGTTGTTAGGAGGTGTAAGATATTTATAGGGGGAGTTTGAGGGATTAGGTGAATTTTCGGTGTGGGAAGCAGGAAAAATGCGCTACAGTAACTCATTGGAGGCTATGGTAATTGCAGACACTACACCATAAATGGCCCATGGCAATACAAATTAAAAATGTTGCTACGCAGGTGTTGCCTTAGATAGGATTGATTTTAATTTAATGCAACATCATGTGTAAAGTGTTGCTTTAGATCTTGTAAATGTGAAAAATAAAAAACTAATGCAATACTTTATTAGAAATATTGCATTAGACTAAATCTAATACAACAGTTTGGTATAAATGTTGCATCATTCTAGCTAATGCAACACTTATAAATGTTGCAATTTAGTAAGAAGTATTTCAGCTGTTCATGGCTAGCTTTTAATATATTTTCACAATGACTAATAAGTAATCTCCTTTTCACCATACTAAAACATTGAAAATTCTATTTGTCTCTTTTTTTTGTCATTTACAAACATAAGAAAATGTAAAGATAAATATCAATACAATAATAATAATAATAATAATAATAATTATTATTATTATTATTATTATTATTATTATTATTATTATTATTATTATTATTATTATTATTATTATTATTAATAAAAGCCTTCACAATGTGTGTGTGTGTGTGTGTGTGTGTGTGTGTGTGTGTATATATATAACAAAACAAAATAATATCTATATTTTATCCTTTTTATCGGTGAACTCAAGAAATTAATTTTTTATCCTAATTTCTGTATTTTTTTCCTTATTTCTTTCCCTCTCTTCTATTTCTGTTTCCCTCAATTTTTAGACCTAGAATCTTTTAAAATCTCTCTCTTTCTCTCGCAGAATCACTCTCTCTCTCTTAGAATCACTGTATGCTTGCTCTTATTTTCTATTTCTCGCTCTCTCCCTCTCTTTCTCCAAATTAATTCTCTGAAAATCCCTGTCATTTCCTGTGAAGAATGCCGATCAATCCACCAATGCCAATCAATCCACTAATGCCGATCAATCCACCACTGTTCTAGGTTAGCAATCGGCGGCAATCACCCTCAAATGTTAATTAATCTGTCGATCTCACCAATAAGTTTTATCTACTTCTTTTTTTTTTTTTTTGGGATTAATTTGAAATGCATGTAATCAAATTTGGGTATAGACTTTCCCATTTTGATATGGATTGTGATGGGTATAGACTATACAAGTATTGCATTTGGAATTTCTAGCATTTTATAACCTGAGGTGCCGAACACTTCTTTTTTTTTTTTCTTTTCATTTTCCAACAACTTGTTAATTTTTTAACTTTACCTAAAGGTTTTTCAGGCTATGTGTTGGAAAATTAAAACTTCTGTGATCAAAATCAAATAACAGAGACATTGCCCCTTATGTCCTTAATCAAGTAAGAAATATGCTCAACGAAGTAGATTTTGTGCTTCCCTAGTTTGTTATTTCTTGACTTTTGTTAGTTTTTGACCTGTACTACATAGAGTGGTAGACTTTAGTGGCAAATCCATAAATTTTTATTGGGGTGCCAAAATACTCTACAATAGAAGAGACACAAAACTATAGATATATCTATATAAAATTATTTTCATATGAAAAAGTTATTTATTTTTCTTGTACCTAAGAGAAAGTGATGCGAGTTATTGTTTAAGAGAAAATTATGGTGGATTAGATCATAAAAAAAGCTACAAATTTAAAAGAAAAAATGAAACAAATTTAGATAACAGATTATGTTTTTGCTTAGCATGATCATAAGCAAGATCATTACCAGTTTTCTCAACTTCTAAAAATAATCTCATACAAGTGTTTTTAGTCATTTAGATTGTTAAATATCAAAATAAGATTTTAAATGAAACTAGAGAGTTGCAAATTAAAAGAGATTAAAGTTACAAATTAGCACTTTAGCATCTGGATAAAAACACTTATATATATGAGATTATTTTAAAAATTGAGAAATTTATTTGATAAAAAAACATTCAGACACCAAAATAGTAAATTTTAAAAAATTTAAACACATGTGGTGTAATTTTTTATATATTATTTTGTACTTATAGATGCCTTTTAATTTTCTTCAAAAATTAAAAAAATGTTATTGTGAGTGAAATTTGAATCTTATAGTTATAGGTGCTAGTATTACCTAAAACTTATTATTATAATAATAATAAACTAATATGAATTCAACAAACTAATTTAATAGCCCACCAAAGGTGTTTTAGATATGAAATGATAGGGATACATTTAGAAATTCAAGTTATAGGTATAGAAAATATGTAAAGGTGACGTTCGTCATCAAGGAAAAGAAAGTCTTCTATGTTACACTTATTATTAGTTATTATAAGCTTATAGCTTTGTCTATTTCTAGAAACAAACACCACTCACTATATATATAACTAATGCTTCTCTCTATTTTTCTCTCTCTATATATATCTCTTTCTTCCCTTGACTCGATTTTGATCAATTAGTGTAAGTTTCTCTGAGACAAATACAAAAAAGTCACAAATACAAACAAAAAGAGGAAAATTAAAGGATCCATCTTCAAATTAGAAATCTTTCACATGCATATAGTATAATCTTTAAATTTCTACTTCCATACCACATGCATGACATTACTTCCTAGAAACAATTTTACCACTTTCATTTAATTAATGATAATAATAAACTTAATTTCTTCCCTTATCCCTTTAAATAAATATGATTAATTACATAATAATAATATTATTATTACCAGGCATATACATAATGTCTTTGAAAGTATGTGGACTATTTTTCACATGATTAACACTTAGTTGGTTCAAGACATATAGATCTCTAGTAGGACCCACCAAAGAGATGTTCAAAAATATGTATATAAATAAATAGGATTATTTTATAATTTCTGGCTAACTTATATAGTGATCCATTATTCCCAGTGTATAATTTCAAATTCCTTAAACATTCATTGCCGATATCAACATGTTAATGATGTAGCTAATAATATACTTAATTGAGAGAGGGAATAGAGCACCTCACTAATAGTTATTTAGAAAGAAAATGGACAAAACCAATGTCTCCCTTAACCAAACAACTAGTCAAAGGGGGAAGCATGTAACATACCATGTGATTGCCAACTAATCCTTTCATTATTATAAATATTTTTAATAATAGTGCTAAATCATTCACCTCTGAATTGGTAAGATGGGTCTAATACCATTAATACAATATTCATGTACTAACTACCGCTAGGTTCAAGATCAAGAGGCTAGGACTCTCCCAATTAATTATCTAGCAGGCTTTTCCCATTTTGATCACTTGTCCATATTTATATTGATTAAAGAAGAAAAGGAAATATTATTCTTTTGATAAGCAAAAAAAAGAAATTAAAGAATCATGTATATTTGAAGTAGAAATTCAATTGTTGAATGTCTATTTTATAGAGTAAGACATCAGAAATTTAAATATCATCACTTTATTTTCATTTAAAAATTTCTAGTATGTTAAAAAAAAAAAAAAAGAGAATGGTACAGATTTCCCAAATCTATTTTTACAAAAAGCAACAAAATTTTATTTATTTATAACAGCTGCTACTATTTTTTAGGAATGCCAGTCTCAGATTTTCTAAATTTTAAGCTGACCTAGTTGAATTAGTTTTAATAATAAACATAAAGATAAAATTATAAGTCAAAAGATTGTTATATAAGGAAATTATAAACTTAAAGTGATCAAGAATGTGACCATGTGATACACATAAAACAATGTATATATTGTATGCTATCAGAATCATATCATAGGTGTTGGCAAATGCCCCTCAAACTTCAAGGAAATTTCTTTCAAGTTTGGCTTGTAGGTAGACTTTCATGGATTATTATAACCATATAAGCTACAAATAATATTAATATTTCCATGAATACAAGAAAAAAAATTTGTATGTTTGTTATATACTCCTGCTAACTGAAGCACAACACTAAGAAAGACTGACTGCTTATATGAGTGCCACTGACCATGCACCTCATTGGCACTAACTTGGTGCAAAATGGGTAACCAATTCAAGCTTATTCAATAAATTTAGCTTAACAAAGGGATCAAATCAAACTTAAAAAGTGTTTTCGATTAAAAGGTATATTTTAACATTAGAATTGATCAAATTAGATATATTAAATTTAAAGGTATATTTTAAATATGAAAAATAATAGAAAAAGTAATGATCATTGTCCAATGTAATTTAGGAAAAAATAAAATAACATATTCCAAAATTATATATTTGCTTCTTCAATTCTTCTTCTTCTCCCTGTTTAATTTGCTTTTTTAGTGATCAATTTTAGTTTGTGCATTTTTTGTTTGTAGTCTTCCTTGATTTTAATTGATATTTCTAGTTTTATTTGTAATTAGTTAATAGCAAAGTAAAAAAAAAAAAATGTCATACTGCCGAATTAGAAAGACAAAAATGCTTATAAGGTAGTATTTTTTTGCAGCCTTTTATTTTAAATTACCTTTAAAGTTAATAAAGTAATGGGTAATAAAGATAAAAGTTGGTTGGAATCTCCAAGGTTTAGTGATAGATATATTAATGGAGTGAAAGGTTTTATAAGAAATGTTTTTGCTAATTTTGCTATAGGAGACCAATATAGGTGTCCTTGCAAAAAATGTGAAAATCTCAATTGGCATGGTTGAGATTCTATCTACGAACATCTCATTTGCAATGGGTCTTCTCCAATGTTTGTTGAATGGATTTTTGATGTTTCATGTTATGGCAATTTGTGTGGGGATGTTAATAAGATAGATTGTGAAATGGGTACTAATTGTGATAATGACCTTAGTACAATGTTGCATGATTCTTTTCGAAATTTAGGCAATGGATTAGAAACAAATGAAGATGGAGTTAAGAAGGGACCAAATGTAGATGCAAGAAAATTTTATAAGCTTGTAGAGGAGGGAAAACAACCACTATATCCTGGTTGTGATAAATTTTCTAGGTTAAGCTTCACGATTAGGCTTTATCTTTTCAAGTGTATTCATGGAGTTAGTGAAGCTGCTTTTTCAAATCTTTTGGAGTTGATTAGAGAGGCTTTTCCTAATGCCAATGTGCCTAAATCTTTTAATGCTACCAAGAATGTAATTAAAGAGTTAGGTCTTGATTATGAAAAGATACATGCATGCCCTAATGATAGCATGTTATTTTGGGTTGAGAATAAAAATGCAAATGTCTGCAAAATTTATGGTGCTTCAAGGTGGAAAGTGGTGGAGAATGAAGGTGTTGGGGGTGATAATCAAATTCAAAAAAAATTTCCTAAAGTGGCAGCAAAAGTGATGAGATATTTCCCCCTAAAACCAAGGTTACAATGCATGTTCATGTGAAAAGATTTCTCTGAACTTACGATATGGCATGCAAAAGAGCAAAAAAAGGATAGAAAGTTAAGGCATCCGACGGATGGTGAGGCTTGGAAGGCAATGGATTCTAGGTATCCTCAATTTCCATATGAAATACGTAATGTTAGATTGGGTTTAGCTTCTGATGGGTTCAATCCTTTTCGGATAATAAGCATATCCCATAGCACTTGGCCAATTGTGTTAGTGAATTATAATCTACCCCCTTGCTTAAGCATGAAACAAGAAAATTTAATTCTCTCAACTCTAATCCCTGGCCCTACTTCTCCTGGGAATGATATTGATGTGTATACAAAACCTTTGATCACTGAGTTGAAAGAATTATAGGATGTAGGGTTAGAAACTTATGATGCCTTAACTGACCAAACTTTTGTACTACATGCAAGTGTAATTTGGACCATTAGTGATTTTTTGGCACTTGTAATGTTGTCAGGTTGGAGAATTAAAGGTAAATTGGCTTGTCCTGCATGCCATTATGAGACTTCCTCAATGTACTTAAAGCATAATAGGAAAATGTGTTATATGAACCATAGGAAGTTCCTTAATCCAAACCATGAGTGGAGGTGGGATAAAAGAATATTCAATGGTGATATTGAAATGAGAAAGTTTCCTACTGAATTGTCTGGGATGGATGTTGAAGAATTGTTACTTGGATATGAAAATGTGTTTGGGAAGCAAAAGATAAAGCAAAAGGCCGATTGTGATGTCCCTTGGAAAAAGAAGTCAATTTTTTTTGAGTTACCATATTGGAGGCATAATTTATCTCGCCATAACATTGATGCCATGCATATAGAGAAGAACATTTGTGAAAATGTATCAGGGACTTTATTGAATATTCCTAGTAAGACTAAAGATCACTTAAATGCTCATCTAGATTTGCAAGAAATGGGCATTAGAGAGGTATTGCATCCTACTTATTCTAGTGATGGCAAACACCTTCAAATTGGGCCTGCTGTCTTTGATATGACTAATGAAGAGAAGGAAATATTTTGTTCTGTGTTATGGAATGCCAAATTGCCATATGGTTTTGCATCTAATATCAGTCATCGTGTGCAAATGAGTGAGAGGAAAATTTCAAGATACAAGAGTCATGATGCTCATTTTATCCTCCAACATTTGCTACAATTTGCTGTGAAAAAAACATTGAAACCCGAGGTTGCATTACCTTTGATTATATTAGGATCATTCTTTAAGGGTTTGTGCAACAAAATTGTTGATTCGAATGATATGCTGAAGTTGCAACATGATATCGTGGAAGCACTTTGCCACCTTGAGATGGTATTTCCACCATCATTCTTTTACATAATGGTTCACTTACCAATTCACTTATGTAAGGAAGTTGAACTTGGTGGTCCGGTACACAATAGATGGATGTTTCCTATTGAGCGGTACTTGGGTAAATTGAAATCATACGTTCGCAATAAAAGTAAACCAGAAGGTTCCATAGCAAAAGCGTACCTAGCTGAAGAATGTTTGACATTTTGTTCTAGATATTTGGGTGATGGCATGAAGACTAAAGTCCATAATTCATCAATTGAATATGAACCAAATGGTTACCCTCTAGGGATGGGGAGAAATAAAAATGGCAAATCTATTCATATAGATGATGATACTTGGACCAAAGCTCACCAATATATTCTATTTAATTGTGGGAATGAAGAAGTAGAGAAGTTGATGGAGTAAGATGTTAATCCTAATTTCAATTTATATAATCAAATTATGTAAACATGAATTCTTTAATTGATCCTTTAGTAATATTGTCATTGATTTGTAGGGAACATCAACTATTAGTTGAGAATTGTGCAAAGTCAAAGATGTACAAAAGGCCACGAGCACATAGTGAAGAATTCCATAAGTGGTTAAAAGAAAAGGTTGGGAAGAAGGATAGAGTTTTGAGGGAATTATCATGTTTGGCAAAGGGACCAAATCGAGTAGCAAAGAGGTTCAGTGGATATGTAATAAATGGATATAGATTTCATACCAAGCAAAGAGATGAGAAATGTACTACCCAAAATAGTGGCATGTTTTTGAATGCGCTAACCATAAGCTTTGCAAGTTCAAAGGACCAAAACCCAAAAGTTAGGGATGTTAGTTACTATGGATCAACAGAAGAAATTATCGAAGTTGATTATTGGGCAACTTGTAATGTTGTTTTATTTAGATGTTGTTGGTACCAAGAAGAAAAGGATGATTATAGGCTTACTAGGGTTAATTTCAAAAGGTTATGTTATAGAAATGACCCTTTTATGATGGCTTCACAAGTACACCAAGTTTTTTACATTGAAGATCCTATTGAAAAGGGTTCACACTATGTTCTTAAGAAATTACCAAGGGAGTGGTTTGATATAGGAGATGGAAAGAACGTAATTGAAGAAGATATGAATGGGCTTGCTGTAAATGATGATGAAGTCGATTATAGTGCGGATATCGATGTTAGTGAGGATAGTTGGTATAGAGCTGATGTACCGAGTGAAAAAATCCTCACTGCATCAAATCTAGTGCAAGAAACAACTATTCCAACAACAAATGAATCTGATTCTAACATAGATGACACAAATTGGGATTAGATGGAATGCTACAACAATAAAATTGTAAAATTCTCTCTTGAATTTTTAAACTGATGTTTTGATTTTCTGTAATCCTCATTACTCTTCAAGTTTAATTATATTTGATTAATTACTTAGGAATATCACTTTATTACCGCAAATACTACAATAATATTTAAAGCTATTACTTGAAAATTTAGCAGATTTTTTATATTTCAAAAGTAAATTTATGGTTTTGAATGTGGTTGAAAATTTTTATGTTTTATTGCTTTCTGAAAGAGCTGGTCTTAGAATTTATTTTTTTTCTTATAAAAAAAATGTTTATATAAATTTAAAAATTTAATTTCCTATTTGATTTGTGGTTTTTTTTTTTTTTTTTTTTTTTTTTTGCAGTAAAAGGACTGATCCTTGAAGCTATTTTGACATTTTGAACAAGGGTTACAGATATATGACTTTTATTTCAGTGTAAGCTACTATCTTTATTTATATATTTAGTTATTTTTGGTGTTTTTGAACTATATTCTTTGTTGTTGCCACTTTTAAATTAGGATGTCAATACTTGATCTATAACCTGCAATTCAAAATACATCATAGTTGGAACTTTAAAAGTTTAAATATATGACACTTATTGTATAATATGTTATTTTTATTTTATTTTAGTTTTTTATTTTGGTAAAATATGTTATTTTTTACAATGTAGGATGGAAGATAAAGAGTTTTTGTTAAGATTCCACCATCAAGGAGGATTCCTAAAGACTCAATATTCAGGTGTAACTATAACTGACATCGAAGAATGTGTTAATATAGACATGATGTCTTATGCTACACTGATGCAATATGTTAAAAAGGATCTCAACTACACTGAAATTGGAGGTGTCTATGTTAGTAAAGGGAAGAAAGGTGGATGGAAACTTCTCACATGTGACAATGATGTAATTCAGTTTATGGATACCTTCAGAGATGGTGATGTGCTGGAATTTTATATTGACAACTTTATTGATGAAGGAGTGCAACCGATGATGCAAAATCAGCCGCATGTGGTCATAAGACCAAGAAGGATCATAACAAGAGGTATATTTCACAAGTCCCTTGCATTTTTATATCATATGGCTGCTAGTTTATTATACAGAAAACAACAGCCTTTCCTATCCATTTTCAATATCCTGCTGAAAAACCAAATAGAGGCCTAAAATTCGCAAAAAGCAAACCATACACAGTGACTGGTCAACATTAGAAAAAATCAAATTGTTAACATCATCTATCCTTCTCATATATATATATTCTTGGATATTATTTATTTTTATTGTAAATATTATATAAAAATACATTTAACAGCCACACACGAGGGTTTCTATCTAATAGCAGACCACTGTATTATTATTAGTCCAGTCAAATTCTGCATGCGCCTGCTTCAGCCATTAATCTATACATCAATAGAGGTAGCAATATTATCTCTTTTTAGGCTTAATTTCCTTTTATTAGTTGGAAAATTTTTTTTATATTAATTAATAAATTTTGTGTTCTTTTTTTATTATAAAAATGTGTGTTCGTATTATGTATCTGTTCACTTACATAGCTCTATATATTGAAACTTGTTGGCTGCTCAGTTAGGGTGAAAAATTACATTTTTCTTTTTTGTGTTAAAAATATAAAAATTGTTGCTATATATACAAATTGTTGGCTGCTCCGTTAGGGTGAAAAATTTGCAATGTGAATTAAAATGATTTAATAAAAGCCATAGATTTTTGGGTGATGCTCTCTCTCTCTCTCTCTCTCTCTCTCTCTCTCTCTCTTTCTCTTTTTATTTTTATTTTTTCATACTTCTTGTAGACTATAAATGGCTAGAAATTGTACGGATGTAAACACGTTAGAGTTGGTGTATGTTCTGTATAAAAACAAGTAAACCTTAGAGATTACACCAAGCAATTGTAGTAGGTGTAAGTAATCAAAACATTGAAAAGCTAATATCTACTACTAAATTAGATCATCTTTGTTTATTCCCTGTCTAACATCATTGCTTTTGTATTTGTTGCATACTCAACTTGATACAACATTTTATTAATCCAAAATCTAAAATATGCCAAAATCTAAAACATTCCTGCTATTTTTCTTATGGTTTATTTTCTGAGATTTTTTTTGGTTAATTGAGGAAAAGTCTGCATTGATTAAGGAAAAATTTGCATTATTTTCTTGCTTATATATATATATATATATATATATATATATATATATATATATATATATATATATATATATATATATATATATATATATATATATATATATATATATATATATATATATATATATATATATATATATATATATTCTTTATTCTAATAATTTTACTCTTATAAGCATCAAATCCACACTAAATCGCAAGTATGTGACTTTGCAAACTATTAAACAACAACATCAACAAAAACAAAAGGAAATTAAAGATAAATGTAGCATGGAAATGAAGAAAAAATTACTTCTTAAAGACACTATGCAGACAACACAAAAAGAAATGCATACAGTAGATGTGGAAGATAATGAAGAGGTTGGCGAATCTTCAGATGTTCCTCCTTCAAATAATGTTGAAATGGTAAGTCCATTTAGGTAAATTTTGATTGTTAATGCTCTATGTTTGGATTAGCTTGGCCTAAATTCTTGATGTTGTTAATTTACTTAATTCCTATTCAACATGTTCAACAGGATCTAATTTGCTATGAGAATGGTGTTAACCCAAATGTGAAGAGTTCATATGAACAGCTGCGATCTGAAAATATTGTAGCAAACAATGCACGCATGGTTGAACTTAGTCTACATCATATTTCAATAGGTAGGACATCTTCTAGTTCACAAAAGAAAGAGAAGGACAAGGTGGTGGAGGCAAGTAAAGATTACCAACTAGATCATGATAATCAAGAAGAGGAAACTCAATTAACCACCAAGGTATTACAAATTACAAAGATATGGAAACCAAATAAAAAATAGAAGTTAATTGTATATCTTCTAACTCTTGTTTGAAATTTGTATTTCAGCATACCAAAAATGATGGAAAGAATAAAGAAGTAGCTGGTCCAACAACACGATCGCGATCCAATCTTGTTGCACCTACTGCTAGAAAGGAAGCTGTAGTACCAAACCATGCACAAGTGAAATAATATTTTGCATCCTATAAATTAATTTATAATAGTTATGTATTAAAGTTTGAAATTCTAATGATAAATTTTTTGACTATGTATTTTGTAAACTCGTGTTTGCGAGGCTAACGTTGAAATAAGGAAAGAAGTTGTTGCACCATCTAATAGTAAGCAGCTTAGGCGGCCAAGAAATGAAGGCATTGGCTCAATGCATGCATTCTTAGCATTGTGGGAATGCCAACAAGCACCTCAAGTTGAAAGAGGGACAAATATTGTTGAACCATCTCTAACATTGGCTGAACCTGAGTTTGTTGAAGCTCCTATAGGTAGCATTATGAAATTTCTATTTTCAACTAAAATATGCCCTACTTAATATTTGGTGTATATGTGACAGACCTAAATACTAAAGGCAAAGAAAAAAAGTCTAGGGGAAAATCAGGAATGAGTTTTGTCCATACAAGGAGCTATGATGAAAGGAAGGTGATTATGCTAAATGAGAATTATCAACCTATAGCTGCTGATGATCAAACACTATCAGAATTCAGCAATTTCTTAGGGTCATTGACAAGGGAATATGTGCCACTCAATTGCATCAATTGGTATAAAGTCCCTGGCAAAGATGACTTATGGGATTATGTAAAGGCAAGCATATCTTACTCTTAGCCTATGAAACATAACTTTATCTTCCAAAATTATGTCATATATTGTAAAAATTTTATGCCTTTGTTTATTAACCTAAGACTTGTTCATTTCAGCATAAGTACTTAATACCTGAAGAAGGAAAGATTTGGGTGTTGCGCACAATTTGTGATGCATGGAGGGTGTATAAATCTCATGTCAAAAGTAATCATTATAAAAAATATGATACTGATGAGGAGAGGCTAAAACACATGCTTGATGAGATTCCATTGGAAGAATTCAAGGTGCTCATGAAATATTGGGGCAAAGAGAAAGTTAAGGTATATATTATATTTGTATTAAATTCCCTAAAATTGAATAAAAAAACAATTGATACATTTTGCCTTGGTGTTCCATTTAAATTTTCAGTCAATGGCTGAAAAAAAAATTCAACAAAGTGCAAGAACTTTAAGGAAACACACACAGCTATACCATAAAGTTTTGCACAAATCTGCAAGAAATTGGTATGTTTTAAGTGTATGAAATTGTGTTTTGTAAATTATGTCTCTTTATAATTTTAATAAATATGTTTAATGATTTTTTTTTTCTATGTAAGCAACTTGCTAAACCAAACCAAGAACCACCGACTAAGGCGAAAATGTTTCTTGCCACCCGCAAGCGAAAAGAGGGGCGTACATATAGTTCAATGGATGAAGTACTCAAATTTAAGATTGTAAGTACCTTATTTATTACAAATAAGTTTGGAGCATAGTTAATTACTTACTATCATAAATGTACACATGTAAATAACTCTCATATATTTATAGTCAAGGATAGAAGAACTTGGCTCATCAGGCCCAGATAACAACGAGGCTGTAGAGCAATTTATTGGAGGACAGGCATCTCATGGACCAAATTTCCTTGTTGGTCGGCATGGGATATCAAGGAAACATAAGAAAAAATTGACTCCTAAAATTCCCAATGACTTTGTAGATGAGTTGATATCTAAAATAAGGAGCCAACTAGCTGAAGAAATGAAATTGAAGATGCGTGATTACTTAACTATTGTTGCTAACAAATTGGGAGAAGACAACCCTAACTTAAACGTCAATGTTGAGGAACTTGTAGCAGTTATCCCTCTTGAAGCTGCTAGTCCCCTTCCTAGTGATGCTCAATCTACTCGCCATAATGAAGCTGATACTTCTAAGGAAAAAAGTTGAAGTTCACCAATCACTTTTCAAGGTTAGTCTTATTGAATTTTATATTTGTTAAAGTCTTAGAATTTGCTAATAATGGTCAGCCCAATATTATTACATGTTCTTGATTGTCTTGAAAAATCTGAAGTAGACAAGGAAATAATGTTCATTCATGGTTAATTGAAGAGCATTTGAAGTGGAGGTGTTTAATCACATTCCAAGCATAATTGTGGTGTTTGTTTGCTCTCTCTACTGCTATATAATTGCAAACATTGCTGTCTTTGAAAGTTGTATTTTCATGAAAAAAATTGGTATAAGTAGTACCTAAACAAGCAAAGTTGTTAACTTAATATGACAAAAAATAGTTAGCTGCAAGCCTAGGGTAATGTTAGTTAGAAAAGAACCCAAATTGTGTAGATAAAATTAATTGTTTAGTTCTAATTTGCTTTAAGGTAAACCTGAAGTTTCTTGAAAATTACAATGGTGACAATTATAAACTTGTAAAATCTTTGTGGCTATCAACTACAAAGAGCAAAATTCTCCCTAGGAAGTATAAATTGTGCATAAATCATTGGATTCATATCTATATTTAGTATCTTTGAGCAAAACACATGCCATTTCATGATCTATGATCTATCTTTGGTTGTAAACTTTTTTATTGGTGATGTGTGTGTTCAATGCAATTTATCAACTTACAATTTTTTTTTTTTTTTTTTTTTTTTTGCTTATACCAAAGTGAGCACAACAATCAAAATATTATAAATTTGAGCTTTTTATAATTTTAGTTTGCCTTCATCATGATATCATAGTTTTTATGTTGTAAGAATTTGCAAGACATGTTTTTCATGATTTTTTTATCAATCTAAAGTCATAAATTTTTTTTTTTCAGGTTCATGGCATTTGTGATGAGTAAGTACTCAAATGAAGTTGTGAAAGGGGTTATCCCAAGTAGTGGTCTTTATTTGAATTTTGCTAGTGGATGTAGTCCTTAATTTTGTTATTCTCTAGTTATGTATTTGAATGGTTATGATATACACGAATATTATGAAACCTTAAATATTATGATACTTTTGAATGATTATAATAGTGTTTGTATTTTTCTATTTTCATCTAATTTAATCGAATGATTATACTTTAATCTATTAATTGTAAAAAGTGTTTCAATTGTTTAAAACTAATGTTGCATTTATTTCAGTGAAAATATTGCTTTACACTGAAAAAAAATGTTGCACATGTGTCTTACAAAAGTGTTGCAATTATGCTAAATAGATGTTGCAATTATGCTAAACAAGTACTGCATTTTTAAATAGAAAAGGTGTTGCAATTATGCTAAAAGGTGTTGCAAAATGTTGCATTTGATAATTATAAAAAAATATTGCATTTGGACTAAAGAGTGTTGCTAAAGGTTTGCTTCAAAAAATGTTGCAATTGCTCTTAAAAGTGTTGCTTTATCTTTTTTTGGCTGAAACTGTTGCACTAGCTCAAGAGATTGTAACACTTTTTTTAGTGTTACAATAGATACAAAAAGTGTTGCCATAGCTAAAATAGCAACAGCCGTAAATGCAACACCTGAAAAGTATTGCCTTATACCTAAAGCAACATATCTAGAGATTAATGCAACATTTTTTTGGTGTTGTTGTAGGCCATTTATGGTATAGTGAGAGATTTTGCGGCAACTGCAGAGCCTCTGTAGTAGCCAAATTGGCTACTGCAAGGATGCCTGCGGCAACTGCAGTGGTGGCTATGGTTACCACAGCTAGCCTACGGGCTATTGCACCTCATTTTTCAGCCCATTTTTATCCGTTCTTGATCCAATTTGGGTCCAGTTTGATTCTATGAGATCATGATGGAGTGCTAGTTGTTTGAAGTGAAAGATTTAGAAAATTTATTTTTCAATGGGGAGCTACCCCATTGACTCTTGCCCGCTAATTAGCTAATGACACCGCCGTATGCATAGCACACTAATCTTAGCAAGTGTCAAGCTAGGGTCAGATCCTAAAGGTGCAAATTTGAGGGTTCACACTATGGTTTCATAACCCTTTATATGCAGAAATCCTCGTACTGATATAAGTAATCATCAGCTATTTGATCCTCGTACTTATGCTAGTAATCATCAGCTATGTGATCCTCATATTGATGCAAGTAATCATCGGCTATGTGATCCTCATACCGATGCGAGTAATCATTGACTATGTGTTCGAGTGATTATGGCAATAGCCTTCACTCTATATATTCAAGTGATTATGGTAATAGCCTTCACTCTATCTATTCGAGTGATTATGGTAGCAGCCTTCACTCTATGTGTTATGTGTTATAAGTGTGATTTCTATGAACCTTTCTAAATTGCAAACTATGAATCATGAACTATAAGTTATGAGCTATGAGCCCTTTCTAAGGGATATGTGTTATTGTATAAGCCCTATTATTTACTCATTCACATCATCCATCTCACCCCTTCTTCCTTATGTGGTTCCAGGTGAGCATTATAAGGAGGCAAGGTGATCGCTCAAGCTACCTACTCCATTTGGGAAATTTCCTTGTCAAAGTTATAATAATACCATACTATGATGAGTTCTTAGATGCTTCAGGAGATATTATGGGAACATTATTTTATAATATCATGTTGGTGACTTTATTTGGAGTCTTATTATTATTTTCTTATGGAATGTATTAAAGTATATTTTTAGCTTCTGCAACTTAAGGTTTTTCATTTATAAAAGGTTTTATTAAGTTAATGGATGAGGTTCAGTACGATTCTAGGCAGTATGTGTATATGTATAAGTGGGTTCTATGAGCATGGGTGACCTTATGTCTCCCTATGTTCTAGGACCATCATGTCTTTAAATTTAGGATGTGACACCAATCAATCTCTAAAAGAAAAAAGAAAAAAAAAAAAAAAAAGCAAAGCCACCATGTCAACTGCCTCGCGGCAGCCCTGTGGCACCGCACCATGTCTGTGTGGTGCCGCAGGTCTAATGTGCAGCCTGCTGCACTACTCAGGTGCGACACCACACATGCACTAGTGTGGCAATGCACACCTCTAGTGTGGTGCTGCATAGGCACTGGTGTCATGCCACACCCCTTTGGTGCGGCACCGCACTGCACCCCTCTGGTGCGGGTGGATCCCTTTCTTGTATAGAAAATGACCCTTTTACCCCTCTAACCCAATTCTCAGCCCTTTCCAACCCTACCCCTCATTGTCTTTTCATTTTTTCACTACCTAAAATACCTTTAACCCTATTTGCCTATAAATAGGCCCCCCATTTCCTCATTTCAAACCACCCTCTTGAATTTGAGTAGATTGCTATCCTTAAATTCCTCTCTTCTTCTCCCTCCAATCACTCTCTGATTAATTAATTAATTACCTCACCCTAATCAAGTTAATTAATCTTTTTAATTAACTAAAGCTCTTTTTTTAATTAATTAATTAATTAATCGCTCTTTTTTCAAAAATCAAATTAATCCTTTTTCTTAATCCATCCTTTATCCAAATTAATTAATTAATCATTTTAGTTAATTAATCTATCAATCCATCCTTTTCATCATATTAATTAGTTAATTAATCATTTTAATTAATTAATTAATCTTCCAATCCATCCAATCACCTAGTCCCAATAAAACGGAACTTCGATCGAGTAAAACCCTTCGCCTACCAAAAGCAAAGCTATCAGCCTTTTTCCCTCACTCTCAAAACACTCAAACCAAAATCAATCTGATCAACTCCTAAACCCCTCTAGTTAATCGTGGAATGAACTACATGGGTTTTGATCCCCATTCAATGGGGTACGTAGGCACATTTGGAATCAAAATACAAACCTCAAATCCAAATCCCAATCAATCTCCTTTCCCCTTTTTAATTAATGTAATTTGTGAATATTTACTTTAATTATTTTACTAATCCCCCATACACCATGCATTCATGTTATGCCATATTCATGCATTTTCTTTAATGTAATCTTATAAATGTCATTCATGCAATCAATTTTTCTAAAGTCAAATTAAACGTAAAATCCAAATTTAGATTATTTAAAACCAAAAACCTAGTCCCTAAACTCAACCTAGTTTGAGACTAGTGATTTTATCCTTAAGTAATTAATTAAAAATTAATGAATTGGAGTTAATTGGGTTTTTCCATAATTTTCCCATTAAAAAAATAAATTAGGATGGTGACTCCCAAAATCATTTTCAAAATCAACCAATCCAAACCTTATGGTTCCATCATAAGTCTAAACCTAAATGAGCATTCTGATTCCCTTTAGCGGACCAGGCCAGTGCTTGGGCGAGGCCTCACACTTAATAATGGTGGTGATTCTCTATCGTGCCCTAAGTCAAGATCACAAAAATACACTATGTCTTGAGGTCTAATTCACTGTTTTGTTCCTTAAGTTAGTCACGGTCATGACCAATTAGATTTTGGTCGCAAAATAGGTCGTGGTCGTGAAAATAACGTAGCACTCGCAATTCAAAGACTCATTTCATTACTTAAGGAATTTTGAATCTTTTGAAATTATGATCTCTTAATGAATTATATTTATGGAATAAACACCTAGTGAGCATGTTAACTTATTCTAAGTTGATTTGCCAAGATTAGAAAGAGAAGTTGACTAAGTTCGATCTAACTTAGATCAATGATTGATATGTATAATGTTATGCTATAAGAAATACTTACATGTGACAATGGCTAATATGTGAAATATACGGAATTGTTAAATGATATTTGTGATTGATGTCATAAGAAGAGAAATGATGGTTAATAATAATCAATATGACAATGAAATAAATCAATTACACCTATATATATATATATATATATATATATATATATATATATATATATATATATATATATATATATATATATATATATATATATATATATATATATATATAATAGGGTCTAAATTAAATGTATGATATTAAGTAAATTGTGGTTTAGATGCTACCTTGTAGACTAGAACAATAAGAAAGGCAAGGATTTCTTTGTCATCTATGTAAAATATCAAGTATAGTCAAAGGAAGAATATTAATCTAGTGTGATCTAAAAGAAGATCACTTCGTATTCAAAGAAGGAAGTGATTAATCATGTAAATGTTAATGTGACCTTTAAGAAAAGCGATCATGTATGTGCAATTGGAAAGTTCTTAAACCCACTAAGGAAATAAAGTTGTGAGGTTAGTAAAGGACCATAGTGGAATGTGATTTGATGTTGGCTCATTCCAAAAGACAGGTATATGAAATTGACAATTATAAGAACGTATATATGATTAAGGAATAGTCTTTAAAAAGAAAGTAAGAAGTTAAGGATGGTTTGACTTTAAAAGGATTAGTGTAAGCTAAGAAAGAATTGGTGTAAAAATATGGATTGATTTGGATAAAATACCTTATATCAAGAACAAGTTCACAATAGGATGAATACCTATAAAATAAGATAGGTATGAAATTGAAGAATTATATGGTAGTAGGAAAAACAATTTGAATTTGGTCAAATAAAGTAAGTGTGATGTGGAAAGATAAAACAGTGAATGCTAAGGCAAAGAATATATGAGGAAATACCATATATAATGAAGTATAGAATTAAAAGAATTAAAGGAGCAAAAGTTATAACATAAAAGGAGTTTATGGAGCTGACTTATTAGACAAACCTCATTCAAGAGAAATATGTTATGATCAAACTGAATTGATGATAAGATAGAGTTGAGTATGTTAAAGTAGATGCCATAAGAAATGGTAAACTTTGAAAGTAACTAAATGAAGTAAGTATGAAATGGGTTAAGTTTAAGCTGAAAAACATAAGAAATCATGGGGTAAAGAAAATTATAAGGGTTAAAGAGAATGTAAGATAAGGAATGAAATAATTTGGATAAAGGAACTTTATTGATAAGGATAAGATTATCAAAAGTTAAGTAGAGAAAAGTTATAGAGACAAGTGAATGATAGAAAAGTTTAGTTCAAATAGGATGAACACTTGAATATGGAAAGAAAAATTAGCCAATAAAGTGTTGCAATTAGGACTACTCCTAATGGATTGTTTATTTGATGTAACATAATTGATTGGTTACAATGATTTTTTTAATGTTAAGTAAGAATAAAGAGTGTAAATTTTTATGAGTGATACATAATTTAAAGAATGTAAAAGATATATAAGTATGGGAGAATAGTATTGATGGAATTTTATTAAAATTAGTGCATGTCTCAAATGAATTAAACCTAGAGAAAAAGAGAATGTGAAATTGTTAAGAAAAGAGTGAATTGATATGAAGTGTATAAAGAGATATGTAATATGACACGTGTAATTCTTGAAAAGAATATGACTTATAGAAATATGAATGTTATATTTAAAGCTATAATTATCATCCTTGTGAAGAACACTATGAAATAGGAACATCTCGCTATAGTGAGAGCATAACTTGAAATGTTAATTCAAATGTTAAACTCTACTATAACAAATAAATGGTATCTACTCAATTGAGACAAGACCTCTACATGTGAAAGAAAATAAGATCTACCATTAGATATGAAAGTTAGGAAATGAGAATAACCCACTAGATAAAAAGATAACATGATGAATCAAGATGGTTAAGGAAATAGACATCGTGGCAATGTAAATGCCCAAAAAAGTGAAGGAGCACACTCAACTCTTATACTTACTGACATATTGAAGTAAATTAAACAAATGAGAACTACTTGATAAGGAACTTAATATCTAAGGAAATTACTGATGAAACATAGCTCTTTATTTAAAGGTTTACAAAGGCAATGACATAGTTTTGTCATGGATGCCTTCATAGATATCCTTTAATGCCACTTGACTAGTGACAAAGTTAATGGTACTAGTTTCCTAAGGATCATTCTTAAAAATAAAGAGGATAAATTCATGTAAAGAAGGATGTACTCAAATGCACAAGATGAAAAGTAGTTTAAGGTAACCATAGTTCAAATAAAAACTTGAAATAATATAGTAAGAAGAAAAAGAATTAGTTAAAATAAGAATGTGGATATGAGAAAAGGAAAGCTAAAATAAGCCTAATAATAGAGATGCCTAAAATTATCGAAAGATGAAGTATGAAAGGAGGATAAGGGATATCATCTAAGTATTAAAATTTTTTATGGATAGTAAATGGGCCGCATATTTGAATAATAGAAATAAAGATTCAAATAACCCTGATAGAAAAGATTGAGGATCAAATAAGGGAAGCAAGTAAAAGAGAAGGAAATGCATAAATATAAATGTCAATAAGAATTAAAATTAAAGTACATAAGATGTACATTGATTAAGTTTGATTGGATGTATTATAAGAAGAACTTGAAATTTTTAAAAGCATATACATGCCTTATTGAGCTCAATAGGATGACCTTTGTTAAGGAATAAATGAATCTTCTTTAGGAAGTGAAAGGGGAAAATCAAAGTATAGGATACAAGGAACTAGAGGGGAGTTGGATTAGAATAATACTGTAAATACATGAGATTTATTGTGATAAATTTATCAAGTAAATTAAAATGAGAAAGAGTACGCTACAAGATGGTTACTTGATAGTAGATTTCTTGTCGCCTTAATATAATCGATATGTGTGAACTCTTAATTTTACACCTCATCATAGAAATGTAAACTAAGTATTGTCGTTTACCTTATAAGTCAAACATATCTGTTTTGAAAATTTGAGGATGAATTTTCTAAAGGGGGTAGAATGTAATACCCAAGGTTTCCCTAACCTATTAAAGTCAATAATGGTGACACTATAATGTTCATGTACTGTACCATTCAAGGCCTTTCTAGCATATTAAGAATCATAAGAATACCATAAGAAGTAATTTTAATGAATAATGTGACAATGAGTAAATAATGTAATCAATTTTAATAAGCACTTTTATGATAAAATGAAAGTCAAATCGAGTTTGACTTAATGTGACTACGTTAATTATTTATTTGAAATATAAAATCTAAAGTGCTAGTGAATGGGTATTAGCATCTCCTAGTATTAGCATCTCCTAAGTCATTGGGAGATAATAATAGTGACATGAGAAGTTGATTTCAATCAAAGTTACAATGGGACAATAGAAGCCAAACTTAGTTTGACCTAGTGAGTCTACACGATTTACATACTTGAACAATGCTATTAAAGGGCTAGAAAATGTGCACTATAGATAGAATAAGATTTATCTAGGAATGTCTAGAGTGTGTAGTGATATTAGAAGATAAAAATATGAATACAAAAGTAAAAGAAAAGAAATGGAAAATCCATTAAGTTACTAATTTTGAAATGTGCATATATGGGCTTGTTAATGGGCTTTTGAACACCAAAGGCTCAAGCCCACTTGAATGGCCAACCCATTGGGCCCATAGTTGATGAACATCAATTCTCTAATGTCAGAGATACTTAGCTAAGATAAAATTCGATGTTGGAAGAGCTAGCCATAAAAATTGACTAAGTAGCCACCATTTTTTTACTAAGTCAATTCTTTAGTTAAATTAAAATCCTCACTTTTCCTACATCAAATCTACATTCATTTTTACTCAATATAGACCATTATTACATATGATGATTGATAAGAATCCATATACCTTCCAAGAAGATCATAAATACACGCATGATAAAGTTTTAAGAAGGTTCTTCAAGGTTGTCATTTCTATCAAGATAGACTACAAAGACATGCAATCCAACCATTGTACATGATTGGTAAATCATCCAAGAAGAATATGAGATTGTATGAAGTTTCCTATAAATCAATCAAGGATATTTGGATCATGAGCTTTGCATATGGATCTAATTGTATTCAAGGAAGCTTCAAGGGCTTAATCAATCTATTCAAGCCCAATGTCAAGACGAAGAGGCCAAATTACATTCAAATTTGCTTGGGCCTAATCTATTCAAGTGTTTACAAGGCTGCCATTCTTCATTCAAATTGGACCCTTCATATTTGGGCTTTTCAAATTTAATATATCATGTTTTATTTAGTGTTTGGGCTGCCTATGTTATGTATATAGCCCAAGAGTTGTTTAAACTACTTTATTTTCCTGTTTTAATTAGTTTTGGGCCTATTTTATGTTAGGTCGAAGGCCCATCCGAATTTTATAGTTTAATTAATTAGATTTCAGTTTCTAGTTAGGAAATAGCTTCTCTTGTATAGGAAGGATTCCTAACTTGTTTTAGAAATTCAGGAATTAGTTTCTAATTAAGAATCTTCAATCCTTATATTGGAAGATTTCCTAATCCTTAGCTAATTCTAATTTAGGGTTGAGCTTCTATATAAACTCAACTATTCATGTAAAATTAAATTCAAATTTCTTAAGAGTGTGATCTCTTGGTTTTGATTCTTGCTTGAATCAAGTTCATACAATCAAAGCTAATTACTTTGGGTGTATTTATTAAAAGGTTCTCTTCCACGAGTTTGGTATTGTGTCGCAGAGATCATCATCTAAAGGTGATCACATTCCAAGATGCTCTATCACAGGTTGGATTTGGGTCGCGGACTTGGGGAAAACCTGATTTAGCTTTCCAAGGAGTTACTTCCAAGCATAAAATAATTGGATCTCAAGTTTAATATATTTAGGGTTCGTTTTAGTTTGGTATCAGAGCTTAGGCTTTAAATCTGGTTATATCTTCCCATTTCATTTGTGTTTGCTAATTTTATTTGTATTTCTTGTTTTCGTTTGTTTTTGTGTTCATTAAATTCCTTTGTTTTCATCTTGTTAACTTTGTTTGTTCATGTTTCAGGTTAAAAAAAAAAAATCATTTTACCTTTTTTTATTCTTGTCTTATTTCCATTTGTCTCTTTATTTCCTATCCTATTTGTATTTCTATTCCTTGTTTTGTTGGAAGGTCAAAACCATACTTACTTAGGGAACTAATTTGAATTCAAGAAGAAAGAAGGGAGGACTCACCCAAGCTTAAAGACTTTAAATTTGGTTTGGCTTCTTGTATTTAATCTTCAATTTGTTTGTTAATTTTCCTTGCAATTCGCTACAGTAATTTAAAAAAACAGAAAAGAAAGAAATCGGTCAAAAAAAGAGAAAAAGAAAAAGAAAAGCAAAAAAAATAATTAAAAAAAAAGGAAAATTCATCCAAAAAGAAAAGAAGAAGCAAAAAGTGTTGAAATCTGACTTTTTGGTGTATTTATAGAAGTTATTTAGTTCCTAAAGTGAAGAGGACAAGAAAAGAAGCTGATTTTCAAGATTATACAAGGAGAATCAAAGATTTCAGCATTCTACAAGGAGTTTGACCAAGTCTAAGCATCCTTCCAAAACAAGCTAGGATTGGTTTCCTACTCCTTTCCAAATTTTGGTTTGACTTTTCTAATCCTATTTTCATTCTAATTTCTTGCTTATTTCAATCCTTGTTCATGTCTCATTAGGTTTCCTAATCCCATCAAGATTCCTATATTGTTTTCCTAGTTTTATTAGGATTTTAACTTTTATTTTCCAATTTCAATTAGGATTTCTATTTCTATTTTTTTGAGTCCAAATTCTAATTTTGTTTTCCTAGTTTGATTAGGATTCTTGTTTTCCTAGTATTATTAGGATTTCTTATTTCTTGTTTCTTGTTTCATTTTGAGTCTTTGGATTTTATTCGCATTGTAACTTAGTAAAAATTGTGTTAATTCAATTTTTGCAACTAATCTTAACAAGAGATTTGAGTGGAAAAGGGCTAGGTGTGAGCTCATAAAGATAAAGTCATAACAAATTGAGCAAAAACACAAGTGATTGAGTGGCGATACTTGAGTGAAACACGTGAGGGAGTGAAGTGAGGTATTATTTTACTTTACTAACATTCTTTTCAGGTTTTTTTTTACAATGGAAGTTGATCAAGAATTTTGAAAAGAATTAATGGCTATTAGGCAAGACGTAGGTATATGGATATTGAAGGATGAAGAATGGAACGATGTTTTTCATATAAGATGTCACATCCAAGATAGAATATGCCGTATGATCATTGATAGATTGAGTGTTGTCAATTTTGCAAGCCTTGAGCTAGTTGAGAAACTAAATTTGCCTACTAGAAAGCACCCAAGGCCACACTCATTGAATTTGTTGAATAAATATGTCAAGATTAAAGAGTAAGCTTTAGTTTCATTCTCTCTAGGAAGGTATAAAAGTGAAGATTGGTGTGATGTTATACCAATAAATGTGACATATGTTTTGATTGGAAAGCTATGGATACATTTTAGTCAAGCAAGACACATCAAATCTAATAACCACTATAAAGTTCCACTAAAACATGGTGAGCATACTACACTTGCTCATCTTTCTCAAGAAGAATTGTATGAAGATCGAGTGAAGATACAAAGAAAAAGAGAGGAAGAACTTCAAAGACAAAATGGTGTTGTTGAGCTTGTAGTTACAGAATTGAGTGTATCAAAAAGGGAGAACAAAGGTGATGAGAGTTTCAAAAAGGAAAAAAGCAATGTGCAAAATCAAGCTGTGGAAGTTACTCATGAAAATGACTTAAAACCTTCAGAGCTTACAAACGAAGAGTCCTTATTAAAGGTTGAAGAAGTTATTAAACATGAAGAAATTCCAATCTATGATCCTCCTCAAGTAGTTGTTGAAAATAAAACTGAGTTTGCTGTAAATAATGAAATAAAAGACAAATAGTGCTATAAAGAAAGAGAGTGAAAAGAAAAAGAATGAGTGTGAAAAGAAAGAATTAGTAAGTGAGGAAGAAAATGAATTTTCAAATGAGAGAAAAGAAATAATAGAAAGTTCAAATAAAAATATTAAGAGTGAAGAGAGAAAACAAGTGAGCATAGTTAAAAAACAAAGTATTAAGGATGTTTTATTTTCTAACACTAACAAACTTGAATTTTTTTTTTTTGTTTAGTTTTGTTTCTCTTTTTCAAGATTTTAAAGAAGGATTTTCGTGGAAGAAAAGAGGTGATAAAAGTAATGCATTTCTTACCAAGCGCTCATGTCAAGATTTGAGGACGAATCATCCTATGGAGGGAGGGAATAATGAGAATCCATATACCTTGCAAGAAGCTCACAAATACATGCATGATAAAGATTTCAAGAAGGTTCTTCAAGGTTGTCATTTCTATCAAGATAGCCTACAAAGACATGCAATCAAACCATTGTACATGATTGGTGAATCATCCAAGAAGAATATGAGATTGTATGAAGTTTGCTATAAATCAATCAAGGATATTTGGATCATGAGCTTTGCATATGGATCCAATTGTATTCAAGGAAGCTTCAAGGGCTTAATCTATCTATTCAAGCACAATGTCAAGATGAAAAGGCCAAATTACATTCAAATTTGCTTGGGCCTAATCTATTCAAGTGTTTACAAGGTTGCTATTCTTCATTCAAATTGGACCATTCATATTTGGGCTTTTCAAATTCAATTTATCATGTTTTATTTAGTGTTTGGGCTGCCTATGTTATGTATATAGCCCAAGAGTTGTTTAAACTACTTTATTTTCATGTTTTAATTAGTTTTGGGCCTATTTTATGTTAGGTCGAAGGCCCATCTGAATTTTATAGTTTAATTAATTATATTTCAGTTTCTAGTTAGAAAATAGCTTCTCTTGTATAGGAAGGATTCCTAACTTGTTTTAGAAATTCAGGAATTAGTTTCTAATTAGGAATCTTCAATCTTTATATTGGAAGATTTCCTAATCCTTAGCTAATTCTAATTTAGGGTTGAGTCTCTATATAAGCTCAACCATTCATGTAAAATTAAATTATGTTATGATCAATAAAAATTCAGTTTTCTTAAGAGTGTGATCTCTTGGTTTTGATTCTTACTTAAATCAAGTTCATACAATCAAAGCTAATTACTTTGTGCATATTTATTCTAAGGTTCTCTTCCATGAGTTCGGTATTGTGTCATAGAGATCATCATCTAAAGGTGATCATATTCCAAGGTGCTCTATCATGAGTTGGATTTGGGTCGCAAACTTGGGGAAAACCTGATTTAGCTTTCCAAGGAGTTACTTCCAAGCATAAAGATAATTAGGTCTCAAGTTTAATATACATAAGATAATTGGGTCTCAAGTTTAATATACTTGGGGTTCGTATCAATGATCATCACCCATCTAGATAAGATCATGACCATCCATTGAAATAAGATCATAGCCCTCCATTTAGATGAAATTATAGCTATTGATATAAAGTGATGAAATCAACACCATCCATATTCCATATATAAAAAATATGATGACCATAATCTCTCTGTTTTATGAAACCTAACATAAAACACCACTCTTAAAAGAAAAAAAACTTAAAAATTTTGGTCACAACTCCTAGAATCACAAACCAAAGGTTTTCCAAGGTAAGAAATCATGTTCATCCCCTCCTTTCTTTGTTCTAAGCATGTATTTGATGATTTAGTTATAAAAACTTCTCTTTTCTTTCACCTATATGGATTGGCATGGGGAAAGTAAAGCTAGGAAATATTTATTTTATATGTTAATTGACAACATATAGAATTTGGTCTTGAGAACATAAAGTTTAACAAGAGAAAATAAATAAGAAAAGCATGAAGTTCATCTAAGGGAACATAAGAACAAATCCAGCCAACATAAGGACATAGTTAAGGAAGTATTCTAAAATTCTAGTTGAAAGCTTATAAGGTTATTTTAGATGGAGAAAGATGATTTGAAAGTGTCAAAATGAATTTTGGAAACTTGATGTAAGACTTGAAAGTCTTAGTAGCATGAATTTAGTTTAAAAGGAACTTGGTGTTCTAATTCTAGATATTAATAATTGAATGATCATATAGGTTTTATGTTATGTTAATTTCATATTTCTATAACTGATTTGAAGATTTGATGAGAAATTATAAGTTTTCCCCAAATTTGACCTAATTCGGATAAGTTAAGGTTCTTATGAATAAGAGCGAATTAATTAAAAATAAATGGTGGGAATTAATTGTCTAAGTATTAATTTGATAAATCTATGATTAATTTGAAAATTTGATAATGAATTGTTGGTTTTTCCCAAATTCTAGGATTTATGGACAAATTGGGGATTTTTATATTTGAACTGGAATTCATGAAATTGAAGAGGGGAAATTAAGCTTAAGAATGTTGTAACATGACTTGTATAATTTTAATTTCAAAATTCAATTGATAGAAATAATTTTTCCCAAATTTAATGAATTAGGTTCATTTGTTGAATTGCAAGGTGAAAATGGAATTAATCCCATTGAATATTAGAAATTGTTTAAATTGATTCTAATTGGGTAGTATGAAATTGAAAGAGGAAATTGAGAGGAAAGGAGTTATCTTTCCTTAAGTGAATATAAATATTTGGCCATTGGAAAACAAGAGATAATGTTAAAATTAATGACAAGTATATTTATAGTGTGTCTTGACCTTAAAATTTATAAGTTAGTACTACAATGAATAAGATAAAAGTGTTAACAAGTTAATATAAATTTAAACTAATGTCATAACAAGGAAGTGATTAATTGTAATTGAATGGAAATGTGTAGAAACTAAAGATAAGGACAAGGACATTGTCCAAAAGTGCGAGAAGTAGTACTAGCATCAAAATTAAACGTAAATAGGAGCAAAGGAGTCTAAGGTGAGTACTTAATAATAAAATATGATATGTTTCATGTTCTATGAACCATGTTGATCAGACCATTCTTATTTGAATATCCTAATTTCTTGTTGAACATGAATTGCCTATCAAATTTTGTCTTTGGATATGATACTTCTTCATGGCATTTGGCTATTATGAGCCCTTCTATATTGATTTCATAATGTGATCTTTGATGAGAATTATTCTTTTATTGGCATATCCTACATTGAATTCCCTATTATGAATTTTATATGAACCTTTCTATCGATGCCTATTGATAAGCAGAAATACCTTTCTAACATGGGGTAATACATCAGATCTTGTCCATTTGGTATAAGCCTGATAGTAGGACAAGAGTACCCAACCTTTGTAGGGGGACGCCTAACTGTGAGACTTTATCAGTCTTACATAATGTAATACATGCGAGTGAGCAAGGCTTAAGGCACCACTCTTTAATTTATATGTGTGGGAAGCATTCCCCTTCCAAGAGATTACTATTTATGCTAAAGATATTGTTTTAATCTTAAATGAGAAATTGATCTATAATGATAATTTTGATTAACATCGCTTCATTGCCATAATGACCCCATCCTAATAATGATCCTTATACTCTATATATTGTATTATTATGTACTTATTGAGCTTTGTCTCATTCCTTAGTTATTTAAAATTTTCAAGTCATGTTGATGAGTCAGTAAGGTAAATTCTAAGCCTTGTCCTTCTGCTTGGCAGTTTGTGAACCCTCATTTTAACATCTTCAAAATTACTTCTAAACTCATTGGTTTTGATGAAATATTATGGGCGCAATATGACGCCTTTCCTATCCTGACCAAAATTTCAATATCAAACAATATTTTTCCAAAACTGGCTGAATCTTTTCCTAGACTGACGTTTAATCATTTTAAAATTAATTTCGAGTCTATCAACACTAACCAATAAAATTTATGAGCTCTGTAACTCCCGAAAACTAATCCAAAAGTTTTAAAATCTAATCGAATAGAAAATAAATTTCTAGTCAGCGCCAATGCCTCCATCGGCGCAGGCCCTACTGCTCCATCTACAATCCCTAAAATACCCCCTAATCAAATTTTTCAACCCTTTCTAGCCCTACTCCTCATGGTCTTTTCACATTTTTACTACCTAAACTACCCTCATCTCCCTTTGCTTATAAATAGGCCCTCCATCTTTCATTTTAATACACACAAAAGTTGATATTGATTGCTATCTATCAACATTTCTTCTTCTTCTCCCTCCATCCACTCTCTAATTAATTAATTAATCATTTTAATTAATTAATTTCCTCACCCAAACCAAGTTAATTAATTATTTTAATTAACTAAAATATTTTTTAATCACTCACTAATTAATTAATTAATCTTTTTAATTAATTAATTACCTCTTTTTTTAAATTAAATAAAAAATCTTTTTTACTCATCCACTATTTTAATTAATTAATTAATCATTTTAATTGATTAATCCACTCACTAATCACTTTTTAAATCATTAATCAATTCAAACGCCCGATCTGATAAAATGGAACTTCAGTCAGGCAAAACACTTTTTTCATCTCGTCCACCAAAATCCAAGGTATTTTTCATAAACTCTATCCCCAAGCCAAGAATCATTTTAATCAATTTGTAAACCTCTCCACTTAATCATAGAATGAACCACGTGGGTTTTGATCCCTATTCAATGGGGTACGTAGGCACATTTGGAATTTAAATCCAAACTTCAAATCTAATCTTTCAAATTTAATTTATTTTCTATTTTGCCAAATGTAATTATTTCTTTTTTAAAAAATACATTTGTAAGAGAATATGTGGTCTTCCTAGAATCCCATAAGAGCTAGAGAAGGCATCCCAATTTTGATCAATGTAATTTTCTTAATTGGAATTAAGGAGTGATTATGTGGTCCTCCTAAATCCCTAAGGATTAGAGGAAATATTCTCCTTAATTTGTGAATATTTATTTCAATTGTTTCATCAACTGTCATGCACCATGCATTTATATTATGTCATTTCCATTCATTTTATTTACAATTATCATCTTATAAATGTCATTCATGAAATTAAATTTTCAAAGTCAAATTAAACTTAAGAGCTAAGTTTTGATTATTTAAAACCAAAAGCCTATTCCCTAAACTCAATTTGGTTCGAAGACTAGTGATTTTATCCATGGGTAAATTAATTGAAAATTAATGAATTAGAGTCAAATTAGATTTTTTTTTTCTTTAATATTTTTCCAACTAAATAGAATTAAGGTAACGAATCCCAAAATCATTTTTCAAAATCAACCAATTCAAACCTGAGGGTTCCATCGTGAGTCTAAACCCCAATAAGTATCCCAATTCCCTCTAGTGGATCAAGCTAGTGCTCAGGCGAGGCCTCACAAAGTTGCTCTGCTAATTTCAAGTGCATGAATTTTGGTTATATGATTATGAAGAACATTGTCTTAGAGCTCTATGGTTACCAAAAATTTAGTAGTAATGTGTTATGAGATTTATATGTACTGTGAACTGTATTGTAAATTATATTTGTGTTAGTGTAGTAAGCAATGAACATATGTAAAATGAGATGAATATTGTAATGATATTAATGAGCATTTGGTTATATGTAAAATGATGGAATGATAGTTGGAAATAAAGAAAAAGGCAATTCAGTTTTGATCTTGGGATAAGATCCAACATGGTAAATGGTAAAGAATTATAAGTTAAATGGGGTTCTACAATTTTAGGTGACTTTATGTTTCCCTATGCCCTAGGACCATCACAGCTTAATAAATGGGTCATGATACTCAAATTCTAAAATTATTTTATGAAGTTAAATTACACATATAATTTATCATTTATTCAGTTTAATCCTCCTCTAATTTTGCCCTTAAGGTGTTCAAAATGATGGCTCAAGTTTGGAGTCATTGTTCATCTGGTAAATAGTAGAAGTTTTAGTTTAAGAGAGATTTCTTTCTATAAAATTTAAATCTCTTAAATTCCTTCCACAAAATTTTAAATAAGATATTAATCTATAATTTTTATGTTTTGACTATCCTCAAATTCATGCTCTAACCTAGTCAAATAGTGGCTCTAAGTTACTATTCACATTTGATTCAACTTCAGAAAATCTTCAAATTTCAAATTCCTAGCTCCTTATTCAATATAATCATTTAATTCCTTTCATTCAATCATCATTTTCATGCCCATATAACATCACTTATCAAACATCTAAAAAATAGATTTCTCCCCCAAATTCACAATGAACCCAAACTATGAAAAATAAGAAAGGAAGAGGAGACTTGCAATAATTCAAGAAACAAACCAACATACATTTATAGAATGAGAAAATGAGTTAAGTTTGTAGAGATTTTTACATTAAAATCCTTTGATCTTAGATTTGACTGAGTGTGCTAAAATTTCAAGAAAGAAATGAGAGAAAATTTTCCTTTGTATGAGTGATGGAGATAAGGTGATTAACTATATTTAAAGGGGGTTTTCATTTGGATAGATGGTGATGATTTGGTCTAGTAAAATGGATGGTTTAATTAATCACTTAACTTGAAATTTATTAGCAATGGGAGGATATATTTTTGGTGGAGAAAGAAGCAAATAGAGAATTCTAGATATATTTTTCAAATGATGCACATAAATTTCCCACTTTCCACTAGCTAAAATTATAAATTCAAGGAAAACTATTTTACACCAAAAATATAATCCTTTCTTCTAGTCATTATGCATATCAAAATTTGTATATGGCGAATGGCCTCACATTCTATTCATACATATATACATAGTCTCCATTTTACACTTGATAAATTTTGAAATGACTATTTTACCCTTAATATCATACATGTTTCCATATTCACCCTTCAATGTATATCATCAAGCATATTCATATCAGTCATATAGATATCAACCAAGTATGCATAAAGATGTCATGATTAGTACAAAATGAATTCAAATTCTGAATATGCACTAATAGATATACTAGGACTAGTTTGGCTTTATTAGCCCAATCATTACTTGAATCCCTTTTTTAAATCATCATGGTTATTGGTTATGAATTATATGAACCTAGGGTGTTACAATAGGTAGCCCTGAACACTAAATAAAACTTAATAAATTGAATTCAAAATGCCCAAATAATGGAAGGATTAATTCGAATGAAGAATGGCAACCTTGTAAACACTTGAATCATAGCTCTTAGAACCATAAACTAGGTAGAAGCAAATAGGAAAGTGATTTGGCCTATTCATCTTGACAATGAGCTTGAATAGATTGATTAAACCCTTAAAGCTTCCTTGAATACAATTAGATTCATATGCAAAGCTTATGAAGTAAATATCCTTGATTGGTTTGTAGGAAAATTCATGAACCTCTTATTCCCCTTGAATGATCCATCCAACAAGTACAATTGTTGGATTGCACATCCTTATAAGCTATCTTGATAAAAAGGATAGCCTTAAAGAACCTTCTTGCAATCTTTATCATGCATATATTTATGATCTTCTTGCAAGATATCTTAATTCTCATCATTCCCTCTGTGCTCAAAATCATTTGTCCTCGAATCATGGAATTCAATTTGTAGGCTTCTCCAGTCAAACAATTTGGATTCTTCAAGATAGGGATTTGTGTTAATAACACGAAGAACTCTTCCCAAAAGATTTAAACACAATTCATATCCCAACTCCATCAAACTTTTTAATTAAGATTGCATTGCTTGTATCATCTCCTTTAATCCATGACAACCTTTCTTTATAATCTTGCATAATAGAAACAAAACTAAACAAAGAAAAATTAAGTTTATTAGTAAACTAAACTCTCTCTTCCTTTTTCAATAATGCAAACTTATTTTCTCTCTTAACTCTCAATCTTTTCATTTGAAATTTTTAATATTTTCTCTCATTTAAAAGTTCTTTATTTTCTTCCTCACTCACTAATTTATTCTTTTCTTCACTCTCTATCTTCTTTTTTTTTTTTTTAAATGCTTTCATCACTTTCTTCCTTTTTGAAACTCTCAACCACTTCCTCTCATTTTAATTCATTCTCTTCTTTTGACACTCTTAAATCTACCACTCTTTCACTCTTACTCTTATTTATTATAAGCTCAACATTATTATTTTACCATTGAAGTCCTTCCTCTCTTCTTCTTTGCATCATCACTTGATCATTATACAATTCTTTTTGAGAAAGAAGAATAAAAATAATATGCTTGCCATCTTTTAGTTAAACTTTGTAGTGGTTAGTGGATTTGATATGTTTTGCAAGATTAGCATATATCCATGGTTTTTGAAACTAAATATGTGTTGCATTCATAGGTACTACATCATACAAAAATTCATCTTTATACTTTCCCAAAGAGAATGAAACTAATATTTGCTCTTTAACCTTGACATATTTATTCAACAAATACAATGTGTATGGTCTTGGAAGCTTTGTAGTGGTTAAATTCAATTTCTAAACTAACTCAAGCCTTGCAAGATTGACACTACTTACTCTATCATTCATGTAGCATACTCTATCTTGGAGGTGGCATCTTGTATGAAAAACATCATTACATTCATTCTTTATCCTTCAATATCCACATAGATATTGCTTGCCTAGTAACCATTAATTCCTCTTCTTGATTTTTATTCATTGTGAAAATGAAATGACAATTAATTAACTCTTAGAAAATAAAAGGACAATTAATTAATTAGAAAATGCAAGGACAATTAATTAACTCTTGAAAAATGAAAAGATAATTAATTACCTTTTGAAAAATGAAAAGATAATAAATTACCTTTTGAAAAATGAGAGGACAATTGATTACTCGTTGGGAAAATTATTAATCTATATCCTTCTTCTTTTTTCATTTTTTATCTTCAAATCTATTTTTTTTTTTTTTTGGGAATTTCTTAACACATTTATCAAATATTATGTATCCTAAACAAGATAAAACAAAGACAATGAATTTTCAAAAGAAAACAAAACAAAGAAGAAAGAACACAAAGGAAACAAGAATAATTAAGATGAAATAGAAAATGTAGACACATAATGGAAAAGAGACAGCAACAAAATGGAATCAAATGATAAACAAGCAAAAAGGAACAAACAAAATGAAGAAAACATAATAACAAAGGTAAATTAAAAAAGATACGCAAACTTGATTTAGAGTCAAAACTCTTATACGAAACTCATATAAATCCTAAGTGTATTAAACTTGAGACTCCATATCTTTACACTTGGAAGCGACACCTTAGGAAGTTAAATCAAATTTGAAACCAAGTC